>CM053031.1:262143735-262423735 GCA_028564925.1 Lithobates sylvaticus
GGCGGGGAGCCGCGGTGACGGTAAAGTGGCGCTATATTTAGCGCTGCTTTACCGTCGTTTTAAACCGCGGTATTCGGCCGCTCGCGGTGCGGTTGAAGACCCCCGCAGAGCGCCGCCGCAGCGAAGGGAAGGAGCGGTGAACACACCACTCCTATCCCGCTCCAAAGATGCTGCTAGCAGGACTTTTTTTGCCGTCCTGCTAGCGCACTGCTTCAGTGTGAAAGCCCGCCGGCTTTCACACTGGAGTTAAAGGGGTCGGATTTTTTCAGGCGGTGAACAGGCGCTATTTTTAGCGCTGTACCGCCTGAAAAACGCCCCAGTGTGAAATGGGCCTAAGTGTTCCGTCAACCCAAATTCTTTTTGAAAGTAAAACCGTAAACAGGACAAATAGAGGGTTAATCTCCCCAATGGAGGCACAGACAACAATCAAAAACTAGCAATCAAAACTAGCAGGAGATCAAATCCCTCTCCACTATATCTAAAAAGAAGGGAAAGTTTTAAAACTGCTCTCAAAACCACCACAGGCTGCAATATTTACCCTGAATCCAAAGCCATGTCCCTTACAGTACTTTTATAATCTGTTTTCTAGACTTAAGCACTTGCTTCCTGGGCACTCTCATCCCTTTTCTGCCCAGGCCAATTTTCAGCGCTCACACTTTAAATGACAATTAAGTGGTCATGCAACACTGTACCCATAAGATATTTAATTTTTATTTTTTTATTTTTTTTTGCACAGAGCTTTCTTTTGGTGGTATTTTTTTCAAAAAAGGTTTCAAAATTTGTTATAAAATTTTGAAAACTTGTAATTCCTCCTTCATTGATGTGTCCGATGAGCCTGCACCGATGGTGCCACCTGCCAGTGCCAGCTTGTATAGCAACAGTGGCTCTCTGATCGGGGCCAATGTCCCTCTGACTGCGGTCAGCGTCAGGAAAAAAAAAGCAGATTAGGATCTTCTGTTTACATCACGTGGCTGACAGCTGATCATATGGTAAGGGGCCGGAATCGGCCCCTTACTCCGATCTCCAATCTCATTGACTGGCTGATCAGAGTGCACGCCCCACAGACATAAAACGTCAGACATGAAATATGAACAAAGCATATCCCTCTATGTGTACTGGTCTCATTTCTGTCTGCTGCCCCAATTCTCTATCTGCACGAGTCACTTGCACACACGTTTTCTTGGCACCATGAGAAAAAGGTGACAGATGAGGGAGCCTCAACTCTGGTCCCATGGGAAAAGTATGGGGGAGGGGGGTGTCCCTTGCCTCCAATCAGCTTTCAGAGCTCTCCTCACTGAGCTCTGTAGTGTGTAACTTCAGCTCCCAGCCCCCCCCCCCCCTTTTTTCCATGACAGCTCTGATAGGCTTTATAAATTCTAGACTTTGAAGGGATGTATAGAAAAAGTTGCAGATAACCACTTAAGGAGCGCCTCATGCACATTTACGTCGGCAGAATTTCACAGCTGGGCACAACAACGTACAGGTACATTGCTCTTTAAGACCCCAGCCGGGGGTCGCGCGCCAGCGGCGCACTCACGACCCAGTCCTGAGCTCCATGGCCGCGGGACCCACGATCGGGTCACAGAGCTGAAGAACGGGGAGAGGCAAGTGTAAACAAACCTCTCCCTGTGCTTCCTAGTGAGGCTGTCACTGATCGTCTGTTCCTTGTCATAGGGAAAGATGATCAGTGATGTCACAAGCCAAGCCAAGCCCCCCTACAGTAAAAACATAGGTCACACTTAACCCCTACACTGCCCCCTAGTGGTTAACCCCGTCACTGCAATTTTTACAGTAATCAATGCATTTTTAATTGCATTGATCGCTGTATTCATGCCAATGGTCCCAAAATGTGTCAAAATTGTCCGACGTGTCCGCCATAATGTCGCAGTCACAATAAATAAAAAAAATTGCTGATCGGCACCATTACTAGTAAAAAAATTATTATAAAATGCCATAAAACTATCCCCTATTTTGTAGACGCTATAACTTTTGCGCAAACCAATCAATGAACACTTATTGCGATTTTTTTTACCAAAAATAAGAAGAATTTGTATCGGCCTAAACTGAGAATTTTTTTTTATATATTTTTGTTTATAGTGCAAAAAATAAAAACCGCAGGAGGTGATCAAATACCACCAAAAGAAAGCTCCATTTGTGGGGGGGGGGGGGGGGCGGGGGGGGGGGGGGGGGGGGGGGGGGGGGGGCGCCGGGGGGGGGGAAGAAAAACGCCAATTTTGTTTGGGAGCCACGTCACACAACCGTGCAATTGCCAGTTAAAACAATGCAGTGCCAAATCGCAATAAGGGGCCTGGTCCTTTAGCTGCAAATTGGTCCAGGGCTTAAGTGGATCAACAGCTACTTACCGTAAGTAGGATTGTTCTCATCTGTGTTATCACCTGAGGCTATTAACTTCACTGGGTATACAATATATGCAAGGGTCAACAGCCACTAATTCTACCTGGGAAGAAAAAGACGCCTTTCACAATGAAGTGCTTTGCAGGCGGTACAGCACTAAAAATGGCGCCTGCAAAGCACCCTGAAAGAGACGCTGCTGTGTCTCCAATGTGAAATCTTTGGAACGGTGAAGGAGCGGTGTATAAACCGCTCCTGCCCATTGAAATCAATGGGGGAGCGCGGCTATACCGCCGGCATAGCCCTGCTGCAGCAGTGCTTTTCGTGGTTTAAACCCTTTCTCTGCTGCATAGCAAGAGGGGTAAAAGTGCCCCCACCAGCGACTGGAAAACCCCTGCAAAAGTGACGGTAAAGCGCCGATAAAATAGCAGCGCTTTACCGCCAACACCCCGACCGCCCCAGTGTAAAAAGGGGCCTAAGGAAACAGGTTGATTTAACTAGATTTAAACTAGAGTGCAAAATCTGGTGCAGCTGTGCATAGAAACCAATCAGCTTCCAGGTTCTTTTATCAAACTTAAAATTGAACAAGCAGACTTTATAGGCCGATTTACTACCGTGCACAGCTGCACCAGATTTTTCATCCTCCGGTTTTAGTCAAATTAACCCCACTGAGTGCAATTCCAATTTGGAAAGATCAAGCATATAGGGTGCATGCAGAGTGTAATGGACATTCCCTTCAAGTGTGGCGTCACCACAGCATTATGATGGACAGAGTAAGGACACTGCTCTCTGCACTATTCAGCATTGGGAGAAGCTCAGAGGAAAAAAGGAGTCTCGGGGTCAGTTTTTAGCATAAGAATTACCGTATTTTCCACATCATAAGATGCACTTTTTTTTCCCCCACTTTTTTTTCCTACCTGCGACTACAGCCCTCTCCTCCCTCTGTGCTCCGGCGCTCGTTTGTCACGGTGCTGGGTCTGTGTGCAAGGTTCCGCCCCCTTAAACCAGCTCGTGTGATAGATTGAATCAGTGTTCCACCTTTCACAAGAGCCGGTCTAGGGGGGTGGGACCTTGCACACAGACCCAGCTCTGCGACATACGAGCGCGGGCGGGCAAAGAGGCTGCATTTATGTGCAGGCAAAGAGGCTGCATTTCATGGGCACTGGTAAATATTTTAGTACACCATTTGGTTCAGAATATTTTTTTTCTTGTTTTCCTCCTCTAAAACCTAGGTGCATCTTATGGAGCGAAAAATACGGCACATTTTAGAGACAGATTTATATAAAGCAGAACTCCAGACAGATATATAGGCACACATTTATAATACTTTACATGTAGTTTTAAACGCAATCAGTTTAAGTACTGTATTTTCTGGTGTATAAGACTACCTTTTACACCGAAATTACACAGCCAAAAAGCAGGGGTCGTCTTATATGCTGGATGAAGAAGCCGTCAGATGGATATCAGTCCGCCGGGCGCTCTGTAAAATTGTAATATGTATACAGTATGCGCCGCTCAGCCAATCACGGTGGGCGATGCACAGAGCCTGCTAAGCCTGCTTGGATTGGGCAACAACCTCTGCCAATCCGAGCAGGCTACATGAGTCTGATGTCACAGCCATGCCAATCTGAGCAGGCTTTGTATCCATCAACAGATTAGTAAAATACAATGCCTGCCGTGATTGGCTCAGCGGTGCACACTGTATTCTGAAGTGTACCTAGCGCTATTGTACTAACACAGCATCATATACTGTGTGTACTTGGTGCTCTACATATTAACAAAGCATCCTGTACTGCACATCCAGCTCCAGATCTCCCCTAAAATACAGGTATGATTTATGGTGCTTTGGAGGAGAGGATTCATTGGTGCTGCCTACCAATTGTGGGATCTCTGGGACTTGTAGTTTCACCAGTTTCCTTTTTCTGATGTTAAGTCTAATGTTTTTTTTTTTTTGTTTTCTGATGTTTTTTTGTAAATGGTGTTGCCTCGGAAGGGGGGTAGTCTTATATGGCGAGTATAGCCCCAAACCTAAGTTTTCACTGGAAAAATAGGGGGTCGTCTTATACACCCAGTCGTCTTATACGCCGGCAAATACGGTACCTCAATTTGATGTACATACAATAGACAAAAAAAAAGGCAGATACCAATAAAATCTGGATGTCAAATGAGGGTGGGAAGAGGACAAAACAATGGAGGTGTCCTGCAGCGGAAACAGCATGCTGATAGAAGGAAAGGGCAGAAATTAGCTTGGTGTGCTGCTTCTCCTTTCACTGTGCAGTCACAGGGTGGGGGTAGGCACAGGACCAAACTGTATGGCAAAGCTGTATAATCCTCAGGACTGGACAGAAATACAAATCCTTTGTTATGCAAAACAGCTTCCATATACAGTATGTATTTTTGTTTGCATATTCAGCTGATTGCCCGGAGTTCAACTGGAAAGCTCTATTCAAATGTTGCAGTTCAACAGTTGGGCGGGAGAGATTAGGACTGTGGGAACTATGCTTCACCCCAATTATGGCAGCATTCTAAAGATGACATACACACCCCACGGGAAAAAAAAAAAATGAAATAAATTAGTTAGCTAAACAAATTTAGGAGTAAACTGGAGAAATCTATAACCACTTCCATACCTGTGAGCTGCGTCAGGATCAGCTTTGCGGTGGGAGCGTTTTGGTTTCAGGATATGCTGCCTGTTGTTCCCAGACAGTCGTTCGGGATGATAAACTCCACTAAGGGCCTTTTCCAAACGTGGAGCCTCTGTTCTAGTTCTGGCAATAAAAGAAAACACACACTACTATAAACACCAGCATGTAGATGTAAGCAGAACTGCAAAGAGAAATACAATTTGCTTGCATCAGGTTGACAAAACGCAGGACCATGTATGCCTAAAACAATTACAGTTGGTACCTAACACTTTTCAGGCCTATTCTCTACTGCTGTTAAATTAAGCTCATCAGCCCTTAGATACAGTGGCTGCATTCATTTTCACTTTTCAGCAAGTACAGAAAATCTGTTGATCTTGCTGTGTCCTTGTTACTTCCTGTGAACTGAAGTGGGAGCACAAACAAGGTTATCTTTCTTCTGTAAGACTAATAACCCCACACTCCCATTATTGGATTTGGACAAAAGCCAATGTTTATAGTGCAGCCAGAGTAGCAATCACGGCTTCCTCCATATAAATGAAGAGTGAGCGTAGCCACCCAGGGGCAGCAAGTGTGTTATTTGCAGGATCAGCTGGTGAAAACAAAAAGGGAAAATAAAATAAAACCCTAATGTAACCACCACATTTAAAAAGGACTTGGAAGTTGTAATAAATTACACTGGAGTTTAAATGCACTTTAAAAACCATAAGACAGCCTAACCAGATTGCTTTTTTTGACTCAATATAACCCATAGCAAAACCAAACATTTTAAACATCTACAATGTAAATGTTCTGTCTATGATTAGCCCTAAAAAGTTTTGATCAGGTGTTTTGTAACAATGTGAACCCAGCATCTCTGAACACCGCATGTGGAATCTGAGTGGCTAGAAATGGAATGTTTCAGTGTCAAACTGTTACCCAAAGTCATAGTAATAATGAACAAAACAAAAAAGGCACACAGACCTAATGCATACCCCCCACCTTTATAACATGTTATATTTGTATTAAAAAGTAGTACTTAGGGGTGAGGACCTGCATCGCCTCAGCTCCGTACCACCACATACAGCATAGCTCCGGATGGGGATCCTTACCTCCAATGACTCCTTCAATGTTCCAGCGACTGCGGCCTTCCTAGCCATCCAGGACTGATCGATCGAGGCAGGGACAGCTGGAATCTTACTTCCCCAGGACCCACTGACAGGGCTGCGAGGCTTCCAAGATGGTGCCGACCGGGAAGGCCCAGAAGGCCGTGAAATCCTCCCAGCTGGCCGCAGCTCAGCCTCAGAAGAATACAGCTTCCCTGATCCCCCCTCCCCAGGGTCTGAGTGAATCATCACCTCCTGCCTCCCCAGATAGAAGCTCTGAAGTTCCCGACTTCCTTGGGGATGAGGACATCAGAAGCCATATTTTGTCCTTGACCAGAGAGGACCTGGAGCACTTCACTAGCAGGGTAGAGAACGCCTTTACAGAGGACATTGCACAGCTCAAGGCTGACACCTCACACCTGGGCGCCAGAGGAGAATCCTTAGAGGAGAGAATCGAGGAAGCTCTCCCTGTTATTGCTATGCTACAGTCTAAATGCCTCATGCAGGATCAGCAGATTGATACCTTACTATGGAAAGCCCTTTTTTTGATTTTGATGGAGCACATTTATTTTTCTATCAAGATATCTCCAGACGAACCCTCACTCCACCCCCTCTTGGCTGCGATCCAGGAAGTAGGACTGAAATACCACTCGGACCCCCCCTTCTTACAGGTTACTAAAGATGGCAAACAGGTCACCCTACGCACCAAAGATGACCTCCCACACTTCCTATCTGCTCTCAGTTTGGACTCTGGATTTCCCAGACTGGAGAGGACTGTCTGACAACCCTGCGATACAGATTCCCCAACTATGGTTGCCAACTAAACGCAGAAGTCGCAAGAGAAAGACAGCATCCGGCTCCTGATCCCTCGTCGGGCCCCTCCACTTCCAGAGACTGACAGAGCAGGCTCTCTTGGACTCCACGGTTGTATCAGAGACCTTCTACCGTTGCTCTGGGGCAACCCTGCTCCCTTACACATAACTCCTTCCTAGACTATCCCACTTGATCTTACATTACTTTACCACTGCCGAGACTGTTCCAGAGAGCCTATGTCTACCCAAGACACATGCAATCCTGCTCTAGGTTTATTATCTGATATAGTGTTGATATTGCCCATGTTATAGTTTGGTATACCCCGACCTTCCTGCCAGACTTCATTAGCAGTCTACGGGCACCTGATCTAGATAAGGTACCCCCCCCCCCCCCACCCAATCCGAAACTGGAAACTTGCAAGATGCAGTGGACGAAGGTTGGACTTCCTAACCCCCCCCCACCCCATGTTGGCCCCCCTTTTTGGGTATAAATCCCCACTGGGACTCTAGGTTGCAGCTTAAGGCCCTCACCACTAGATGTTAGGTTTCTTGATCTGGTTTGACACATTAAAAAAAAACATGACAATGTCTTGACTGGTAATTTTCTGTGTTTGTCCCCCCCCCCCCTTTTTCTTTTTCCTTAATTCTCCCTCTTCTCCCAGGAGCATCCCCCCCCCCCCCCCCCACTTCAGTCTGCATCAGGCAAGCTGGCACATTTGGCAAACCACCTGTCCTCCAGATCCACCATGACTACACTTAAGGCAATATCTTATAATGTACACGGCCTCTACTCCCCAGGCAAACGTAGCAAACTATGGTGGGAACTAAAGTCAGGGGCGCAAGTGGTTTTCCTTCAGGAAACCCATTTTACTCCCCCATGCAATACTTAAGCTGCCCATCTCTACAACTAGTGGTTCCATAGTACTGCCCAATCTGCAAATCCAGGGGGAAACCGGTTGCGATTCATAAATCCTGCCCCTTCCAGCCCACGGGGAACAAAATAGATCAAGGTCGCTACGTATTTCTGAAAGGTACAATTGCAGGGAAATTTTATAAGTTTACCACGATTATGCCCCCCAATACCAACCAACTTACCTTTCATAGATACAGCCCTAGAACTATTGGCGGAATTTGAGGGTTTCCTAGTCCTTGGTGGCGACTTCAATGTCACCCCTGACCCCTTACAAGTCCCATACCTGACCCTTATGCCTTCCTCAAGCACTTTTGCAAGGCCCTTCAGTCACACCTCCTGATTGAGGGTGCTTCATCCCACCAGCAGGGACTTTAGCTACTGCTCCAAATTATACAACGTATATACACCCGAATAGACCACATGTAGAATGCCCTACACTCGAGCTTCGTGATGGCTTTCACCTTACTGTCCGGCACCCATAGGGCTTGGACGAGGAGGCTAAAAACGAGAACCTGATACTGCAGTGGCAGCTAAGGTAACAGATGTCATAACTCATTTCAGAGAAAACACAGATGACCTCAGTAAAAAAAGTATAGTGGGAGGGTCATAAGGCAGAAGGCGGGGGGGCGGAGCACATAATCTAGATGCATCTCCCATAAATACTATGAACATGGCAATAAATGTGGTTGTATGCTTGCAAGGGCTCTTCGAAAGAAGCATGCTCAGGCATATGTACAGAAGCTTCACTCCCCCTCAGGTGAAATTGTGGTCCAGTCTTCTAAAAATTGCCTTGGTTTCAGGAATATTACTCCCAACTGTACAACTTAACCCCTGACCTGCCCAGGTGCCCAGATCGGCGGCCATCCAGGAATATCTGGCCTCAGCTGATGTTCCTCCCTTGACCACAGATCAATGCGCCACGCTGGAGCAACCGATTACTCCTGATGAGATTGAGCCAACAGTGAAATCCAACGGGAAAAGCCCTGGACCCAATGGATACACCAAGGCATGCTATAAGGCTTTCCTTCCCCTCTTGGTGACCCCCATGTGTAGCTACTTTACCCTCCATAGCTGAGGCGCTGCTGGCTCACATCACAGTACTGCCAAAAGAAGCCAAAGACCTTACAGTTACCGCCCCATATCCCTCAACGTTGACGTTAAAATCCTGGCAAAAATTCTAGCGAACAGACTGAAACACCTTATGCCCCATATCATTTACCCTGATCAAACAGGATTTATCACAGGTAGGGAAGCTAGAGACAATTCCAATAGAGCTATCAAACTTATCCACTGGGCCCATGCCGACCCTAAGCCTTATATAAAATTCTATCGACGGATGCTGAAAAGGCCTTTGACCGAGTTGATTGGTCATATTTGCGAGCCGTGTTAGAGACCCAGGGGTTAGGACCACATATGCTGACATCAATTATGGCCCTATACCCCTCTCCTTGCGCATAGGTCAAGGTAAATTGGGTGCTTTCCTCCCGGTTCCCAATCAGAAAATGTCACGAGATAGGGGTGTCCCCTTTCACCCCTCGTTTTCGCCTTGGTATTAGAGCCATTACTGCGTACAATAAGGGCGAATGCAGATATAAAAAGGTCTGAAGGTTGGCAATGCTGAACACAAGCTGTCAGCATACGCTGATGTGCTGTTCCACCTTTTGGAACCCCTGATCTCATTGCCAAACCTGATGAGAGAACTTAAGCATTTTGGACTGCTTCCCAAGTACAAGATTTCTCAAAGTTGCAAATCCTACCCATTCAACTGACCCCCTTTGGCAAGTAGCTTGCAGGCCGCTCCCCCCCCCCCCTTTACCTGGGCCAGGTCCTCTTAAATATTTGGGCACACAGCTAATAGACCGTTTTGATACCCTTTATTCTGCCAACTATTCTACGCCACTCCCCCCCCCCCCTGTCTGCAGGGAAACACACGGATCCCAGAGACAGCAGGGACCATCCGGATTGTCCGGATGATAGGCTCAAAGGCATGCAATGCCAAGCTGCTGCAAAGCAAACAGAATATTGGCATGCATTAATATATTATAATTCTCCCACTCTAAGATTCTGGTCTGGCCGCACCTAGAGTATTCTGTCCAGTTCTGGGCACCAATACTCAGGAAGGATGTACTGGAACTGGAGAGAGTCCAGAGAAGGGCAACAAAACTAATAAAGGGACTGGGAGGACCTCAGTTATGAGGAAAGGTTACAAGCACTGAACTTATTCTCTCCTGGAGAAGAGAGGCTTCAGAGGGGATGATTTCAGTGTACAAATACTGTACTGGTGAACCCACAACAGGGCTAAAACTTTTCTGCCAAAAGGGAAGTTAATAAGACACACGTACTCTATGTTCCCTCCTGTCCCAATGTCAGATATATACACACACACACACGGAAGATAGGTAGTAAGAGACACATGGGGTCTTAGGCACATAAGAACCTGACAGCATTTTTATCCGTCACCATCTAAATAAGAACCCTGCTGCCAAGTGCCTGCACATGCCATCTGTCCTAAAAAGTAGCGCCTGTTATAGTCAGGGGACCCCAAACATAGTGCTATGAGGATACAGATTTGAGAAGAAAAAGGTCAGTATCTGCAGTGTTGGGTGCGATAGACTCCATATAATAATAATTATAATAAAAAAAAAAAAAAAAAAAAAAAGGGGGGGGGGGGGGGGAGGACAAACAAACACAGGAAAAAAAAGACAGCTGACTAACAGCGGAGGGAGGAGAACGCAGGGTGAAGCCAACCACAGTGTAGTCAGTTTCTCCTACGCAACCAAAAAGGAATGTGAATATTTGCCTAGGGGGAATCCAAACTGCTTGGAAGACATCAGGAAGTAAAGGCGGCTTTTCCTAACAGCAAACATCATAGTTTGTTCCACTACAAGAAGACATATTGTTTTGGTTTCAAACCGAAGCTGCGTTTATAAGCTCATGTGTGACTTTCATTAGGTTGTAGCAGTAAAATTTGCTTTAAACAAGAAGAAAACAAAAGCGTTCAACTTACTTCCTAAGTATTACCACAGCACGTCTCTCCTTTATGTCCTGTGGTCTAATGCAGTGTGTGATTTCATCTGCTGCGTACCCACTGCAAGGAAAACAAAAAAACACAATCTTAAAAGGCTTGTCTTACTTGGAAATCATATTATTGCTCCATTCCGATTATAATAAAAATATAGGACTTATAGATAATGTGCTCTCCAGTTTGCACAGCACTAAATGGAGTCACACAGTGCACTTACAATACGATTCAATAAAAGAAGAATCACCAGGCCCTGCTCCTTGGAGCTTACAATCTAAAATGACATAAAAATGTAAAAACTAACATGCACAACTCATTTTACTTGGTTTTGTTAGATGTATGATTTTCTTGTTTCTTTTATGTCTTATTTTCCCCCTGTGTGGGCAGTTTTAAACAAGTTGCATCTCTTTATAAATCCCAATAAAGATTTTTTTTTTTTTTTTTTTTAAACACACACCTCATCTGTTGGGAAGACTACAGAGAAGGGCTTAAACTGGAACTTCGCCCAAAAAGGGGAAGTTTTGCATGTTTGCATCCCCCCCCCCCCCCCCCATTTGCCATTTTTTGGGGAGGGGGGTACTTGCCCCCACAGGTACTCGCTCCCATTTTCAGTCAGTTTCGGGAGGTGGCAATCGGAGCCAGAAGTTCAGCCCCCCCCACCTTCCCCTGCAGCCTACTGGGACACATCACAGTTCCCGGAAAAACGACAGGACCATTCACAAAGCGCATCCTGGACTACCGCAAATGTGCAGAAGGAAACTGGCTATGAATCAGCTTCACTGCCGGTTTCCTTACTTGCAATGCCGGCACTGGAAGCTGATTAAGAGAATAGGCTCGAGTGAGGACACCACTGGATTCCTGGACAGGCAAGTGTCCTTATATTTAAAAAAAGTCAGCAACTAAAAGTATTTGTAGCTGTAAGCTTTACAATTTTTTGAATGGATTAGTACACAAGCCCAATGTCTGAACCTGCCAGCAAGTAGCCCATTCTAAAGGATCCAGAGATTTAGAGGTAAAACTGTTCAGAGATGGGGGGGTTGGGTTGAGAAGTGGTGCACAAAAAAAAAAAATTAGATAGATATCAAACATAGGTTTTAATAGCAAATTACTGAAACACCAGTTGTAAACCAGCATACAACTAAATGGAGACCATGTATCAAAAGGGAGGAGCAATGTCTATGGACTTGTACTGAGCAATCACAGGGCTGTACTGGTAAGCAAAAAGGACATATTGACTTGGGCAATAAATCGATAACAGCAACTAAACCATCATTATTCTGCTGCAAGAGCAAGGCTGTTTCACACTGGCTTCAGCTTGTATAAGAGCAGTGTGAACAGCAAGCTTTAGTGAAGCTTTTAAAAGTACTATTCAGCTCTAGTTTGTAAAATGTTGAGCACAGATGGGAGTGCCGTTTGCCACTTTAAAGTGAGGGTGCCCCCCTTAAAAAAAAAAAAAAAGTAAAAGTCAGAAGCTTCAAATACTGCAGCTGCTGACTTTTAATAATCGGACACTTCCAGGTCCAGCGATGCGGGGGGGTTGGGGGGGGGGGGGGGGGCGGGGGGGATTGGGGGCATTGGACAAAGCCCCCCCTCGTTCCCCGCATTGCTTGCGGCGCGGGCATTCTTACTGTGGGCACCCTGGCTGTGGCTTCACAGCCGGGCACCCACAGAGCGTGCGCAAGCGGCGCCGCGCAGTCATCTGGGACCGGTCACGTGTCCGAGATGACTGACTGTGCCGACGGGAAGTGATGTCAGTGCCCGGGCACTGAAGGAGGCAGACTACGAAAGGACCCCCTAGCAACAGGCATTTAGAGGCGAGAAAAATAAATTAAAAAAAAAAATCCAAATTTTCCTCATTTTAAGCTATTTTTTTGGGTGAAAACACCACTTTAAGCAAGCAGGCTTCCAACTAGCTTTAAGAAGTGCTGAAGCCTGCTAGCAGTATTCTTAAAGTGGCAATCGGCACTCCCACTAGGATCTGTTCAACATTTACAAACTGGAGATGAAGGGTGCTTTCACAGCTTGCAGAAAGCCCTGCAAATGCTTTGTCAAAGCTTGTTGCTCAGACAGCCCCTATAAAAGCTGAAGCCTGCGTGAAAACAGGTCCAAGGTATAGCGTGGGGGGATTGTAAAAGCAATCATTCACTAGTAATATTGCATCAAGCAGTAACGGGCACTACTGGCAGAGAAAGTGCAAGTTTATTCCTTGCTCCTGCAGCACAAGATAAGAGATCCGGTTTCACAGCCTACACTTTCCTAATATGGATTACTGCAAGGGCAAGCAGGAGTGTTTCCAAAATTGGAAAACCTGCCCGGGTCACTCAAAGTCCCCGTCAGCTTAACCTTAATGTGTGACAGAAATCATGCATATGCATTCAGAGTGTAAACAAGAAATCACGCTCTGGACATGGATGGCACTCAGATAAAGTCAACATAAAGAACAAAAAAAAAAAAAAAAAAAAAAAAAAAATAAGAATTAATAAAAAAAATAAAAATAAAGTCTTATATCTCCTACAGAGGGGCCCAAAAAATGTACGCACACACTTTAACATGAGATCGCCTATCCACTCCGGGAGCACAGCACGGCTCGCGCATGCGCCCGGCCGTGAAGAGAAAAGCTGTCACGGCCGGGTGCCCTTAGTGGAAATGGCGGCGCCGAGGAGCGACACCCCGTTCGGCCGCATCGCTGGACAGTGGAACAGGTAAGTGTCATTTTTTTTTTAAAAGTTTTTTTGTATAGTTAAGCAAATCACATTAGGTGTTCAAAATGGTCACCATTAGCATCCAGACACTTGATTTCAGCGAACCATGAACATTGACTAGACCAGTGTTTCAGGTCATGTTTTCAGTCTTTCCATTATTTTGCACAGGTGATTCGATCAGTTTCACTGCCTTAGTAATTACCACAGCCGTTTCATCTGAGGGAAAACCGGAAAACATGACCTGTTGGAGGTGCTTTAAGGACTGGAGTTGAGAAACACTGGACTAGAGCGTCCATGGGAATTGCCCTGTATGATGTTTCAATTTCTTCCCGAAGTGCAGTCAGTGTAGGTGGTTTCCTATGGTACATCATATCCTTTAATGTTCCCCACAGATAGAAATACAGGGGGTGTCAAGTCTGTGGAGGGAATTGAACAGCACCTCTACATCCTATCCAATGTCCTGGTAGAATGTCAGATCAGCCCTCATGTCTCAGTGGTAGTAAAGGTGCCCCATCTTGCTGAATGAAAAATTGCTCAGCCGCACAAATGGCCGCCAACACGATGGCATCATTAACGGTGCGACTACAGACAGCTTTAGGGGAAACAATATCACGCACTGCGGCCATAATTCAATAGGGGTTTAAAAAAAAAAAAAAAAAAAATTATATTATATCATATTATCCTAAATGGGGAAAAAAAAAATTTCCCAGAAAAATACTTTCCAAAAATAGGAGCGTTATGTCACAACAAAAATGTTATAGCCGTCTGGAAGTGGCTTGTCCGGTTCTACCGAGTAATACAAATATAATCTGAGGCTTAAAAGCTAATTACTATGTCCTGTTCAAGTGGATTACATAAAATGCTATTAAGGTTATTCAACAGAATATCACAGTGATCAGTCATCAGATCTGTCAGAACACAAAGAAGGCAGTAATGACAATCAAGTCAATATATTGGAGCGCACAGGCTCAAAAGGCTGACAAATGCTGTCAAAACAAACCACCAAACAGTCACACCAGACTACGTACACCTGATGTCTTGTTATATAAAAAAAGTTTGGAAGGACCTGGAAATAAACATTTGCAGGAAGTGACAGCACGTGAATCAACTGCTTTGTTTAAAATGAGCATTTTGGCAGGATATGTTGGCTGTGTGCACCTGGCAAAACAGATCATGTTCCCTAGACTGCACTAACAAAAAAAAAAAAAAAAAAAACCCACACCAGCACATTGGAAGCAGGTGGGAACGTTGTTGCAGAAGAGACGTTGCATGAGACACAACATGTCTCTTCTGCAATAAGTTGAACCTACCTGCCTGCTCTGTAGGCTGTAAGCATGCACAGCTCCTGTGTGCCAGGATCTCACCGACCGAAATTTGGCCAGTTCAGCAGGGAATGAGCGTAGCCACTGAGGGACATGCACAAGATTTTGCAAGCGAGGAGTTAAGCCATACCGCACCAACCAACGAAGATGGCCGAAGACTGGCACCTGGGTGAAAAAGCTGCTGGCAAAGCAGAGATAAGAATGCATCTTGGGAGTTTTAGTTCCACTTTCCACTCGAGTTCTAACTGCTGCAGCCACTGATCAACCAAAAGTTTGGTTAGAACTTTAGCTGTCCCCATTATCCTGCAATTTCATAGAATCTATAAATCTAAGAACCCGATACTGAAATGCAACAGTTCTCAAATAGCGGTTTCAATTAAGCCCAACTGCTTACTGGCCCCCTCATGCCAAGAGGCCGACACTTGACTGTTCCCCGACCTCAAGTGAATGACTTTCTGGAAAGAGCAAGGATACCGACAGCTGGAGCAACACAGCAAAAGCTAAATTAGACCTTCAGGATGCGTCACTTCATTACGCACAGTCCTTGTGAATCAAATGAAGGAAGTGACATGACTAAGTGCGTCCCGATATCACATGGGAGCACGGCGTTTACTTTTAAAATGGAAGCCAGTACTAGGAAATGCAGTAAGCCAAAATACTTGTATTGAAATACAGAGATTCCAATGCCGAAATCCTGCTTTAGTATCAGAGTCACGGCATTCTAACAATCTGTGAATCCAGTACTGTCTAGACAGAGGGTCAGGGGTCCTGCAGCCTCATAAGACAGTCGGAGGAGAATGAACTCATACAAGCTTTAACCAGACACTGATAGAAGTCACAAGACTCCTACATACTGCTGATGAGAAAAAGGTATTTAGCAGTTCATATTTACTTAAAAAAAAAAAAAAAAAAATATTCAATATATAGATAGATATCTATCATGTACGGTAGGAGACCAGATATAATGAATGCTGGCTCCTGGGTTTAGTAACACTATCACAGCAGCACAAATGACTGGATCTTTGTGCTGCTTCTCCCTAGGCCAGTCTGAGCTCTGCTATAAAGTGGCTGCAAAAGGCTGATATCAAGTCAAACTCAGGTACTGCTTGCATTAGAAACTAAAACATGCAATGTATTAAATTAACATGCAATGTAAAGCTGCATTCATTTGTCTTTTATATCTGCCTGGAGTTCCTGATCTCCATATCCATTCATGCCCAAGGTCTTAAAAAGTTAGAAATCATTAAACCAGCATTACAGCTAGTATTTTCAGAAGGCAAGATCTGCAGTGGCCACCTCGATATTCTCTCAGTACCAATTTACTATAAAGTAGGATGGGTGTAGAGGTGCTCTGTATAGACATTCATCACACTTGAGGTACCGAAACTGACAGTTTACATGTTTGTGAGTGAAGTCAATGTGTGTTTTTTTTTTTTAGGGGGGGGGGGGTCTCCCCCTTTGTCAGGGCTGTGGTGGCAAGTACAGCTGGGACTGACCTGGAATAAAAAGTCTAATACCATACAGCCTTTTAGGTGCTGTCAAATAGAGAACTGCCACCACTTTGGCTGGAATTAGTCTTTAATATGCAGTATATTACTGGACCATGGGGAATCCTATGCAAACACAGGCAGAACATACAAACCTCATGCAGACAAAAACAGCCAATGTAGCAAGCTTTGGCTATTCACTATTCCCAAATTATATTAATCTCTTGGCAAAGCACACATTCGATTGCTCTGTACACAAAAACAGCCTGTTGGGTTACATGTTTTGAAATCTGATAACTTCATCAGATCTCGGTCATATGATGGCAGATGTTCAGCTCTCACAGTTGGAAACATAATAAAATGAAAAACTATAACCAATACAAAACCTCAACACCATTCTGTAAGACTCCTTTCGCACTGAAGACAGCCCGAGCTAGCGGTAAAGTGCTGTTTTAGCGGTGCTGTGCGGGTGGGAGCAGGGCACCTTTAACACCAAAGAAGGGGTTAAAAGCGCCGCTGCCGAAGCACTTTGACAGCGCCGCTTCTAGATTTCAATGGCAGGGGGCGGTTTAGAAGCAGTGTATACACCACTCTGGCACCACCCCAAAGCTGCTGCTTGCAGGACTTTTTTTTCCCCCGTCCTGCAAGCACACTGCTCCAGTGTGAAAGAACTCAGGCTTTCACACTGGGGAGGCGCTTTACAGGCACTATTTTTAGTGCTAAAACGCAGGTAAAGAGCCTTCAGTGTGAAAGGGGTCTAACAGTGCAGCAACATAAACACTAACTTGCATTCACTAGGATGTGTCCCTTGTGCCAACTGAATTTTGTAGGTGAAATTCTCCTCTGTCTGTGCCCAACTAAACCCCAAAATCATCCAGTGCAGCAGTGTTAATAGAAGTAAAGGCCCATCATAGGCTCATATCAAGAGTGCCCATTTCCACCCAGCTGCTCCATTCATAGAAGCACTACTCCAGCTTTTATGAAGGGGGGCAGATGTTTCAATCAACTGACCCCTTCTCCACCCATAGACTAGATCTCATTCATAAAAGCTGTAGTACGGCTTCTATGAATGGAAGAGCTGGGCTGAAAGAGTGGGCACAGTCGGGCTCCCCTGACAAAAGCCTGTGGCAGTCTTTTAGAACCAGAAGATTATGGCAGTGCGTGTTTGGGGCGGGGAGAAATGTGTGGTGGAAAGCATGGAGACAAAAAGAAGAAGAGGTATCCACACAAAATGTCTACACTCACAGCATATGCAGAGTATATTTTGGTCTGGAAGCAGGAAAAAAAAAAAAAAAAAAAAAAAAAAAAAAACACACACCTCAAATTGATTTGCAAGTTTCTTCCCCGTTGATTCCAGTAGTGACAACAGGTCCCCCATGACGGGTTGCTGCCCCTCTTGCTGACACCCCACATACATCATAGGACCAAGGCCCATTGCCGATATGCATTGCAGGACTGTAGGCCAACACTATCCATTAGATCCCCATTAGACAAAACAAGTATTATATCTTGCATTTGCAGATGAACCTACAAGATCAGCATGACATCCAAGCAGCTTGCACCTTCAAAAAAAGGTCAGCAGTGTATGCATTATCATTCAAGGTGTACAATTTTTTTATATTAGCAATCTACATTAGCAATACTTAAAATCAGAAACAATTCCAGATACAAAGACAGGTCTCGAGAGGCAGTCTCCTCAATATACTGTTTTGAGGATCTCAACCCAGCAGGTTGGAGGAAAAAAAACAAACAAACCGACAGCTCAGGTCGGAGTCGCTGTACTAACAATATGATGTTAGTACAGCTGCCTCACCTGCTGTTCTATCTCCCCCCCCCCCAGAACACTCCAGTCAGTGTGCCGTTCTATCCCCCCCCCCCCCGAACACTCCAGTCATGGCTGAGAGCACCGATTGGGAGCTGGTCGGTGGCTGATTTTCCAGCATTCTCATCCGACTGCATATACACGGGCCGTATGTCGGCTGTTTTTATTGAACTGGCCAACATCGCCTGACATTCGGCCCGTGTGTACAAACCTTTGCTAGGATTTGTTTTACCCTGGTCATGAAGGGGTTAAGAAGCCAGTAATCCTCTATAGAACCATTTCATATAGGATCCAAATATCTTACAAAATAAATATGCTTTCATTGGGGAGACAAGGAAAAATCCCTTTAGCCCGCTCTGGGGGTTACAAGTTTTACAAATATGCAGCCTACTACTATCTAGAACTTAAAGCGATTTCTCAGCTGCCGACATCGCTGGACGCTGGGACAGGTAAGTGTTCATTTATTAAAAGTCAGCAGCTGCAGTATTTGTAGCTGATGGCTTTCAATATTTTTTATTTTTTTTATAGTACATGGAGTCACAGATGCTCTGCACTAGAAAGCGATGTGATATTCAGACACCCAAGTGAGCTGCAGAGTGATGAAAGCCTACAAAAGCTAACAGCACTTCCAAGCAGGACACCCCCCAATAATCAGCAGCAGAGGGACAGTGTAAAGGACTTCCACTTTTTCCCTGCAATGTCAGTTTAACATCTAAACCTGAAGTGAGCATCACATGCAATTATCTATGTTGGCAGGTTTAATGCTATATAAATACAGGATGTACTATTTAGAAATTATATTTACATAAGCCATTATGTAAATTAAGGATCAGAATACCCTAGCTCCATCTCTTTGGTATACTACTGGAAAAAAAAGAAAAATAAAAGTATGTATGCATATATTCATGCTGCAAGCATTGGTCAAGTCCCCATATGGAATGTTATATTGGTACATTCTGCTATGGAACCAATGCCACATCATTGTGTCTATAGACTCCTGTAAGACACAAAATTGACTAACTCAACCAGTTAGCCATACAATCCTACAAATCTACAATTGCCAGCAAGGCGGCTGTGTGACCCATCTAGCCTGGTATTTGTCCTGTCAGATGTGTGTAATCAATGACCTATATCGCACAGAAAAGCAGCCTGGGGTGTTCTTGTGTGTCCTGTCATCAAGGCATTACCCTGGATTTACTGTGACACATCCTGACATCCTAGCCTCTAAACACCAACTTATCTCAGCAGCTCAGCAGTCTGGAGACCTCACAGGTGCCAACAGCAGTTGGAGAACCACAAGTATCAATCTCTCGCATCAGTCTATTACTCTTCAATGATTATCGAGATACTTGAAGTTCAAAAAGCTATAAAAATTCAAAAAAGGTAGCCTAAAAAAGGACAAATGCCACAAGAGATTTGAATGCAACCCTAATTGCAGTAAGACAGCTGTGCAAATACGGTGTTTTGAGTAATTTTTTTTTCCCTACAAAATCAGATTTAACTTGTAAACACCAAGTGTATATAAAAAAAAAAAAAAACGCAAGCCCGGTACTTAAGTGGTTAAATCGTACCCGGTGTGACTGCAGGCTGAATCCTGACAGCTGTACTTCCAGCAAGAACTTTGCTTCAACTGGCCACATGCCTGCTGAGCTCTGCAGCCTCATGGTGATCATATGGAGCTCTATGTGAGTTTATAACAAGAATATTTTATATATATATATATATACACACACACACACACACACACACACACACACACACTACAACACCTAGGTGGAGGCGCCCTTGTGTGTTACGTGTCCATTAGGACCTCAAGACTTGGAGGGTGACTCCACTTTCCTGATGGTGGGGAGCAAATAAAGAAAAAACAAAAATACAGTGTATACAATTGCAACAAGAGTCATACTGCAAAGGAAAGTTACCTTTCCTTTTCAATCTGCAGCCCTGTCATTTTATGAAAGTGCAATATGCCTACGTGGAGGTGCTCTGTATACAGAATGTGTACAGAGCGTGAGAGGGCCCCCCCAGAAACTTTTCATGCTTGTGCGATTGACTCACTGATTTTACTGGAAGTCTGCCCTAAGATACAAGTCAGATTTCAGGCATCCCCTGCAACAAAATTTCATTTTTGGTGGGATACATCCTAGGGATGCACCGATTTTTTTTTTTTTTTTTTTTACAATGAGTACCAGTACTCGCCGATACCAACCGCAACTGTTTTGTTTTCACTTCAGCAATGGTACAAAGCATTGAAAAGTTAATTTACAAATGAAAGTTTTTTTTTTTAATTTTGCGCTTTCAATGTGAAATGTGTAAATATGTTGTTAATACATATATGTGTAAAAATTTTCACTAACAATAAAAAAAGTTAATTGTTTATCGTTTATAAAATAGACGTGAAAAAAAAAAAAAAAAAAAAAAAAGCAGGAAAATAAGTGGGAGAATAGGGATTTTATTAAGGCTGATTAGAGTAAATTAAGAGTTAAGGGGTTAAACAGAGGAACATTTGCTCATCCCTTTGTTCTGCAGATGAAGAAACCAAAAGATTCAAAAAAGAAACAATGTTTCTTTGTGTTTGAGGGGCTGAGCAATGTTATTAATAAACATTGCCGGCTGCTTTTGACAGCACCAACTACCGGACTTCTTTAACACTCAAGCTGGCAACAGGGGAGACCCACTGACAGCTCAAAGAACCGAGCCTGAAAGTATCGGTGCATTTGCACGAGTAACGATACTTGTGCAAATACTTGGTATCGGCAAGAAATACCGATACTAGTATCGGTGCAACCCTAATACTTCCAATAGGAAATCACATCTAAAAAAGGGATGCAGGCCCAGCAGTTTCCCCGATTAGGGCCCTGCAGGTGCTGCAGCTTATAATTATGAAACCACTCCCATTAGATTCACTTTCCCACGTGGACACCATTATACCCCAATCTCTATAGCTGCTGATGGGACTTCAGGCACCAGCATGCCCTGTCATCAAGTCTTTTACTATGCTGCTTTTACTACATTTTGAAGATAAAGAACTTCATAAAATGAGAAGGTATGCATGGACGTCTTCACCCTCCATGCTTGTAGTTGAAGCTGCAGATCCACAAGAACACAAACTATTCTGACACCAGTTGTGTGCACTACATTAATTACAGAAGAACTATAAAAGGTCAGCATCACTTGTGCCGACAGGAAAAGGTTTTTTTTTTCCAGTTATGCTGCAGAGCTAAAAGAAAGTCAGTAAACATAAAAGCATCAACATTGTGAAGTCACACAACTCGTGGAACCCCCAGTCAGACCCTCATCACCCCCCAAGTTACCTGAGCAAGGTGACGCTACCCCTTCGCACTGGCAAGAAGAGCACAGGCTCAGAAACACGGATGGGCTTGAACTGAAACTTGCAGCCGAAGCACAAGGCTGAGTCGCTGAAGAAGGACACGGAGACGATGGGTCGATCGAAGATGTGGATAGGGTCCACGTGAGAGACTATACAACCGCCGGGCTGATAGTCATTGATGACAGCGCTGTTTACAAAGCCGTCAGGGATGAGGCGGTGCTCCACCAGGCGACGGATGACCAACTCGTGTACCCAGTCCGGGATATCATCCACCTCGCCCTTGGGGTAAAGAAAAATACAAAAATCAATGAATAACCAGAATAACATTTTTTTTTTCCATAAAGAGTGCAAAATAAAACAGGATGTGCAGTAATATGCAAGGTCTGCTTACACTTTCTATACCCCTTCCACAAATAACCTACTACTAGCTGCAAAACGTACCTATATAAAAAAATAAAAAAGGGGGGGGGGGGGGGGGAAGAGGAAAAGAAAATTGTTTTTTTTCTTCTTTTATAACTTTCCTGTTGTCTCCCAACCTCTGTTTATTAAATGCATCAGTCTGGGGCAGTTGTTCTGTAGTCCCCACCTAGAGGCTTAGTTTTTCTTCCTCTGCCGGCAGTACTCACCTGTGTGCAGACACTCCCAAGTCAGTATCACAGTCCCTGATATTACCCCACTTATTGTACAGTCTATCCATCAGTAGTGATACTCTCACTGGTAATATCCTGGTTGTACCAATTCACTACCTTCTCTTTCTAAATCACAGTACCTAAGTGGTAGTACAGCCCCCCCCCCCACCCCCTCTTTAGAGCACCTAGTTTTAGCCACATGCTCCCTGGGGGAGTACCCATCTTGAGGTTGAATTCCTCCCCCCAACCAGAGCATGCAGGTTTGATCATGTGCTCCATAAGGAGAACCCTCTTGTAGAGTTCTTCCAACCAATCAGAGCACCCAAGGTTGGGTCACAAGCTCCCTGAGAGTACTCACCTTGGGGTTGAGTCTCCTTACCTAATAAGTGTACCCAGGTTGCAGGACAGGCTCTCTGGAAATACTAGTCTCCCTCCGCCTATTGAGAGTACCCAGGAAGTACCCCCCTTAGGGTAGATTCCTTCCACCTAATCAGTCTGCAGATTTAGTGAGGTGCCCACCTTAGGGTAGAGTTCCTTCAACTAATCAGTACCCAGGTGGCAGCACAGGCTCCCTGGAGTACCCACCTTGAGGTACTGCCTCCCTCTGCCTATCAAAAGCACCTAGCTTTAGTCACATGGGAATAACCACCTTAGGGTAGAGTCCCTTCCCCCTGAACAGAACACGCAGGTTTAGGCATGAGCACCCTGGGGGTACCCACCTTAAGTTTGAGTCTACCTAATCCGAGTACTCAAGTCAGGTCACATGTTTCCTGGCGAATACCTTGGGGTAGAGTCTACCTAGTCAGGAGTACCCAGGTCAGGCAACATGATCCCATGGAGTACCCGCCTTGGGGGTGAGAGTCTGCCTAGTTGAAGTACCCAGGTCAGGTGCTCTCTGGGGAGTACCCACATTGGAGGTCAAATCTACCTATTCAGAGAGCCAAGGTAAGGTCATATGCTCCTTAGGAGTACCCACCTTGGGCTAGAGTCCACCTAGTCAATGTACCCAGGTTGGGGGGACATGTCCCCTGGGAGTACCCAACTAGTGGGACATTTTTCCTAATCAGAGCATCAAGTTCAGGATGTGTGATGCCTGGGAGTACCCACCTTCGGGTAGAGTCTACCTAGTCAGAGGACCCCTGTCAGGTCACAAGCCCTCCCATTAGTACCCACCTTGGTGTGGACCCCTCCACCTGAGCAAAGTACCCAAGTCAAAGTATCAAGTTCAGGTCACATGCTCCCTGGGAGTACCTACCATGGTGTAGGAGGTGCTTCACCTGATCATAGTACCCAGGTTGGGTCAGATGCTACTTGGAGTTGAGACTCCCTACCTAATAAGTGTACCAAGGTTGTAGGACATGCTCTCTGGAAGTACTAGTCTCCCTCCCTCTGCCTATTCGGAGTACCCAGATTGCGTTGTCATCTGTTCCCTGGAAGTACCCACCTTGGGGTACATTCCTTCCAACTAATCAGAGTATGCATGTTGCAGTACAGGCTCCCTCTGAGTACCTACCTTGAGGTACTGCCTCCTGTCTATTCAGAGAACCTATCTTTATTCACATGCTCCCAAAGAGCACTCACCTTGGGGTAGAGCCCCTCCACCTGCTCATAGTACCAGGTCAGGTCACATGCTCCCCGGGAGTACCCACCTTGAGGTACTGCGTCCTTTCCTATTCAGGGGACCTAGCATCATTCACATGCTCCCAGAGAGTACTCAGCTTGGGGTAGAGCCCCTCCACCTGCTCATAGTACCAGGTCAGGTCACATGCTCCCCGGGAGTACCCACCTTGAGGTACTGCGTCCTTTCCTATTCAGAGGACCTAGCATCGTTCACATGCTCCCAGAGAGTACTCACCTTGGCGTCAAGTTTCCCTACCTAATCAGTGTACCCAGGTTGCAGGACAGGCTGTCTGGAAGTACTAGTCTCCCTCCCTCTGTCCACGTTGGGTGATGTTCTCACTGGGAGTACCCACCTTGAGATTGTCTAAATAATCAGAGTACTAAAGGTCAAGTCACATGCTTCTAGGGAGTACCCACCTTAGGGGAGAGTCTGCCTAGTCCACATACCCAGAGAAGAAAAAACAAAAAAGGGTGCACCAACCTTGTGCATTATCCTTGGATATAACTATCAAAAATGAAGTTGAAAAGCTACTCAAACGTATGGAAGAAAACTCGATACAAATAATCTCCAGATGACAGAAATTGGTCTATGAAGCCGGCTGGGCTCTAAGCAAGAAGGTATTCCTTCGAAACGCGTCAGCCGGAAGTGGCCCCTGAAATCTCCTCTGTTACCATCTGTTGTCAGACCAATTGTTGTCATCTGGAGATTTGTATCATGAGTTTTCTTCCATACGTTTGAGTAGCTTTTTTACTTAAGTTTTAATAAAATGATATCCAAGGTTGGGGCACCCTTTTGTTTGTTTTGTCTTCTCTTTTGACAGTTAGGATGCCCCTATCCCTGAGGGCAGCAAGGCCGGAGGCATTACCCACCACGAACTCTGGTCCACCTGGTAACTCACTTGTGCCCAGCAGTGTTTGCTTTCTGCTATCAGGTCATATACTCCCTGGGAGTACGCACCTTGAGGTCAAGTCTACCTAATCAGAGTACTCCGGTCAGGTCATGTGTTCCCTGGGAGTATTCAACTTGGGGGGGGGGGGGGTCTGCCTTGTTATAGTACCCCTGTTGTGTCACGTGCTCCCCAAGAGTACCCACCTAAGGGGTAGAGCCCTCCACCTGATCATAGTGCCAAGTCAGGTATCATGTACACTGGGAGAACCCACCTTGTGGTAGAGCCCTCCCCCTGATCATAGTGCCAAGTCAGGTATCATGTACACTGGGAGAACCCACCTTGTGGTAGAGCCCCTCCACCTGATCATAGTGTCAGGTCACATGCTCCCCAGGAGTACCTACCTTGGGGTAGAGCCCTGCACCTAGTACCCTTGTCAGGTCACATGTTCACTGGGAGAACCCACCTTGGGGGTAGAGCCCCTTCACCTAATCATAGTACCCAGGTTGGGTCAGATGCCCCCCTAGGAATTGAGTCTCCCTACTTAATAAGTGTACCCAGATTGTAGGACAGGCTCTCTGGAAGTACCAGTCTCCCTCCGTCCACTCATGTGCTCCCTGGGAGTACCCACCTTGAGATTGTCTAAATCAGTGGTCATAAACTCCTGTCCTCGGGGCCCACTAACAGGCCAGGTTTTATTACCTTGGGGAGATGCAGACTAGAATACGGCAATCACTGAGCAGCGAATGATATCACCTGTGATGTATTTCAGTTATCTTGCAAACCTGGCCTGTTAGTGGGTCCTGAGGACAGGAGTTGATGACCACTGAACTAAAATAATCTGAGTACTAAGGTCACGTGCTTGTGTCAGAGTACCCAGGGTCGGGTCACAGGTTCCCTGGGAGTACCCACATCCACCTGACCATAGTACCCGTTGGGTCACAAGCTCCCCGGGGAGTACCTACCTTGGGTCCCCCCCCCCGATCATAGTACCCCCCTCAGGTCATGTGTTCGAGGGGTACCTACCTCACTGTAGACCCCCCTATCAGGTCACGTGTTCCCGGGGGGGGGGTACCTACCTCGCCGTAGACCCCCTGTCAGATTACGTGTTCCGGGTGGGGGGGGTACCTACCTCGCCGTAGACCCCCCTCCGATCATAGTACCCCCTGTCAGATTACATGTTCCTGGGGATACCCACCTCGCCATAGACCCCCCCCCTCCCCTTGATCATAGTACCCCGTCAGGTGTTCCCAGGGAGTACCTACCTTGCTGTAGACCCCCCCCCCCCAATACCCCTCAGGTCACATGTTCCCCAGGAGTACCTACCTTGGTGTAGTACCCCCCTTCCCCCCTGATCATAGTACTTGTCAGGTCATGTGTTCCCGGGGTACCTACCTCACCGTAGACCCTCCTCCCCTTGCTCATAGTACCCCGTCAGGTCACATGTTCCTGGGGGTACCTACCTCACTGTAGACCCCTCTCACCCCTGATCACAGTACCCCTGTCAGGTCACGTGTTCCCATGGAGTACCTACCTTGGTGTAGACCCCCTCCCCCTGATCATAGTACCCCCTGTCAGGTTACGTGTTCCTGGGGATACCCACCTCGCCATAGACCCCCCCTCCCCTTGATCATAGTACCCCCTGTCAGGTGTTCCCAGGGAGTACCTACCTTGCTGTAGACCCCCCCAAATACCCGTCACATGTTCCCCGGGAGTACCTACCTTGGTGTAGTACCCCCCCTTCCCCCCTGATCATAGTACTTGTCAGGTAATGTGTTCCCCGGGGTACCTACCTCACCGTAGACCCTCCTCCCCTTGCTCATAGTACCCCCTGTCAGGTCACATGTTCCTGGGGGTACCTACCTCGCTGTAGACCCCCCTCTCCCTGATCATAGTACCCCTGTCAGGTCACGTGTTCTCATAGACTACCTACCTTGTTGTAGACCCCCTCCCAGTACCCCCTGTCAGGTCACACGTTCCGCAGAGTACCTACCTTGGTGTAGATCCCCCTTAGGTCACATGTTCCCCGGGAGTACCTACCTTGCTGTAGACCCCACTCCCCCTGTCAGGTCACATGTTCCCCGGATCATAGTACCCCCTGTCAGGTCACGTGTTCCCCGGGAGTACCTACCTTGGGGTAGAGCCGCTCTTGCCCGGGGCCCCTCCTCTGTAGCTGGGCCCCGTACGTGTATCCTTCCCCGAAGAAGTACTTGTTGCGGAGCGGCGCTCGGTCCACCGTGTGATCCCGGTACAGCCCCTTCTCGGCCCGGGCCACCACCTCGTCTATCTTGGCCTCGATACCGGCACACTCCTCCGGGGAGAAGAGCCGCACCTGGCGGACCCCGCTCCGCACCTTCCGCGCCTCTTCCTCCTCCTCCTCCGCTTCTTCTTCTTCTTCCAGCTCCGCCTCCTCTTCCTCCGTGTCCGAGGCCGGCTGCTTCCTCTTCCTCACCTCGCGGGACTGCAGCTTCTCCCGCAGGTCGCTGTAGCCGCTGGCGGCGGACATGACTGGACTGCGAGGTCGGGAAGGGGGAAGCTCGGCGCTGCTCGGTCACCCGGGGCTGGGCATGTCCGTCGGTTCACTCACAGTCCCCCCATTTACTTTCTTCCCCTCACACCGGAGAGCGGATACCGCTGCGCCAGCACCGTCCAAGGCCCGCCGACGTCACTGCTCCGTGCTGAGGGGATCCTCTCTACCATTGGTCCGCGGGCGGGTCAATCAAAAGAGTGGGCGGGGAAACGTGAAGAGACGGTGCGCGTGTCCCCGCCACGGCCTACAGAGATCCTCTCGGCTATTGGCTCATAGTCCTGCCAGTCCTAACAATGGGCGGGGCAAAGAGGAGATCACGTAGGACCCCAAGAGCCAGGGCTGGCCATAGCTGTGCCTTTACGGACGTTTAACATAATATCCCGATTTTGGGGCTTTTTAAACAACAGACGCCTGGGGATGGCGGCTAAGACAATTCAGGAATAGTTTTTTGGGCTGGTCTGCAAGAGTTTTACAGTCAGACAAGATTTTGTTAAGGGTTAGGAGCTTCTGGCGCCTTTTGTTTTGGAGGCTTCACGAGAGTGTCGACGTGACCAGAGTAACGTCTCCCAGGGGGTAGAGTACAAAGATGGCCGCCGCGTTGGGGCCTTCTGGGGTGCACCAAGATGGCTGACAATGTTGGCGCGCTCCTCATGTGTGGAAGCTTTAATAAAGTGACAGGCCGGGCTTTAAAGTGGAACTCCTTCCAAACCTTCATTATTAAAATGTAAAACCAAAACTATATATAGATATCTTTTAGTTTTACTTAAAATAGGGGATGGATAAAAATCTATTTGTACTATTTTTGGCCACTAGGCTGCATTCACTCCTGGTGTCACATTTCTTTTTTTTTTGGGCCTTTGTATGACTGTTTTTGTACATCTTTTTTAACCACTTTCAGACCGGACCAATTTGAAGCCAAAGGACCAGGCCCCTTTTTGCGATTCGGCACTGCGTCGCTTTAACTGACAATTGCGCGGTCGTGCGACGTGGCTCCCAAACAAAATTGACGTCCTTTTTTTCCCACAAATAGAGCTTTCTTTTGGTGGTATTTGATCGCCCCTGCGGTTTTAATTTTTTGCGCTATAAACAAAAAAGAGCGACAATTTTGAAAAAAAAACGCATTCTTTTTTATTTTTTGCTATAATAAATATCCCCCAAAAATATATAAAAAAACAATTTTTTTCCTCAGTTTAGGTCGATACGTATTCTTCTACATATTTTTGGTAAAAAAAATCGCAATAAGCGATTATTGATTGGTTTGCGCAGAAGTTATAGCGTTTACAAGATAGGGGATAGTTTTATAGCATTTTTATTAATAATTTTTTTTTTTTATTAGTAATGGCGGCGATCATCGATTTTTTTATTGTGACTGCGTCATTATGGCGGACACATCGGACATTTTTGACACTATTTTGGGACCATTGTCATTTATACAGCAATCAGTGCTATTTAAAGTGGAGTTCCACCCACTTTTACAACTCTTCAGCATCCCTCACTAGTTGAGTGTAAACGAATTGGATATTTTTTTATTTTTTTCTCAGCACCTACTGTATATCTGCTGTATTCATTTTTCACTTCCTCCTGCCTGGCCGCGGCCCATCGCATCATGTCCTGTTTGCAATGCCTCCTGGGAAGGGGCGGCAATTTCACTGACACTGCCGTTGCTATGGAAACCTGACCTGAAACCTATTACACTGCTTGTGCTGCACTGAGCATGTGCGAGATCTGCAAGGATGAGATCCAGGAAGAAATACAGTCTGGCTTCAGATGCCCACACTTAAGATGGTCACGGCCTGCTGTAAATTTATAAAATAACAAACTACTACTATAAACTAACAAAACAGACCTTAGTTGACAGACTAACTTTACTAGAATACATTAAGCTTGTGTGTTATAGGGGTATTTTTATTTAAAAAGTATAATTTCGGCCGGAACACCACTTTAAATGCATTGATTCCTGTATAAATGACACTGGCAGTGAAGGAGTTAACCCCTAGGGGGTGGGGAGGGGTTAAGTATGCCTAGAGGTGTGTTTCTTACTGTGTGGGGGGGGCGTGGCTGTCAGCTAGTGAATGCTGATCTCTGCTCCAATCACAGGGAGCAGAGATCGGCGTCACTAGTTGCTAGGCAGAACGGGGAGATGCTGTTTATTTCCGCATCTTCCCGTGAGACGATCGCGGGTGTCCCCGCGGCGATCGAGTCCGCGGGACCCGCGACCGGCCTCACGGGGGTCCCGACTCACGCGCGCGCCCGATGGCACGGCAGCATCTTAAAGGGGACGTATATATACGCCCTTATGCCTGTCCAACAACTTCAGCCCCGGAAGGATTTACCCCCTTCCTGACCAGGCCATTTTTTGCGATTCGACACTGCGTCGCTTTAACTGACAATTGCGCTGTCATGCGACGTTGCACCCAAATGTATGTCCTTTTTGTCTCACAATCAGAGCTTTCTTTTGGTGGTATTTGACCACCTTTGCGTTTTTACATCTTTGCGCTATAAACAAAAAAAAAATTACAATTTTGAAAAAATATATATTTTTTTTACTTTCTGCTATAAAACATTTTCAATAAAAAAAAAAAAAAAAAATCTAATTTCTTCATCAATTTAGGCCAGTATATATTCTACATATTTTTAGTAAAAAGAAAATCCCACTAAGCGTAAATTACTTGGTTTGCACAAAAGTTATCGCATCTACAAACTATGGGATACGTTTATGGAATTTATTTTTATTTCTTTACCAGTAATTGCGGCGATCAGCGAATTTTAGGGATATTGTGGCGGACAAATGGGACACTTTTGACACTTTTTTGAGAACCCGTGACGTTATTACAGTGATCAGTGCTAAAAATATGCACTGTCACTGTACTAATAACACTGGCATAGAAAGGGGTCTATCTAGGGCGATCAAAGGGTTAAGTGTGTCCCTAGGAGGTGCTTACTAACTATGTGGGGGATGGTCTGACTGGATGAAGACAGAGATCGGTGTTCCTGCTTAGCAGGGCCACAAGATCTCTATCTTCTTCCCTGTCAGAAAGGCGATCTGCCTTGTTTACATGGGCAGATCGTCGTTCTGCCTCCCCGGGTTAGCGGTTGTGGGTGGCCGGCGGACATCGGGTCCGCCAAAACGCTGATTGACTCCCCCTCTGTCCAATCGCCGCTGCAAGGTTCTATTGCACGAAATTAAATGTACAGGTGCACAGTATATCTGTGGTTAAAGCGTTTTGAGCTTTGGCATTTTTTATTAGTCAATAGAGAAAAATATCATCTGTGTCATCATTTGTTACTATGTTTTTTAGCTTTTTCGTCCACTTTTTTAAATGTATTATTATTCATTTATATATATTTTTTACCTTTTTAAGGGATTAGGGAGTAAAGGTTATGCTTAGGGGTTTATTTATTTTATTTATTATTTGTTTATTTAAATTTTATGTATTTATTTTATTTTGTTAGGTTAGGGTTAGGCATCAATATTAGGGGTATGGATTAGGGGTCAATATTGGAGTTAAGGGTTAGGATTAGGGATAGAGGTTATTAGGGATAGAGGTTAATGTTAGGTGTTAGGATTAGGGGTTAATATTAGGGTTAGGTATAGGGGTTAATGTTAGGAGGATAGAATTAGGTGTTAATATTAGGGTTAGGGGGTCAATACTAGGGTTTGGGGTTAATATTAGGGGTCAATATTAGAGTTAGGGGTTCATATTAGGATTAGGGGTAAATATTGGGGTTAGATTAGGCGTTAATATTATGGTTTGGGGTTAATATTAGGGTTAGGATTAAAGATAGGAGTTAATGTTAGGGGTTCATGTTACGGTTTAGGGATAATATAGGGGTTAGAATTAGGGGTTAATATTAGGATTAGGGGTTAATATTAGGTTTAGGGGTTACAATTAGGGGTTAGGGGTCAATATTAAGGGTTAATATTAGGCTTATGGGTAAATATTGGGGTTATGATTAGGGGTTCATTTTAGGGGTTAGAGTTGGGGTCAAAATTAGGGTTAGGGGTTAATATTAGAGATTGCGGTTAATATTAGGATTAGGGGTTAATATTAGGGGTCAATATTGGGGTTAGGATTAGGGGTTAATATTGGGGTTAGGATTAGGGGTTAATATTAGGGGTCAATATTAGGGTTAGGGGTTAATATTAGGGGTCAATATTAGGGTTAGGGGTTAATATTAGGGATTAGGGGTAAATATAGGGGTTAATATTAGGGGTAAATATTAGGGTTAGGTTTAGGGGTTAAAAAATGTTAGGGGTCAATATTAGGGTTTGGGGTTAATATTAGGGATATGGGTTAATGTTAGGGGTTAGGATTAGGGGGTTAATATTAGGATTAGGGGTAAATATTGGGGTTAGGATTAGGGGTTAATATAAGGGTTAGGGGTCAATATTAGGGTTTGGGGGTTAATATTAGAGATCGAGGTTAATGTTAGGGGTTAATATTAGGGTTAGGGGTTAATATTAGGGGTCAATATTGGGGTTAGGGGTTAATATTAGGGGTCAATATTAGGGTTAGGGGTTAATATTAGGGTTAGGGGTAAATATAGGGGTTAGGATTAGGGGTTAATATTAGGGGTTAGGATTAGGGGTAAATATTAGGGTTAGGTTTAGGGGTTAAAAAATGTTAGGGGTCAATATTAGGGTCTGGGGTTAATATTAGGGATAGGGGTTAATGTTAGGATTAGGGGTTAATATTAGGATTAAGGGTTACCCCCTATACTTACCTGAGTCATATCGTGATCCAGCACTGTCTCAGTCTGCAGTGGCACTGGTCTCTCTTCTCTCCTCACAGGGCAATGAGGCAGCAGTGGGAGCCATTAGCTCCTGCTGCTGTCAATAAAAACCTCTGAGCAGGGGGCGGGGCTGAGCCACACTGTGTGTGTGTCTATAGACGCACACAGCCCAACTCAGGAGTGAGCCCGCAGGTGCACCCCCATAGGAAGCAGCTTCCTATGGTGGCACACTGAGACGAAGAGGAGCCTGGAGGGCCAGCATGGGGACCCCAGAAGAGGAGGTTCGGGGGCTGCTCTGTGCAATGCCATTGCACAGAGCAGGTAACCATATCGTGTTTTATCGATTAATAATTATATACCATGTTTGTTATATTAATAGAAAAAACCTGAGCCTTTACAAACGCTTTAAGGCTAGGTTCCGACTTTTGCATGTTGGGAATGCGTGCAAAAACACGCACTTTCCCGACATACACAGATTCACGCGTGCCATTAATTGTTAAATAGGTGTGCCCATCAAAAATTTTTTTTAAAAGTCAGCAGCTACAAATACTGCAGCTGCTGACTTTTAAGAATCGGACACTTACCTGTCCCAGGGACCAGCGATGCGGGGGAACGATGCCCCCCTCGTTACGCGCTCCGTTTGCGGCGCCGGCATCCATACTGTGGGCAACCAGCTGTGGCTTCACAGCCGGGCACCCACTGCGCATGCGCGAGCGGCACCGCACATCGTGATACGCCACACAGTCATCTGGGACCTGTCACGTGTCCCAGATGACTGACTGCAGAGGGGAGGTGACGTTTCTAGCCCGGGCTGAGGAAGAGGCAGATTTTGTGGGACCACCTAGCAACAGGGAGAAATAGGTAAGTGAATTTTTTTTTTTATCCAATTTTTTTTGTTTTTTGTCAGATTTTATGCAAATACACATGATGTTGTAATTTTGGTGGAAACACCACTTTAATGACACCCCCACACATCTGCAAATGTGAGCCAAGCTGCATGGTGCTGTAGCACTTTTGGAAAAAAAACAAGGACTTCTTTTTCGTGTTTCTTGTGTGTAGGGTAGCCCATTCCCTGCACGTGACATGTGGAAATGCTTTCCTGCAAAGTTGCAGTGGTGAGTCTACCGCAAGAGCTCTGCAAGTCTACAGCGTGAAAATTCAGCCACAGTGACCCCCTGTGGTGGGATGACTATTGTACAACATAACGGAACCAGAACTTGCAGCAGACTTGCAGAATGTTTGCAAAGAAAGTTGATCCGCAGTCATGCAATCCGGACTTGCTGCAATTGTGCAACACACTTGTGAAGCCTGGCAAGTCTAGAAAAAGCTTAGCAAGTCATTTTCAAACTTGCAGCTTTATTGCTTGCTATCTGGGCTGGTATGCAAGTGCCAAAGCTGTGTCTGCGCAGTCGCAGCATCCCAACTGATATGAATAGCACTGCCTGCACTGGAATACACAGAAAACCTGTGCATCCCCATGTGGGTAAAGACAGCCCACGCACTGTAGTACGCAAGACTGAAGGGAAGGCCGGAGGTCAGCTTTAACCACTTCGCATCCGTAGGACGTCATATGACGGCCTCTACTTTCCGGGGGTATATCTGAATGATGCCTGTAGCTACAGACATCATTCAGATATTGCCGTTTTCAGTCGGCGATTCCCTGCACCATAAGAACGATCATAGCGGCTGTTCCGCCGCTTGATCGTTCTTATGGGCGGCGGAACGCCCCCCACTCCCGCTGCCCTCCGGTGCTTCTACCGACTCACCGCTTCCATCGGTGAGTCGGACACAGGATCCGCCGGCCCCCGGATGATGACCATAGAGATTTCCGGCGGACCAGATGGTCGCCGGAGTCTCTATGATCGTTCGGAGGCTGGGCGCGATGTTATGACGTCACGCCCGGCCTCTGCATTCAAATAACGGCGCCGCCTCGGCTGGGAAGCGGTGATCTTATTGACCCCATATCTCACTGTAAATAGGTCCGATCATGCCATATTCCTATTACAAGGGATGTTTACATTCCTTGTAATAGGAATAAAAGTAATCAAATTTTTTTTTAAGGTGTCAAATTAAAAAAATAAAAGTCAAATTAACAATAATAAAATATTTTTTTTTTTTTAAAGCGCCCCTGTCCCCGTGAGCTCGTACGCAGAAGTGAACGCATACGTAAGCTCCGCCCACATATGAAAACGGTGTTCAAACCACACATGTGAGGTATCGCCGTGAACGTTAGAGCGAGAGCAATAATTCTAGCCCTAGACCTCCTCTGTAACTCAAAACATGTAACCAGTAAAACATTTTAAAGCGTCGCCTATGGGGATTTTTAAATACCAAAGTTTGGCGCCATTCCACGAGCGGGTGCAATTTTGAAGCGTGACATGTTGGGTATCTATTTACTCGGCGTATCTTCATCTTTCACATTATGCAAAAAAAAATGGGCTAACTTTAAATTGGGCTAACTACTGTTTTTTTTTTTTTTAAGCATGAAATTTTTTTTTTTCTGAAAAAAACGTGTTTGAAAAATTGCTGCGCAAATACCGTGCAACGACTGTCATTGTATTCTCTAGGGTCTTTGCTAAAAAAACATATATAATGTTTGGGGGGTTCTATGTAATTTTCGAGCAAAAAAATTATGAATTTTACATGTAGGAGAGAAATGTCAGAATTGGCCTGGATGCGAAGTGGTTAAAGTGGTTGTAAACCTCAGACATGAAATATGAACAAAGCATATCCGAAATAACGAATGTCGTATCTAAACAAATGGAACGTAACAAATTAATAATAATGAATAACAATAATAATAATAAAAAACATTTTATTATCATTTATTATTAATTCATTCCATTCCACTTGTTTAGATGAGTCATTCGTTATTTCGGATAATTCGTAACTTCGGACAAGTTCGTATTCGTTATGTTCACTAATGCGGCGTACACACGGTCGGAATTTCCGATGGAAACAGTCCGATGGGAGCTTCTAAACGGATTTTCTAACCGTGTGTATGCCCATCGGTCTTTTTCTGTCGGAATTTCCGACGGACTTTGGATTGAGAACCTGTTCTCAATTTTTCCGACGGAAAACCTTTCTATCGGATTTTCTGATCGTGTGTATGCAATTCCGACACGCAAAATTCCGACGCATGCTCGGAAACAATTCGACGCATGCTCGGAAGCATTAAACTTCCCTTTTATAGTGCTGTCGAATGTGTTGTATGCCGCTGTGTTATTGACCGTCGGAATTTGGTGTGACCGTGTGTAGGCAAGACAGTTTGAGCAAAATTCCGTCGGAATTCCGAGGGGAAAACCATCAGAGCTTTTTCCGACAAGAATTCCTCCTGTCAAGCTCTCTTGTCTCCAACTAATCTTCTACCACTTCCATCAGCTCATTCCCCACAGTTACAACCTTTTGTATCACCTCCCCCACCCTATTAGATTGTAAGCTCTTCTGAGCAGGGCCCCCTTAATCCTCTTGTATTTTATTGTATTATAACTGTATTGTAACCCTTTTTATATTGTAAAGCGCTGCGTAAACTGTTGGCGCTATATAAATCCTGTAATAAATAAAATAAATAAAATTCCGACCATGTGTACGCGGCATAATAGCCAAATTTGAAAGGAAATTCCAATACCTATAATTTAATAGTTAGATATTATTAGTTAGTTATTTTTTCCAATTTTCGTATTTTCTTTCTTATTTTCGTATTTTCTTTCTTTTTTTCGGATTTACAAATGTTTTTGAATTGCGATCATAATAAATGACCCGAAAAAAAAAAAAAAAAAATGAATCAAACGAAAACAAACACATTTTTTGGCAGTGCGCATGTCTAGATCTAACGCTAAACCTACTCCAACCCCCATTCTAAGCCTATTCTATATAACCCTGTAAAAGAAAAGATTGCTATACTTATCTATTCTGAAGGCGCTCCAGTCTGGTCCCAGGCTGAGCTGTCAGCGGCGTCTGTGAAGAGCAGAGGCAGCCGACAACGGAAGCCCCATAGTAAGTCTATGGGTGACATCATCTCCCTTTGATTTCCCAGCCTTTGTTGGCTTTCTCTCTCTACTCAGAAGCCGCTGCTGGAGACCGGATGTCCCTTGGCGCTCCGATCCCAGCGCCGCCATCCTCAGTAAGGGACACTTCCCTACTGCGAATGCGCGAGTAGTCGCGCGGCGCTTTGTGAATGGGGAATGCGATGTGTTGTGGGACACAGTTTCCATAACACACCGCGCCCCATTCACTAGAAGGCGGCACTAGGAGAACAGCTCCGAGGAACAGGAAGAGGCAGATTAGGACGATCTGCCTAGCAACAGCCATTTCTGGTAAGTAAAAAAAAAAATTTTAAATTTTTTTTTTCATTTTAAATTTATATTAACATTTTTATCAAGTTTTGTTTTTCAGGGTGGCCCTCCACTTTAACTGCTTGCCGACCGCCGCACGACGATGTACATGGACAGAATGGCACGGCTGCGGAAATGGGCGTACCTGTACGTCCCTTTGAATATGCCATCGCGTGCGCGCCGCCGGCGGCATGCGTGTGCACCCGCTGCACGCTCCGTGAGTAGGATCGCGGGTCCCGCGGACTCGATGTCCGTGGGGATACCCACGATCGTCTCACGGAGAGGAAGAATGGGGAAATGCTGATGTAAACAAGCATTTCTCCATTCTGCCCTAGTGACAGGACACTGATCCCTGTAATCGGGAGCGGTGATCAGTGATGTGTCACACATAGCCCCTCCCCCCACAGTTAGAATCACTCCCTAGGACACACTTAACCCCTACAGCGCCACCTAGTGTTAACCCCTTCACTGACAGTCACATTTACACAGTAATCAATGCAATTTTAATCAAATTGATCGCTGTATAAATGTGAATGGCCCCAAAAATGTGTCAAAATTGTCCAATGTGTCCGCCATAATGTCGCAGTCACGATAAAAATCGCGGATCGCCGCCATTACTAGTAAAAAAAAAATATTAATAAACATGCCATAAAACTATCCCATATTTTGTAGACGCTATAACTTTTGCGCAAACCAATCGATATACGCTTATTGCGATTTTTTTACCAAAAATATGTAGATACATACCGGCCTAAACTGAGGAAAAAAAATGTTTTTTTTATATATTTTTTGGGGATATATATTATAGCAAAATGTAAAAAATATTGTGTTTTTTTCAAAATTTTCGCTCTTTGTTTGCTTATAGCGCAAAAAACAGAAAGCTCTATTTGTGGGGAAAAAGGGATGTAAATTTTGTTTGGGATCCAGGTCGCACGACCGCGCAATTGTCAGTTAAAGTGACGCAGTGCCAAATCGCAAAAAGTGCTCTGGTCTTTGGGCAGCCAAATCCTCCGGGGCTGAAGTGGTTAAAGTGTCTGTAAACCCCAGACATGAAATATGAACAAAGCACATCTCTCTATAGTGTGTTTTGTCTTTATACAGAGCAGTTCCATTTCTGTCTGCTGCTTCCTGCATGTATCACTTTTGATAAGTTTTCCTGACACCATGAGAAAAAAAGGTGATGGAGAGGGAGCTCCAGCACACAGCCTGTGATTAAATGTCTCAGCTCTGTTCCTGTGTGCGGTGTGAAGGGGGGGGGGGGGTGTATCCCTTCCATCCAATCAGCTTTCAGAGCTCTCCTCACTGAGCTTTGCAGTGTGTAATATTAGCTCCCCAACCCCCAAGCTTTAATAATTTGGCACTTCGAAGAGCTGTAGAGAAGAGACGACTGCTGATAAACAGGTACAACTTATGTAGGAGGATTGGTTTCATCTCTGTGTATCACCCGAGGCCAGTCACTTTGCTGGGAATATGTAAAGGTGTACAACCACTTTAAAGTGGTTGTAAACCCCCCCAAACCACTTTGACCTACAGGTAAGCCTAGATTAAGGCTTACCTGTAGGTCCAATGAATATCTTCTAAACCTACATGGTTTAGGAGATATTTAGAAAAGAAAAGGCACCGCTATCTACGGCGCATGCACCGTAGACAGAGGCGCGCAGGCGCACTGAGGATGCTGAGATCACGGCGATATGCCGCTCTCGTGCGCATGCACGGGAGTGACGTCATCGCCGCTCCAGTGAATGACAGCGCTGGAGCGGCGAGACCCAGAAGTCACTCTGGGTTAGATGGCGGCGCAGAAGATCGTTAATGAGGGACACTTCGGGGGCTTCGTTCTCAGGTAAGTCATTCATAATGAGCTAGTATGCTATGCATACTAGCTCATTATGCCTTTGCCTTGCAGGTTCCGTTTTTTTTTTTTTTTTTTTTAAAGAGGCTTTACTTCCTCTTTAAGGCTGTGAGTTCCAACACTTACACTCCAGGTGACCAGTTCTATAAGTAGAACTGAGACAGTAAATAATGCAAAGCACAAATGTTTGAGTTAGAAGATAGGTGAACTCTAGTAAACTTGGATGTGAATCTTTCTAGTGAAATCCATCTTCTACGCAGCCCGCGCTTCCTGCGTGTTCTGTGATCTCAGGCGTTGTTAAGTGCAGAGAGGTCTCCGGGCCTCTGAGCTCCACAAGACTCAGTTCTTCTTGTCCTGCTTTGAACTTCTTATTTTTCTCCTCACTTGCCTGCCATTCCGATTAGGCAGATGTAGTGCGCCTTCAAATGCGCTTTGACAGCTCCTACATTCACACAACACAACCCCTTTGTCTCTGGATACCGGGCCACCGGCAGCGCAGGGTTAAAACTAGCTGGAGCGTGTACCTGTCATGTCACTATCCGCAAATCTCTTCAGCCCATGTTATACTGTGCGGGCCAAGCTGGCACCGAGCTAGTGTTCTCTTCAGGTTGTAATTTTCTTTACATGCCAGGAAATATGAGACAGCAGTCAGGCCCCATTTAAAGCACACCTGTCACTTCAAGTTAAAGCTGAACTCCGGTGTTCTGTCAAAAACTGTCCGGCCAGCGGATAGTGTCCGCCCCATACTGCGCAGGACAGGAGAGTCTCCGAAGAAGAACGGCGCCTGCGCACTGAGTGCACGTGCAAGACCCACCATCCAAGTAGATATATGCTAGCACATAGTAACAGGGCCCCTCCAGGGCTCGCTTCGCTCGCCACGCTTCGGGCACGGCTTCGCTTCACTCTTTTTTATTCTAACTCTATGTCCAATTGGATGGTGGGGCTTGAACCTGGACTCACAGCGCAGGCGCCGTTCATCTTCGGAAACCTTCGGTGTCTCCTTGTCTTCCGTACTGCGCAATCGCAGTATACGGCGGACACTATCCGACGGGGGACAGTATTCGACACATCACCGGGCGCAGAAACTTTTAGTTAACCACTTGCGGACCACCCACCGCCTTTTTACTGTGGCAGGGCGGCCCGCTTCCCCAGACCACATACATAGACATGATTCAGCATTTCCAGATAGGGGACGCCTGCACGCCGTCCCATCTGTGCCGTTATTCGCTACAGCATAAGTCGGTTAGAAGGTCCCAGCCAATGATTTATGATCAGCTAAGCTGATAACAGTACAGAACCCTGTGTTTACCAACAACACAGGGCTTTGTACACGGAGCAGCAATGCGGCTGTGTTTTCTCCCTGCAAAGCAGGGACATAAAACAGTCACATCTCTTAGTAAAATCAGCACAAATTACACATTGTTAGCCACACAGTTAACCCCTTCCCAGCCAAGTGTCATTAGTACAGTGAGAAAATATATAGTGACGCTAAAGGGATGTATTACAGATAAAACAACAGAACATCATATACAGTGGAACCTCGGATTACGAGCATAATCCGTTCCAGGAGTATGCCCGTAATCCAAAGTACTCGCATATCAAAGCGAGTTTCCCCATTGAAGTCAATGGAAATGAAAATTATTTGTTCCGAATTGACTTCAATGGGATGCAATACTGCATGCGACCAGAGGTGGGGGGGGGCACGAAGAGCCTTGGAAATGTACGGAAAGGCCCGAGGACACCTCGGCTGACCTCGGCAAACCTCAGAAAGACTCTGTTCCCAAGGTAGGCCGAGGTCAGCCGAGCTGTCCTTGGGCCTTTCTGTGCATTTACGAACGGCGCCGATCGGCTGCGATCGGTGCCGCTCGGCTCCGCCCCCCCCACTTCAGGCTAAACATGGTACTGCACACGCTTTTGCCTGAATCTCACACAACACTCGCAAACCGAGTTACGATTTTTAAAAATGCAGTGCTCGTATTGCGAAACGCTTGTTAACCGCGTTACTCTCAATCCGAGGTTCCACTGTATTGCTTTTTATCTATTTGTTACATTACAGCCTTTAGTTAAATGTTTTTTTTAATCTGAATTATATGTGATGAATCAGAACACAATAGTCTAAGTTGGTGAAGTAAAATAAAAAAATATATAAATAAAACTATTTTTCAGAAATAAAAAAACTGATAATTGGCATGTGCGTATGTATTTCCCCCCTTTTGTTATGAAGCCCATTAAAAGCTCTGGTGCAACCAATTACCTTCAGAAGTCACATAATGGAAGTTTAAGTGGTTAAATATACAAGTTCCTCAATAGCCACAAAGGATATACTGTAAATCCATTTTGTGGGCACCAAATGCCTTTGCAAACCCAGATGTTACCATGTAAAATAGCAGTGACATAATCACTGTGCTGTACATAGCCTGTGCAGGAAGCTGTGGGAGGGGCCCAACAGGCTCCAGGCACTAGTGGCTGCCTGCAGATAACTACGGAAGGGGGCGGAGACAAGACCAGTCACTCCGCCCAAGGAGAGAGATCAGCAGTGAGCGGTCTTTATTACAGGAAGCTCCTGCACAGAGGGGAAGTCTCACACTGAATTACTGCACAGATCTGGAAGATATACACAAAGCATTCCAAAATTAAGCCCTGGTTCACACTGAACTCACACGATTTCACTCCCGCATGTCAGTCCTGATTTCGGCGGCGATTTTACAGACATCTGTGCGCGTTTCTGCACAGATGTCAATGGAAATTGCACCCTGAAATTCGCAAAAAGTAGTACAGAAACTACTTTTTGAAATTGGTGCGGCACCGCAAATGCAGCGTCGCACCGATTAGGACGGTGCCATTGCCGGTGTAACGACATATTCGGCGACCCATCGCAGTTTGCTACGGAAGTGACGTTCCGTCGCCGCCATCTTGCTACACCCCACACTCGTCCACAGTAAAGATGCACTAAGAAGGGGGAAAGCGGACATCTTGTTACACCCACCGGAGTTTTGAATTTTAGATGTATTTATAACAGTAAAGTCAGTTTATATAGTGAAATACAGGACTTAGAACTCCGTCTGACTACTTAGATCTTGATTTTTAAAAGCAGCGGCAACCCTGCTCATCTCACAGGTTTGCTAATCTGACAGAAGTTCGCTGCTTTTAAAATTCAACATCTAACCAGTCAGACGGAGTTCTAAGTCCTGTATTTCACTATATAAACTGACTTTACTGTTATAAATAGTCTAAAATGCAAAACTCCGGTGGGTGTAACAACATGTCCGCTTCCCCCTTCTTAGTGTATCCTTATGCCGCGTACACACGATCGGAATTCTCGTCGGAAAAAACTCTGACGGTTTTTCCGACGGAATTCCGCTCAAGCTGTGTTGCCTACACACGGTCACACCAAATTCTGACGGTCAATAACACAGCGGCATAAAAGACATTCGACAGCACTATAAAAGGGAAGTTTAATGCTTCCGAGAATGCGTCGAATTGTTTCCGAGCATGCGTCGCAATTTTGTGTGTCGGAATTGCATACACACGATCGGAAAATCCGATAGAAAGGTTTTCCGTCGGAAAAATTGAGAACAGGTTCTCAATTCAAAGTCCGTCGGAAATTCCGACAGAAAAAGACCGATGGGCATACACACGGTCGGAAAATCCGATGAAAAGCTCCCATCGGACTGTTTCCATCGGAAATTCCGACCGTGTGTACGCCGCATTACTGTGGACGAGTGTGGGGTGTAGCAAGATGGCGGCGACCGAAACGTCACTTCCGTAGCAAACTGCGATGGGTCGCCGAATATGTCGTTACACCGGCAACTGACATGTCAAATAGCATGTCAAGACACACCAATGTGAACAGGGGCTCAAGGGAAGAATACCCATGGCTCTTGTATTTAGATGATTTTTGCTTATCTAGGAGTTCAGCTTTAAATGTCAGCGAAGTAAAACACTTTCTTTACAGCAGAGTTTTGAGAAAATGTATTTTATTTACAATTAAATATGAGATAAAATGTTTTAAAACACCATGAAAAAAAAAAAATACAAAAATGTATTTCAAGAAAAAAGTAAAATACAGAATTTGTTATATCTATATATAAAACCAACAAAAATATTTGACCAAAATGTCTATAAACAAGACACGCATCTCTAATTACACAAATGAATTGCATAGAAAATAGGCACCAAGGTGACCATATACAATGTAAAAAAAAAAAAAAAAAGGTGACCATTTACAGCGTCATGGTATAACCCAGCGTCCAATGTTGTGAGCTCTGCTGGGCTCTTCTCTCTGCCTGGAAAGATGGCGGAGGGTGCTGCGTTTTTTTTATTTTTTTTGGGTGGATTGATTGTTTTGAAGGCAGCAGGAAATTTTTCTGGATATTTATATTTCTTTTTCCTATTCCAAACTTTTTTCACGTGAACTTATTTCTGATCTATTTGGATCCTTGCACACGGTACTGATTTATGAACGCTGGATATTCCTGGTAAGTAGGGTCCGTATACTTCGTGTAATTCATGTGTGTGAAAATTGTTCTAGCTCCCAAAATACCAAATATTCAAATAAAATAATGTACCATTCAAGGGGGAGGTGTGATTTATGCGCATACGCACAAAAATACTAGACATTCGCTTAGTTACGAATTCGTTTTTTAATGAATTTTGACAAATTCGTTAATTCCGAAATTTCCAAATTGTCGAAAATTCAGAATTTTGGAAATTCGATACTCGGAAATCCAAAATTTCGGAAATTGGAAAATTTAGGAAATTCGGAATTTCGGAAATTCAAAAATTTGAAAATTCGGATTTTAGAATTTTAGAAGTTTCGAAAAAAAGCAAAAAAAAACAACACATTTTTTGTCAGTGCACATCTAAAAAATACTGACCAATAATGTAAATGTTTTTTATCGTGATCGTGATGCTTTGCTGGTGCTGCAAAAATTATAAGGCATGTTGCATTCGGTGGGCGGTACAGCTGCCAAACATGACCTGTGAATGGGACTGTGTAGGAAGCCCCCTTGCAAAGCATGCAGTGGCGACGTGGTGGGTTGGCATTTTCAAGGTTAACAGAGGTGGTGAGGAGGCGACATATCGCCCCCCTCGTTGCCTTTGAAATACCTCTGAAAAGTGATCCACCAATGTTTTTGGGAAAATATTGTTATTCTTTAAAATGGCATTTCAATCAGAATTTATATTTTTCAGCACACACAACTGACCACTAATCGCACAGAAATTAGTGGTTCTTTAGAGCCAATTTGTGCTTTGCCCACACAGGGTGAAGCAACAGGTTCTCTTTAAGGCTCATTTCACACTGGAATAACACAGGAACGATATGCGTCTCCATTCTCCAGTTCAGGGACGAATATTTTCCTGAATTCGGCCCTGAAACGGAGCCAAAGACGCACAGCGTTTCTGTGCAGTGCGCTCTGCAGCCGCCCTGGAGATATGTGAACCAACTCCATAAAGAGCCAGTCACATTCTCCTGCTATGCGAATTGGATGCGGTGAGAACCGCATCCAATTCGCATAGGTGTGAACCCAGCCTAAAGGATATCAAGAAAATAAAATCCCCCTTCATTGTGACTTTGTAGGCAACAACCACACATATGTATATTAGAAAATATAATCTATTAGGTGTATATAAAATCGTTCGATCATGAAGATGACCGTATGTTTAAAAAGACATAAGGAAAATTATACAAAAGAGAAAAGCAAAGAAAAGACAAAAAAATTACAGGTAACATGGTTTTGCATGACAAAAAGATTGTTACTCTCCGGTACGCGTTTCTGGTTCAAGCACCTTCGTCAGGGGTATTTAATAAGAGTGTATGCAGTCATAAATTGTCTTACATGCAAAATGTTCCACCATGCAACTTGGAAAAACAAAGCACTGCCAGTAGATGCCCACCAAGGGCACCAATAGTATACAAAAATATCAGCAAAAGGACCTGCCTACTGAAATTTCTCTTTTCTCTCCTCAGAGCACTGCAGAGCGGGGTGATGTTCGGACAGAGGGTCCCTTGCTTATAGGGAAGTCTATTGCTAAAGGACTTGGAAGTGTGCTGCTACATATGGATAAGAAGCCACATTTAAGGCTTCGGATAGCGCTATTACTCATAACTTACAAACCTTGTTGGCAATTCGCCACGTATGACTCCTTGTGATCATCAGGTAAATTTCAGTAGGCAAGTCCTTTTTCTGATATTTTCGGATACTATTGGTGCCCTCGGTGGGCATCCACTGATACCCCCCGCTGGCAGTGCTTCATTTTTCCAAGTTGCATGGTGGAACATTTTGCATGCAAGACAAAATTATGACTGCATACACTCTGCATACACTCTTATTAAATACCCCTGACGAAGGTGCTTGAACCAGAAACGCGTCGGGTACCAGAGACCACTTTGTACCGGAGCACGTCAGGTACCGGAGACCACTTTGTAGCGGAGCGCACGGTGTACCGGAGACCACTTTGTACCGGAGCACGTCAGGTACCGGAGACCACTTTGTACCGGAGCGCGCCGTGTACCGGAGAGTAACAACAATCTTTTTTGTCATGCAAACCATGTAACCTGACGTTTTTGTTGTCTTTTCTTAGTTTTTTGTACATTTTTGTTTATTTTCGTTATGTCTTTTTAAATATACGGTCATCTTCACGATGGAACGATTTTATGTACACCTAATACATTATATTTTCTAATTTACATATGTGTGCTTGTTGCCTGCAAAGTCCCAATGAAGGGAATGAATAAAGCAAGACAACAAGGACAGACCAAGCGCCTTGAGGCGATTCAGTTTGCATTTGCAGCGCTAAACAAATCATTCATTCATTCATTCAAGGGGGGGATTTTCTTTTCTTGATATACAATTAGAGATGTGGCAGCGACACACTGGTCTGACATGGTGAAACCCTCTTTTTTGCAGCCTAAAGGATAAGTTCACCTTTCTGAACCCATATTTAGGGTGTAACATGTAACATGTTTAGCATGTACAGGCAGACAGCTTACACTTACAGGCTTCTAAAACAAAAAATAGTAAATGCACATTTTTTTATCTGCAAAATAAATGTGCATTTATTGTTTTTTTGTTAAAAAATAAACTTATCCTTTAGAACTCCTATCCCCAGCAGCACATACCTTTACATTACTCCCCTCGCCACTCCATTCCAAAGAAAATAACGGGTACTCCTGGGTTCAGAGGAGTATCTGACTCACTCCCCTTTCTGTCATGTGACAGTGTTGGTGTCTGGGGATTGGACCAGGACTGCCATATAGAAGTGGAGAGAAAGTCCTCAGCTCTGTGTAAGCTCTTACTAGAGCTTACACAGAGCTTACCTTTTCTCACCCACAGTGGCTGAACGGAGTGGTGGGGGAGGAAAGATAAGTATGCACTGCTGGGGAGGGAGGTACTAAAAGCAAACCCGAAGATCTTACCTAAATGGGCAAAGCACAGATTTGCTTTAAAACATCATAAAAGGTGATATCTCATAGACTTTAGAACAGTGTTTCTCAACTCCAGTCCTCAAGGCGCCCCCCAACAGGTCATGTTTTTAGGCTTTCCATTACTTTGCACAGGTGATTCGATCAGTTTCACGGCCTTAGTAATTACCACAGCCGTTTCATCTGAGGGAAATCCTGAAAACATGACCTGTTGGGGCGCCTTGAGGGCTGGAGCTGAGAAACACTTATTTAGAATCACAATATTCAGACAGTGACCTTGAAACCTCTACTGTCCTTGGTGCTGATATTAGCTTTTGTTCTTATAATGTAGCATTTATTTTCCAATGAATGGTATCTAGTCCCGAAAACAAAAATTTCAGATTTGTTTCCTGTTGGTCTCGTAACCCCTTAATGCTGGCGCCGCCTGGCCCTTTAAGAGGTTTCTGATGCCGGGAGGTGGAGCTGAGTTTCTGATCATGTGACTGCTGTGATTGGCTGTCACAGCAGTCACATGATTGGAAAGCTCCCGATCACAAGTAGAGATCGGGATCTTTCCATTAGCCGCCGGTAACTGTGGCTGGAGCACTCAGGGCAGCTCTGTGTACATTCTGGTATGCATATATGTGGCCTCTCGGTGTTAAGGCCCACCCGCCAAGATGCCGCATATATAGATACCGTGGGTGCAAAGAGGTCAAATATTAGACATGTGCAATTTGTTTCATTCTGAATTAGTTTAACGAATTTTGACAAATTCGTTAATTTCCGAAATTTTGAATTTGCGAATTCCCGAAGTTTCGGAAATTCGAAAATTCGGAAAATCGAAAATAAGAATGAAAATCAGAAAATTCAAAAGAATGAAAATCAGAAAATTCGAAAACTCGAAAATTGGAAATAAGTATTGGAATTTCCTTTCAAATTTGGCTGTTAAGTAAAGGTAACGAGTACGAATTTATCCGAAGTTACGAATTATCTGAAATAATGAATGTCGTATCTAAAAGAATGGAACGTAATGATCTAATAATATTAAATAACAATAATAATAAAACCTTTTTATTATTATTATTTATTAATTTGTTCCATTCCATTTGTTTAGATGCGGCATTCGTTATTTCGGATAATTCGTAACTTCAGATAAATTTGTATTCGTTATGTTCACAAACAGCCAAATTTGAAAGGAAATTCCAATACCTATAATTTAATAGTTAGTTATTATTAGTTAGTTATTATTTCAAATTTTACTGATTTTCTTTCTTTTTTTCAAATTTTCGGACTTTCTAAAATTCGCAAATTAGAAAATTAGAAAATTTTGGAAATTAGAAAATTCGGAAATTTAGAAATCTGAAAATTTGGATTTCAGAAGTTCCGAAATCCGAATTTTCAGATTTCAGAATTTTCGAAATCCAAATTTTTTGATTTCCTAGTTTTCGAATTTCAGAATTCCAAAATCGAATTTCTGAATTTTTAAATTTCTGAAAGAAGCAAAAAAACGAATGAAACTAAAACTAACAAATTTTTTGTCAGTGCACATGTCTATTAAATATATCATTGAAGAAGAAAAAAACAGTTGCTCCTGCCAGAAAATCTGGTGAACTGATAACTTCCTGTGTTCCCTGTCTCTACTGCACTGTTTTCAGTAACATTGTTCCCAGGTATCTCTGAGGACTACAGAACCACATCCCTCTTATGGACAATAGGAAAGTGCCAGGGTTCCTAGCATTTCATAATATGTTGCTTTAAGCAGTCCTTATATACTGTCCTCTATACTGATAGAAGTAGCTGATCAGCTTCCAAACATTTTGGTAGCCATGCAAATTTTTTTGGTTTCTCAATAAGACCCCTTTCAGGCTGAAAGCGCCAGCCGTCAGCGGTAAAACTCCTTTCACATTGGGGTGTTTTTCAGGCTCTTTAGCGCTGGAAATAGCCTCTGCTAAGCGCCTGAAAATCTTTAAAAGCGCCACAAAACGGGAGTTTTTAACCCTTTTTTGGGGTTAAAAACGCCCTGCTAGTGGCCAAGACATTGGTGAAGCCCCCGCTAAAACTGTTTAAGCAGCGCTTTTGCAACGCTTTTTGGCCACTAGCTGGACGCTTTTAACCCCCCCAAAAAAACGGTTAAAAGCTCCCGTTTAGCTGCTCCTTGAAAGCGCTGCCCATTCATTCCAATGGGCAGGGCGTTTTGGGAGCACTAAATACAGCGCTCCCAACCCGCCCCAAAGATGCTGCTTGCAGGACTTTTCATAATGTCCCGCAAGTGCACCGCCCCAGTGTGAAAAGTCACACTGGAATGAATGGGGTGTGAAAGGGGGTCTAACACTCTGCTCAGGTATTGACCAGCTAAGGAGTAGGAGTGGCCACAGGTCCAAATTTGTAAAATTCTTTCACATGTGCATAACAATGATAACCCTATGGACCCTCCGAACTGGATTTTGTTTTCAGAATCTGCTTTGGGATCCTGGTCAGTTTAGATGCAAATATTAATTAGCATTAATAAGAGTTCTATAGGAGTAATAATAAGAGCTTATGTGGAATAACTGACATAAGGTGCAGAGTGAAGGCTTCTCTAGCGGCACCAGTGGTTATAGCAATGTGATCTCGCTGGGAGGGAGGGTCAGGCGTTTGTCACGACTTTGTAGTAGGTTCTCGACATGTACAGCAACCACTCTGCACAGCTCCAGGCCCTGTAGGAAAGAAGAGATGAGGTGACAAGGAGAACATTTACTGTATACATGGGGACAGAATCAGGGATCACACAGTAAGCTGATACACTATATTGTCAAAAGTATTGCCTTTACACACACATGAACTTTAATGGCGTCCCAGACTTATGCCCCGTACACACGATCTGAAATTCCCCCAGCAAAAGTCCGATGTGAGCGTTTGGTCGGAAATTCCGATCGTGTGTATGCTCCATCTGACTTTTGCTGGCGGGATTCCCGCCAGCAAAAGATTGAGAGCAGGTTCTCTATTTGTCGGTCGGAAAAAGTTCAGATCGGAAATTCCGATCGTCTGTACCAATTCCGACACGCAAAATTCCTACGCATGCTCGGAAACAATTTGACGCATGCTCGGAAGCATTGAACTTAATTTTCTCAGCTCGTCGTAGTGTTGTACATCACCACGCTCTTGACGGTCGAAAGTTCAGAGAACTTTTGTGTGACCGCGTGTATGCAAGGCAAGCTTGAGCGGAATTCCATCGGAAAAAACATTAAAAGATTTTTCCGACGGAAAATCCGCTCGTGTGTGCGGGGAATATGTCCGTAGGGTTCAATATTGAGTTGGCCCACCCTTTGCAACTATAACAGCTTCAACTCTACTGGGAAGGCTGTCCACAAGGTTTAGGAGTCTGTCTATGGGAATTTTTGACCATTCTTCCAGAAGCGCATTAGTGAGGTCAGACACTGATGTGGAGGAGAAGGCCTGGCTTGCAGTCACCGTTCTATTTCATCCCAAAGGTGTTCTATTGAGATGGAGTAAGAAAACCCCATCTCATCACGTGCCGGGGTTGTATGTTGGGTTTATGTTTGTTATTCTTGTTGTTTTCTTTTTGTATGAAAAAATGATAATAAAATATGAACTGATAAAAAAAAAGGTGTTCTATTGGGTTTAGGTCAGGACTGTGCAGGCCAGTCAAGTTCCTCCACCCCAAACTCACTCATCCATGTCTTTATGGACTTTGGTTTGTGCGCAGTCATGTTGGAACAGGAAGGGGCCATCCCCAAACTGTTCCCACAAAGTTGGGAGCATGAAATTGTCCAAAATATCTTGGTATGCTGATGCCTTAAGAGTTCCCTTCACTGGAACTAGGGGGCCAAGCCCAACCCCTGAAAAACAACCCCACACCATAATCCCCTCTCCACCAAATGATTTGGACCAGTGCACAAAGCAAGGTCCATATAGACATGGATGAGCGAGTTTGCGGTGGAGGAACTTGACTGGCTGCACCTTGAGTCCTGACCTCAACCCGATAGAACACCTTTGGGATGAATTAGAGCGGAGACTGCAAGCCAGGCCTTCTCGTCCAACTTCAGTGCCTGACCTCACAAATGCGCTTCTGGAAAAATGGTCAAACATTCCCATAGACACACTCCTAAACCTTGTGGACGGCCTTCCCAGAAGAGTTGAAGCTGTTATAGCTGCAAAAGGGTGGGCCAAATCAATATTGAACCCTACGGACTAGGACTGGAATGCCATTAAAGTTCATGTGCGTGTAAAGGCAGGGGTCCCAATACTTTTGGTAATATAGTGTGTGTGTGTGTATGTGTATGTATGTGTGTGTGTGTGTGTGTATGTGTGTATATATATTTTTTTTTTTAGAATACCAGGAGCTTGGGGGGGGGGGACTTTCAGACTCTCACAAATATACGATAAAATTAAAATGTGTGTACAGTATAATGAAGTAACAGCTTTAGCAGAAAGTTAAATAAACCCCACTTAAATAATAATGCAAACATAGAATAAATAAAATAGAATAAATACATTTAACATAAATCCCACTTTACTGAATATGAAGGATGTAAGAGGTATATGAACACCAAGATGAGGGCAATGACTGCTGGTGCAGGTAAGTGACCACATAACATACCGCCTCTTATCTGGTCTTGTTAGAGATCCAAGGGTAAAGCAAAGTACAGAAAATACACAGAGGAGAGAGAAAGGAGCATTTCAAACACACAGTCATATCTGCACCCTGTTATTTAGGTTTATATATGAAATACATATTTTATACAAATTATTAAAAAATGTTAAACTTAAAAAAATATATATAATTTTACTTCATGGGCTGTATGGCCCTGGTTGGTCCAGAACACCTTTATAATTGGATTAATGGCTTCTAATGCATAAAACAAATTCGTTATCAATTTATTATTATTCAGTTTATTATTAGATTTCACGCAACTGCAATAAGGACTGAAAATAGAGCTCCAGCTAAAAACTTTGTTAGTTTTAGATTGGGAAAGGGTAATAAACGCGAAGAGCTTTTTTATTACTGTTTGTGTCCCCATTGGACAGGAAGTAAAAGTACTATTTGGGGACACAGACAACAATAAAAACATGATAGAGTTTCCATCCCCACTTTCTGCTATGACTAAAGACTTTACTTACTTTTTTGAGGGTTTTCTTCTCTTTTTCTTTTTTTTACAGCATACTACAAGGCCAGATCTTTCACCTTAAATATAGGCCACACTTGCAATTACTTTAAAACTGATCTCCAGCTTTTAGTGAAGTTTAAAGGGGTTGTAAAGGTTTGCGTTTTTTTCACCTTAATGCATCCTATACATTAAGGTGAAAAAACATCCGACAATACCGCCCCCCCCCCCCAGGCCCCCCATTTTACTTACCTGAGCCCATTTACCCGCCGCTGCGCTCGCCCCCGATGTCCTCGTCGCCCGCTCAGTCTGGCCGTTGATTGGCTAGAGTGGATGGATTGAAAGCAGCACAGCCATTGGCTCGCGCTGCTGTCAATCACATACAATGACGCAGCGAGCCAGGGGCGGGGCTGAGTGATACAGTGAGCATCACGGGAGCACGCCCGAAAGAACTAACCACCATGCGAGAGAGCTCGCATGAAGGTGGTTATTTCTTGCGGGGAGGAGATGAAACAGCCGCCGAGGGACCCCAGAAGACCAGGTTCGGGGCCACTCTGTGCAAAACGAGCTGCACAGTGGAGGTAAGTATGATAATTACCTTTACAACCCCTTTAAATAGTTTGTTTGGAGTAAGCTAGTCCAGACAAAATATTACAATACCTTCACTAACACTTGCAGAGGCTGGAAGCGCTGTATAAATAGTATATATTAAATGGCATATAGCCTCAGCACTGTGTTCTGGCAGAAGGACGGGAACTTCCCGCCCCGCTCCTAGAGCAACGTCAAGTCGGGCTGCTCAGCCATTTATAGGGAGCTTTTTATTCTATGAATGAATACAAAGCTTTCTTTGATTGGCTGAGATGGGCAGATAGCGTTATGCTCTCCAACTCCAGAAATAAGAGTAAGCTGTGTATTGATACAAGAATACAAAGCTGCCTGTGAATGACTGGGCAGTGCTCAGCCCAAATCAATTTTCTTCCAGCAGCGGGATGTGAAGTTGCCATTTCACTGCTGGAACCAAGCATTGTATACTGTATGTAAGCTGAGGCTACATACGGTTTATACAGCGCTCCCAGCTGCTACATATGTTAGTGAAGTATATAGTTCATTTGGACCAGCTATTCAAATGAAAATCTGGAGATTAGCTTTAAAAGCAAGAAGAGATCTCAGTACTGCTCAGATCACCCATATTATAACCCACCATAGGTAAAACTTTTGTTATCCTGAACTCCATGTTCTTTGTACTGTACCCAGTGGACCACACAGAGCAATGTCTGTCTTTTTTGGTATGTTTCTGTATCAGAAAGAGGCCATATATTACCTGTTCCAGCTGTAGTTGTGTTATCCGTTGTGATGTCACGTCACCCAACAGTATATCCACATAAGGGTAACTGAACCCCGGTGCTGGACGCTGAGTTCTGGTGCTCTGGATGTCCTTCAGAGGGAATGTCACCATCAACTCCTGCAAACCAAAAATTGAAGTGTAACTTACACTGTGATGTCATTAAAAATTAGCAAAAAAGCCTAAAAAATAATCCACAAACAGACACGTTTTTCACTAATATTAACAAAAAAAAAACACAACCAGACCGAGCTACGTCACCAATCTTCTCTCCAAATATCACCCAAGCCGTCCTCTCCGCTCCTTTCAAGACCTCCTGCTCTCTAGTTCCCTTGTCTCCTCCTCTTATGGTCATCTCCAGGACTTCTCCAGAGCCTCTCCCATCCTCTGGAACTCTATACCTCAATCTGTCCAGCTATCTCCTACTCTGGCTGCTTTTAGGCAATCCCTAAAAAATCATCTCTTCAGGGAAGCCTATCACGCCTCCAACTGACTGAACTTTTATCACTTCCATCATCTCCTCCTCCCCAGTTATAACCTTTTGTACCACTTGCCTCACCCTATTAGATTGTAAGCTCTTATAAACAGGGCCTTCTCAACCCTCTTGTATTTTATTGTATTGTAACTGCACTGTCTCCTGCTATATAAATAATGTATCATAATAATAATAATAATAATAATAATTTAAGGGGTTTATTCAATAAATGCAAATAGACAGTGCAGTTGCACTCGTTTTCCCCAGAGTTTTGTGAAGCTGGAGAAGCTCTACTGATTTCCAGTATCCAATCATGTGCAAGCAAAAATGCATTTTTTTTTTTATATTTTCCTTGCACCCGATTGGATATTTTTTACAAAGTGAAGCTTCACCACATTCACCAAGTTCTGGGAAAAAATTAGTGCAAATGCACTTGCAAACCACACAGTCTCTTTGCCTTTAGCAAATCAGCCCCTAAGTCTCACAGTGGAATCAGGATGGTACACCGCTAGCCCTACAGATGACCATAGGTCAGATGAGGTTTCTGGAGGGGGCTGGGGAAAACTGAGGGATGGGGTCTCTGGAATTAGGGGTCTCTCCAAAAGGAGCATTTGCAGGGGCTCTGTGGGAGACTGGGTGGGACACTGTTGCAGGTTGGGGGCATTATAGGGAACTGGAGGCTCTGCAATATGCTGGGGGGGGGGGGGGCACTGTGGGAGGCTGGGTGGAACTGTGGAAGGTTGGGAGGTGCTGTAGGGGCTGAGGGGTACTGCAGTCCATTATAGAAGGCTTCAGGGGGCACTATGGGAGCTGGAAGGCACTGTTGGAGGTTAGAGAATCTGCAGCTAGTTGGAGGCCCGGTAGGAGAGAGACCACAGCCTGGCAGCAGGCCAGTGCCCAGTGGTTGAGAACCACCAATGTAGACAGTAACTGAGGGATATGTTTGCTAATGCAGGAAAGGGTTTTCCATGTTTGAACACAACAGTGACTCCCTTTTCTCCAAGGAAACTAACAAATCTTTTCCCATATGTGTACTATAATAGCAAACAAACTGGAGTGAAAAGTTGTGTGGTATGTATCAACTAAAGCAGGGGTCTCAAACTGGTGGCCCTCCAGCTGTTGCGAAACTACAATTGCCATGAGGCATTGCAAGGCTGACAGTTACAAGCATGACTCCTACAGGCAGAGGCATGATGGGACTTGTAGTTTTGCAACAGCTGGAGGACCACCAGTTTGAGACCCCTGAACTAAAGGTAACTAAATCTGAAAAGCAAGCTTCTCATATGCGGCTAATCTAATCACAATATAGACATTCAAAAGCTTGCATAAGGCCCCCCCCCCCTTATATAAGGTGAGTTTTGCATAAGCCATATTCCACCGCCAAAGCCTGGTGGTGTATATGCAGTTGAGGCAATCATGTCATTGTAGGTCCAATAATTGCTACACAAACTAAAATGTGGCTAGTGTGCACAGAGCAACATAGGACTATGGGAAATGGCAGGTAGGTGGGTGTGACAATGTGTGGATGTGGCCTTAAAAGACTTAGCATATCGCTGAGTTTGTGTAAATCACCATTTAGGTGATCTGTATGCCTATAGTAGCATATCAACAGTAGACCTCCAGAGAGGGCAGATTTGAGGTCAGGCCTAAAGTGCCCCTTACCTAAGGTGACAAGGCCACCAAGGGAATGCTGACCACAGAACTGAACTTTAGCATTGCCACCCACCATTACAAGAGCAGCAGGAATCTGACTCTGAGGGGCATGTGAAGCATCTACCCACTATCACTGGAAGTAGTAGGCCAGCTCTACAAGACCTGGATACCTTAGGGTACACTTGCAATATAGCAGTGTGGTATCTGTCTCTATACTCTTGCTAAAGGGAACAGTGGAGGGAAAAAAGCCTTGTCAGGGTCATAGGCTATGACATTACTCATCCCATGAGGAAAGCAGATGTCACATGTAAGATGGCCTTAGGGTGTCCTTGTGAGATCCATCCCATCAACACAATAAATAGAAATATTTGCAGATTTCATGCTTTTTTACACATACATGGGTTTCTTTGTTCAGGAAATTCAGCCCATTCTGATTGATAGCCAGGATACATGGAGAGATGACCATGTTGTTACTACAGCTCTGGATGTAGAAAAAAGAAGAGCCAAACATGGGGAAGGCACTGACCAGACCTGCAAGAGGAGAAAGCATATTGCCATTTCATGTGTTGTCATCCACACACAGCACTGACAGCAGTTTAGTAAGATGAATGCCTTTAAAGCAGAACTTAAGTCACACTCTGTACCGGCTCCGCCCTTCCTCCAGCGCCCGCCATTATTGCACCTGCACAAATGCCCTGAAGGGCTCTGCCACGCCTTCGGGTCCTGGCAGAGCCCTTTGGCACATCTGTGCATGCGTAAGTGATTTTCCACAAATGTGCAAAGACGAGGGAGGTTTTGGCCCATCCTGATAGCTGTCTTTTGCGCATGCGCAGGTAAACCCTTTGTGTGCACAGATTTCGGGGAAAACCAGCACTTGTGTGGCTGTGCCTCAGGGTTTACTTGGGACCTGAAGCCCTGCGGCACATCTGGTGAAGGTCCGCTTTAAATCGTATGCCTAGGCAAAACCTTTTGTGTGTCCGAGAGACAACAGGAAGCCAGTGGAAATCTCTCCCCTTTTAGACATTTGTCACTGAAGTAGGTGTCCTAAAGGGAAGATTTCCCTCCACCACCTGTAGTGAAAAGCATAAATAGTTGGATTTCTCATGACTTTCTGTTCCAGGACAGATAGAGAGGGTGAATCACACCAGCGGGGCCACAGACAGCAAAAAAAAAAAAAAACCTTAAGGCTATGCAAAAGGAATGTGACTCTTTCACACCGGCAGCTGGGGGTGGTAAAAACAGGTGGCTAAGCCACAGTTTTACTGTCACTTGGCCACCCTCCCCAATCCTAAGAATACAGCTGGACAGGGCTGTGCACATGTGGTGGCCACAATGCTTTGCTTCTTGGCCATGTAATTTTTAACTCAGGCTGCAGGTTTTGACAGGCAGCACCGCCTGTCAAACTCGCCCATTGAGTTTAAAGGAGCCACCCTGCAACTGTAAACCAAATGCTTGGCTTGCACTTGCAGCATGGTCCCACAATGTAAAATTGGCATTCATCAATTAAAAAAAATAGGATGTCAGGGGGCAGCGGTGGTGCCTGCTCAATGCCAGTCAGCCACTTTTATACTGCTCGATGGAAAACGATCCACCACAGATCATTTTTCAGAGGGTGGTAAGCATTACCGCAAATGTGAATGAAGCCTCAGGAGAGACAGTGCCTGTGTGCAAAATAATGTTCTATACCACAGCAATTTATGAAGAAGGAGAGCCAACATGTTTCAGGGATCTGTGTCTTCTTCATCAGGGCTAATAAAAAAGCTATTTGGTATTATTTAATAAAAAGGTATTAGTTAATAAATTACTGAGAAAAAAGAATCCTATTACAAAATGTATTTTTTTATTTATTTTTTTACCAGGCTACAAGGCAATATCAGCAGAGAAAAATAACATATTCAGTTATCAATTAAGACCTGAAGGGGGTCCTAATCCTTCTTTACTTCCAAAGCAGAAAAAAAATGCAGAGGTGGGATATGAAGTGCAAGTAATGCCAAATGAAAATTACTTTGGTGTGGCGGTATATTCTGGATAAGACCTGTAGTTCCAGTTGAAGCTCCTTACTTACCTAGGAACTGAGCTCTTCCCTGGTGAGGACTCAAAGGCTGAATCTGCTGCATGTGCTGCATCACCATGTTTAACCATGACTGAGGCTTCACTGACTTATAGAACTGATTGGGGATATAATCCTGGACCTCACGCCTGCAGGACAATACAGGGAATTAGAGCACAAAAGAACATCACATAGGTGGCACAGGTAAATATATTCTCTAGTTGTTGGGTTTTAACATATGCGATGATATGTTAAAGCCCAACTCCAGGCAAAAAAAAAAAAAAAAGTATTGCTTGTTTTTGTCTACCTGATCCTTTGCTCCTTCTCACAGCTAGACTGGATCCAGTCTCTGCACCCCCACACTTTAGCAGCCTAGGGTTCTGACGTCATCAACACCAGAGCCAGGTCCATAGCCCTGCTTTGGACATGACGACGCCAAGGGACAGTCCACTACTGGATCGTGGTGGAGCGCTGCCTGCCAGGTGAGCGGAAGATCAGGTAAAAGTAAAACTGTTTTAAAAAAACAAACAACAAATTCTCAGCTCACTTACCAGCCAGTTCAAGTTAAAAATAAGGGGTTTCGTTTGCCCACATTTGCAGATATATGTGTAAGCTGCAGAGGCTACATGATGCCCCACCAGGTTCCCCTGATGAAGTCACGAGTGCGTGACGTAACCGGTAGGGATTGATCTGATTGGAGGATACCGGAAACGACGTGAGACTGGCGCTAGTCGCCTGTTTATGCTGTATATCTCTATTTGACATGTAAGGATGCACTCTGTTTTTTAATAAAGTGATTATACCCAAACGTACTTCACCATTGGTCCTCCCCCCTTCCTTTCTTATCCTTCATCCCCATTTCTGGTGAGGATTGTTCCGCCGGATAGTGGCCCCTTGGATGATTTTTAGGAGCACGAGAGGAATTCTGGGATGAGAGACATAGTACCAGTGGAGACGGTGGAGGAGAGAAGCCGGGACAGAGTCTAACTACTTAGCCAATATCCCTGGGAGACAGTGGAGGAGAGGAGTTCGGACAGAGTTTAACTTTATCCAATGCTCTGTGACATCTGCCCTAAGGTGAGAGGCTAGCGAGCACTAGTTTAGGATTATTTCCACCTGCACCTACCTCCCCGTTCACGTGAAGAAGATTGGTGTGGCCATAGCCACCTGTCTTGGTCTTGCTGGGCCATAAAAGACTGTTTTTGGGATAAATGGACAGTGTGCAATATTTTCTTCATTCATTTACTGCAGCCCTAACTCTATAATTTTGATGGTCTCCTGAGTTGGAGCACATATGCAATAATGGATAGATTAAGGGCAGATATCCCTGGAGAGAGCCCATCCTCCTTAAAGATATAGGAAGGCACTGAACCCAGCAAAAGCAATAAAATAATTTCTTCTCTCCCCTGGATAAAACGAGCAATTAATGCAAGGGATTTTTTTTTTTTATTTGCTCAGAGTTGGGTTTAACCACCTCAATACTGTAGGACATCCTTTGGTTTAAGTGGTTTTACCGGGATCGTGCCTTCACCTGCAGGCATCATCCCAGTATTTTTTTTTTAAAGCCAGGCGATTTAACCACCTCAATACTGTAGGACATCCTTTAGTTTAAGTGGTTTGAGTGGCTGAACAGCCACTCGATAACTTCTGTGGGTGACGGAAGAGGGGTCCACCCCCCTGCTGCCTTTTCTGGGCCCTGCTGTAAAATCGCAGAGACCGGGAGCAATACGTCCGGCGGGGACGGAGGCACTACAGAGAGGAACTGACATTGTCTGACGTTGGCTTCTGAGATCATTTAATGTTCATTGAAAATTGCATTTGACCTGCATTTGGTCCCTTTTCTGACCTGCATTTGACCTACTTCTAAGCTGCGTTAGCACCTATGTCAACCGTCCTTTGTTCTCTTCAAGTGGGCTTTTTTTGCTCAGAAAATAGGTGCAGGAACTCAACAGTAGATGGCCCCCCAAAACCCCCTACGCACACAATTTTGCCAACAGTGGAAGGGTCTTATACTGGGAGTGCATTACGTACAGAGTGCAGAGTTTCGGGGGCGGGAGTGTTACAGAATGAAGAGTTCAGAGGTGCGCTACTTGAAGGGTTCAGGGGGTGCTATGTACATAGGGCAGAATTCAGAGGTGCGCTGCATACAGAGTGCGCCTAGTTCAGGGGTGCACTACACACAGAGTGCAGAGTTCAGGGGTTCACTACACACAGAGTGCAGAGTTCAGGGGTACACTACACACAGAGTTCAGGGGTGCACTACACGCAGAGTTCAGCCTTCTTCCACATCTGCTTACCTCTGCATCTCCCATCCACATCTCACTTTCACCCCTCTTTAGCTCTGACCTCTGTATGCAACTCCCCTTCCACTGCCCTCATCTTCTCCCTCCCTCCTTAAAAACTCCACCATCTTCCACATGTCTTACTTGTGTCGCTGTATTACGTTGAAGCACTCAGCCGGCTCTAGTACCTCCCCGCACACTCTCAGTGGCTCTGCCTCCTCACTTGCAGGGAGATCATACAGTGGGGGTTGCCGGGATCTGCACTGCACCTGCATCTCCCTTCTCCCCATCCTGCACTCAGTGGTCGCTCAGGAAATTAAATCTGTGGGAGCCATTGGGAGACAAGCTGCCACTTGTAAACACAGAAGCCGGACTTCTGATAGTGATAGTGATAGTGGTGAGTAGGGAGCAAGGGGGCCTGAGCCAGAGGTGGTGGAACCGAGTTCCAGCTGTAAAAAAGCCCTGTGCTTACTTAACCCATCCACCAGTTTTCACTGCGCATTGAAAAAAAATGATCTGACAGATGTGACATGACAAGATGTAAAGTTGGTTTTACGTACGCGGTAGGCAGGTAAACACTATCTTTAGCGCGATGTTGTAGGGCCGCCAGTCTTGAAATTTGCTGGAACTGTTGCTCGGTGGGCTTAGCATGAGTGAAGACATTAAACAACCCCTTCAAGTAATCCGGTAAGACCTAGCAAGAGAAAGTAAAGGAACTTTACTGATTGTTTCATCTAAATCTAGCACTAAGCATACAAAAGGAACTCAAAGTTAGCCTCCACCAAGTCCATTGCTCTACTGTACCTGGTTATAATGCATTGTCACATACAGCTCGTTCTCAAACTTTAGTGGCTGAGCCCAGATGATTCTTCTGAACCAGAACATGTAGTTGCTATCAGTCTGCTCCATTTCAGCTGAAACATCCAGGATGTATTCCTTCCTATTTAGAGGTCTCACATTCTGACCTGTAGGAAGGAAAGATCACAGGGGGATATTCTGAGAATGGATCTCCAGTAGACATGTGCGTTTTCGTTTCATTCGTCTTTTTGCTTTTTTCGGAAATTCAGAAATGCGAAAATTTGGAAATTCGGAAAAAACGAAATTTGGATTTTCAAATTTCCGGATTTACGAACTTCCAAATTTCGAATTTTTGGATTTCCGAATTTCAAATTTTTGGATTTCCGAATTTCGGATTCGCAGAAATTCAAAAATTCGAAAATCCGAAAAAAAGAAAGAACATCTGTAAAATTCGAAATAATAACTATTAAATTATAGGTATTGTAATTTCCTTTCAAATTTGGCTGTTCGGCATTCGTTATTTCAGATAATTCGTAACTTTGGATAAATAATAATAAATAAATAATATTGCCTCTGAAGCTCGCAAATGCACATCGTCCTGCTTGGGTGTCACCTGGCCTGAGACTACCTCTGGAACTCACATTTGCACATTAATTTCTCTAGGTGCCATCTGGCCTGAGACTGCCTCTAGAACCTACAGGGCACCCACAGTATGTGTTTTTCCTCCCTGCAATATTTATATTTACTGACCCTTTTGGTGGCATGCATCATTGGCGTGATTTCTAAAGCCAAGAAACTCAACTTTATGCCACAAGCCCTAAACCTTTTCCTTATAGGAATATGTAAACTCAACAGGGGAAATGATCAGCAGAGAAGGAAGAGCCATTCTCTGACCACCCGCCCCTTCTGATGGCTCTTCTTGGTTTTTGCCTTCCAGTTAAGAACTTACCCTCTAAAAAAAAAATGCTTAAAAAGGGACTTGACTTGATACTGTTTTTTTTTCATGTTTTAATATATATATATATATATATATATATTATATATTTAATATTTTTTTTTTTTTAATTTATGTTTATTGGTTTTCCATTAAACAGAGAAAAAAATTACAGAACATATCAACATACACGCTTACACATTATAGTCTTGTATTCAGTAACAAATTACCAGTATTACACCGTGAAGCGGCAGTATAAACAATATAATGCCAAAATAACATTCAAGCCTAATAAGGCTTACAGCTTGTGGCCACATGGCCACATAAGTGTCCCAGTTAATATTTAATATTTTAGGTTAAACAGAACATAGATATTGTATCTTTTGGCTTCAGCTGGGAGGGAAGTATTGTTCCCCATCTTACCCCGGTTGGTAACAGCAAAGATGGCATATTCGTGGTAGGCCTCATCTCTGTGCACACCCATCTCAGTGCAGATCTCTTCTATGACATCAAAGGCGACCTGTATCATAAAAAAATGCTATCAGGGGTGTATATATAAAAAAAAATAGAGCTATCCATTCTGTGAAACTGCACGTACATTTGTTCTGTGCAAATGGAAGCAAAATTGAATGGTATTAGGCTATCTCCTCCCAGATCAAATGTTATTCATTTACAGAATAGAGTGAATCAGGAAAATCCTGCATTATGGCCACTGGAAGGAGCTGACAATCATAGTAAACAAGTATTTATTTCCGATGAATAACATTCATTTTGGACATAACAGCTTAATAACATTCAAAAGCTGATGCTTTTTCTGTAGCGCCTGTTCCAGTCAGAGTGATACCAAGTGGAGCGCAATGCCATCAGTAAAGAGAAGAGGAAAAGGTCCATGTATTAAACATCACATACACTGTACTTTTGCAATGAGCATATTAGCATTTATAAAAAAAGGAATAAAAGCTGCTTTCACACTGATCCGGAAAGCTGCAGGAGCATTGTGCTGCACCTGTGGTGCAAGTAAACCGCAGCACATCAGTGTGAAAGCCTTATAGGTGGCTCAGGACAGTAAGGGCTCGTTTACCTTTGCAGTTTGGGGGGCAGTAAAACCCCATAGTTCATTGTCACCCACGACCGGTTACCAAGTTACTTAAAGAGGAAGTAAACTCTGCTACGAAAAGTTTTTCCCCCCTTCCCTGCAAAGTAAAGGCATAATGTGCTAGTATGCATCGCATACTAGCACACAATGTGACACTTGTGACACTTACTAGCAAACAAAGCCCAAGCCGAAGCCCATGCCGTCCCCGCTGCAAGCCACCAGCAATCCATCTTAGCCTGTCTTCCTTCCAGGGGCCACGGGCTCGACTGGTGACTGGTCGAAGCCGCGCGACGGGAGCCGCTGGTCACGCGTTGCTGAAGTAACGTCACAGACAGCCGTTCCTTCAGATCGCATACGCCGATGACATCATCGGCGCAGTATACAGTAAATATCTCCTAAACGGCGCACGTTTAGAAGATATTTACAGTACCTATAGGTAAGCCTTATTCTAGGCTTACCTATAGGTACAAATTACACAGGGAAGTTTACAACCTCTTAGGCCCCTTGCACAAATAAGCGTTTTTTTCAGGCGCCACAGCGCTAAAAATAGCGCCTGTAATGCGCCTGAAAAAAGCGGGTCCTTTAACTCCTGTGTGAAAGCCGGAGGGCTTTTACACTGGAGCGGTGAGCTAGCAGGACGGTAAAAAAAGTCCTGCTAGCAGCATCTTTGGAGCGGTGAAGGAGCTGTATTCACTGCTCCTATACCCCTCCTACCCATTGAAATCAATGGGACACCGTGGGGATACCGCGGTAATACCACCGGCAAAGTGCCGCTTTGCAGGGGTTTTAACCCTTTTTCGGCCGCTAGCGGGGGTTAAAACCACCACGCTAACGGCCGAATACCGCGGCTAAATTGACGGTAAAGCAGCGCTAAATATAGCGCTGCTTTACTGCCGCCGCCCCCACCGCCCCAGTGTAAAACCGGCCTTAAAGTGGCCCTCGTTCTTTGAAAGGTTGAGCACCCCTCCTGTAGATCGATTAAGTTCACCTGGCTTAGCAGGGACTGGATGAATTTTCGTCCACGTGTGGCCACTCTTGCTTGACAGAAGTCGATCTAATGATCAACTTCTGTGGAACAGGCTTATTGTAAATTTTTTCTCAATCAGCAGCTGCAGCGCAGAGTGCCCGCTGTCAGGATAGAATAGGGGTTATTTACGAAAGGCAAATCCACTTTGCACTACAAGTGCAAAGTGCACTTGAAATTGCACTGAAAGTGCACTTGGAAGTGCAGTCGCTGTAAATCTGAGGGGTAGATCTGAAATGAGAGGAAGCTCTGCTGATTTTATTATCCAATCATGTGCAAGCTAAAATGCTGTTTTTTACTTTCCTTGCATGTCCCCCTCGGATCTACAGCGACTGCACTTCCAAGTGCACTTTCAGTGCAATTTCAAGTGCACTTTGCATTTGTAGTGCAAAGTGGATTTGCCTTTAGTAAATAACCCCCAATGTCTCAGTGGGGAGGATTCTTCTATCCATCTTGCTTGTGTGGTTGGAGGAATCTGTTCATTTTTTTTTTTCATTCATCCCACTGGCTGATAAAAAAAATAAGTCATCTATGGCTAGCTTTGCACAATCTAAAAACTAGACAACTTCTTCCCTTTACTTTAAAAAAGTCCACCTAACTGTTCCCAATCACCAGTATATTTAGGATCTTGATCTAAATAACGGAACTGACCGAACATGTTTTTATCTTGAGATGTCGCTCAATTCCTCCAGGTAAGAGGAACAGCTGTCTCTTGGAACTTCTCCCAGCCTGGGGGGGAAAGAAACATTTCAGAAATTATACAGAGAAATAATCATGTTTTATAGGTTAGCATCCACAGAAATGTTCTCATTTTGTGAATAATCCATTTCTCTCCTATGAATCTATTCACCCTTATCTAAATCTTTCTTTTTTTTTTTTTTCTTTAAAGCAGAATTAAACTCCATTTTTTTTTTTTTTTTTTTTTAAATAAATGGACCTCCAGGAGATATATGCTATAATGTACTTGCATGCATGGCATAATAGCATGTTATGACAGACTTGCCTGTCAAATAATGCCCTCCAGTGTTGCACTGTCAGCACACCTGCTGCCAGGGGCACTGACATTTTCTCACGGTTTTCCTTCTGGGTTCCATCTATTCAGCCACTTGACTGGTCGGGTTGGGAGGATGTCACTCCCCCACATGTGCACAGAAGTCACATTATCATTGCACAAAGCGGTGCCGTAAATGTACGCTGAGATGTGCATGCGCGGCTCAGTGTATATTACCGCTGACAGGCAGGGGGAAGCATTTATGAGAGCATAGGACAACCGATTCTCTTCTTGTCATAAAAACCCAGCATTTTATTGTAAAATGTGATTTTAATTATGCTTTAACACCCTTTTAACAAACCCAGCCAAAGTAAAGAAAAGAGATGTCCCTGCAGCTCTATCTAATGGTAAAATATGGTTACTGCATGCATTACACAGTCTAAAAATCTAAGAAAGTGAGACAAGATACAGTGGAACCTTGGATTACGAGCATAATCCGTTCCAGGAGAATGTTTGTAATCCAAAGCACTCGCATATCAAAGCGAGTTTCACCATAGAAGTCAATGGAAACTAAGATAATTAGTTCCGCATTGACTTCTATTGCATGCAATACCGCATGTGGCCAGAGGGGGGGGGGGGGGGGCGCCGGGGTGCCGCGGAAATACTCAGGGACAGCTCGACTGCACTCGGAAAGCCTCGGAAAGGCTCGGAAAGACTCAGGAACTGAGTATTTATGAGTGTTTCTGAGTATTTCCGAGTGATTCTGAGTATTTACGAATGGCTCTGAACGGCTCCAAACCGTTCTGAGTGTCACCGGCGCCCCCGCACCTCTGACCAAATGCGGTACTGCACACCCCATTAGCTTGAATTCTGCTCGTTTTGCGAGACACTGGCAAACCGAGTCAGAATTAAAAAAAAAAAAGTTGCTCGTCTTTCAAAACGTTTGTAAACCGCGTTACTCGTAAACCAAGGTTCCACTGTATATAAATTATAAGTTCTACTTGGTGGTCGGGCAAAAACATCTGCTACTTTTACTGACTGTCCCACAATCCCTTTTGCTGCTTTGAATTTATTTATCTACTGATTTTACACATTCTACAATCAGAGACCTGTACTGAGAGGCTATACCTCTCCTTCTGAAAATACTAGTTGCTTGGATGTAATACTGATCCAACAACTTCTGTAGTTTCTGTCAATGACCGGGAACAAGTCTGTAGATCAGGAGTTGTGACTTCCTTCTGACTTCACTTGCTGCATGCTTCTTCTCGGTTAGTGGCTCATTACAGTAACGTTAAATGTCCAGCACCACTGCCAAGCGGCTATCTCTCACAGTAGGAGCTCAGTAAAAGCAGCCTTCATATTTATCTAAGTATGGGTTTTCTGTATATGTAGTCAGGCTTATGTTCCCTGGCCACTATACGTGTCACTTACCACCATGGCTTTCAGTTCCATGGCACTGGGGAATTCACACCGCCCTCCATACAGCAAAGTTTTGCGTAGGTTCTGCTCACAGGCTTTTGCTATCCCTGTTAAAACAAAAACAAAGCGACATGTATTTTGTAGCGAAGTATTTTCTCATGGTGTGTGCTAGAAATGGGAAAGCCTGGAGACAAACTGAAAAAAATTTGAAAAAAACAAACGTTTTTATTTCCTTTTTTTTTTTTTTCAAAGCCGGGTTTTGCTTTATTTTTTCGTGAAAATTTGAAACAAAAAAGGTGTAGAATACATTCTTTTACACTGATCGTACGTTCCACAGACCAAAACTTTGCTAAACCAAAAAAATAACGCGTGTGTGTGTAGCCCCGCCTTACGCGTTTCATCAGTGGACGTCCCAAAGTTAAAAGAACATTCCAACGATACTTTCAGAGGCTGGAAGCCTTGGATTTCCCAGGACGTGTGGAAGGAGGGAGTGATCGGTCTGGCAACCACCACATACTCACTACATGCGGTTTACCCCTGCAGGGGTGCTAGGATCTGGTGAGTAGGGATTCAAAAGGGGATCACAAAAGTCCCCCATCACTGGAAACGAATTCCAGCACAAGTCACTATGAATATTGCACAAGTCACTTGAAAATTGTGTTATCAGCGATCATATAAGAATGGACTGCCTTTTAATACTTATATACATTGACTTTCTTCTTTTTTGGTTTCGCTTTTGCACAGTGTTTAGTTGAAGTTTTTTAAAAAGGTCACACTTACCACTTTGCGTATAGCTAAAAGCACTTGCATGTGCTGTTTTTTTATCAGTATTACAATTTATGTCTAATGCCGCGTACACACGATCGGAAATGCCGCCAGCAAAAGACAGATGTGAGCTTTTGGTCTGAAAATGCGACCGTGTGTATGCTCCATCGGACTTTTGCTGGCGGCATTTCGGCCAGCAAAAGATTGAGAGCAGGTTCTATTTTTCGGTTGAAAAAAGTTCCTATCCGAAAATGCATTTGTCTGTAGCAATTCCCACGCGCAAAATTCCTATGCATGCTCGGAAACAATTCGACGCATGCTCGGAAGCATTGAACTTTATTTTCTCGGCTCGTCGTAGTGTTGTACGTCACTGCGTTCTTGGCGGTCGAAAGTTCAGAGAACTTTTGTGTGACCGTGTGTATGCAAGACAAGAGCGGAATTCCGTTGGAAAAACCATCCAAGATTTTTCCCATGGAAATTCTGCTCGTGTGTACGGGGCATAAGAGGAGACTCTAGGAATACTCAATTTTGTTGTCAATATACATAATGGGATTTTGATGAATGCACATTTTTTAAACAATGCTCCATTATCCTTAGAAGGTGGAGTATTTGAGCACACCCAATTCTCACACCTGGTGTTAATTCACTTGAGTACACTCTCTATGAGAAGAGTGATTCACTAAGATCACTTGTTAACTTACAGGCAGCTCCACTCACCCCTAACTCACACGTGCTAATTTTGCTATTGAGGCTCCTTAATTGGGGCCCCCAAGGGGAGGCTGCAGCCTAACTTACACCTAAGCGCGGAACTATGAATATATATACATATGGATTTGCCTCTGTCTCACTGCAGTCTCTCTCCCCCCACCGGCGGATGTGTTCCCGGACGTCAGTAAGCATGAGACAGCCCGGGAACCACGGGAGCCCACACAAGCTACTACTGCAGCCATCAGCTTGTAATAAAGGTTCATTTTTGGACATACAAAGTACGTCCAAAGAGCTGAACTGGTTATTTACTGAATAAGCTGTACTTTTATTTCAAGCATAATACTTTTATATACAAGGCATTCACCTTCCCAGTGTAACAAACTTGCTTCCAATTTGTAAAAATACTCCACGCTGATTTTCTTTTCAATTTTTCCATAAATTTCCATTTTTTTCCTTGAAAAAAAAACATTTTTTTCCCATTGCTTCAAAATTTTCGGAAATAGCGTACCCGCAATCTATTTTTTTTATATATTTTATATTTATTTTAGTACATTTTGACAAAAAGCAGTACATAAAACAAACAAACATAGTTAGTACACAGATCATAAGTGTGACAGTGGGGTGGATTTACTAAAGGCAAATAGACTGTGCAGTTGTGCTCATTTTCCTTAGTAAATGTAAATATAATAAAGCTTTGCTTCGTAAAGAATACCCAATCAGGTGCAAGGAAAAAAAAAAAAAAATGTATTTTTGCTTGCACATGATGGAAACCAGCAGCGCTTTACTGCATTTACTTAGCTCTGGTGAAAATGTGTGCAACTGCACTTCCAAAGTGCACAGGCTATGTGCCTTTAGTAAATCCACCCCAATGCAACACATTTTCCTATCAATCTAGTATTTAGAAGGACACTGAACAAGATCATGTGTCCAGATGTTTGTTCAGTTTCTCGAGTCCGCTGATTACCTTGAAAGTGCAGCCCAGGGCTTCGGCACGTGTCTTGCAGGAACTTAAACAGGTACGGTTTTAGGACCTCTGAACATCTGTGATAAGCTGTAAGGATGTATAGAAGCCTCCAGCCTCTCTGGCAGCTGTCCCTATATAAAGGAGCACAGGGATTGGTCATAATTTGTTACAATAAACAACTAAAAGGGATCAAATACTGTATATTTAGTGGTGCATATTTTGCACAATTGCTTATACAGTGGAACCTCGGTTTGCAAGTAACGCGGTTAGCGAGCGTTTTGCGAAACGAGCACTGTATTTCTAAAAATCCTAACTCGGTTTGCGAGTGTTGGCTCGCAAAACGAGCAGGAATCAGGCCAAAAGCGGTGTGCATTACCGCTTTTGGCCTGAGGTGGGGGGGCGCCAGAGCCGAACATCGTCGGCATTCGGAAATGCATAGGAAGGCCGAGGACAGTTCGGCTTACCTCGGCAAACCTTTGGAAAGGCTTGTGAGGTTTGCCGAAGTCATCCGAAGTGTACTCTGGCCTTTTCGGCCGTTTCCGAGGCTTTCCGGCGCCCCCCCGCCTCTGGCCGCATGCGTTATTGCATCCCATTAAAGTCAATGCGGAACAAATAATTTTAGTTTCCATTGACTTCAGTGGGAAAACTCGCTTTGATATGTGAGTACTTTGGATTACGAGCATACTCCGGGAACAAATTATGCTCGTAATCCGAGGTTCCACTGTACAAGATATCCTTTTTTATGGCATATGTGCAGATTAGCCACTAGAGGGAGCACTTAGTGGTTCAGTGCCATTACTTTGTCTCTCTCTTCTGTTTCAATATTTTTATTGAGGTTTTCACAAAAGAGAATACAAACTTGGTTACAAGGAACAATTACAGTATAAAATATATACTAGATCTAGGGATAGCCAAACTATTTTCAAACATGTAACTTTTTCTTTCTCTCTCTTTACAGGTCAGGTAACTCATAGGCTTGTACTGTACTGTAAGTTTACCTTAAAGTGTATCTAAAACCATATTTATATTTTTGTTTCACATACAGTATGGAATTGTTAAAACTTTGGTCCTGCTAATATAGTCATCCATTCTGCTTGTCCTGGTGATGAATGTGAGTGGGCCAAAAAATAATGGGAAATCCAAAATGTTATGGCTGTCACAAGAAGGGTGAGGGAAAATCTTCCAAAGGGGACACCTGTCCTGGAGACAGCTGAAAAAGGGATTTCCTGACGCCTTCATGGCAGCACACACTGGGTTGTGACTCCGCCCCCACAACCTGACAGGATTGGATAGCTATAAAGTTGAAGGGGAGATCCCCCGCTGTATTCTCTTTTTTTTCCTCACCTGAACAGGTTGGACGGACATTTCTCCTACAGATGAAATAAGCCTCTTACCGCAATCGCCCCAGCAGGTTCAAGCCTCTCCTGTTTGGAAGTCCCTCCTGTACAGTCTCTAAAGGAGCTTCTATGGAGGGAACCCCCATTCTGGTGGTCTCAGGGGGCGTCGAGGATTCCGGCAAGTAAAATAAGCTTAAAAGAAGCTTTAATTGTGCAGTGGGCTCCCTTATCTTTAACTTCTCATTCACCATTACCTGGACGACATCCTACTGTTAGCAGAGGATCAGGAGACGCTGATCCACCACCGAGAAGTTCTACTCGCAACCCTCCAGAAGTTTGGTTGGATAATCAACTGGAAAAAGAGCAGTCTACAACCCACCCAAAATATGGTTTTCCTGGGAGCGGATCTAAACACCAAGACGAACAGAATACAGCTCCCGCAGGAGAAGATACAGCCTCTAATTCAGAAAATGCAGAGACTACTTTCCACCAATCACCTACCTGCCAGAGCCTGTCTGAGCATTCTGGGATCCATGTCCGCAACCATACCAATGGTACAATGGGCACAGTGGCATATGAGAGCCCTGCAGAACTCATTTCTCAGGCAGTGGGATGGAGTGTCGATGCATCAGACCATCTCTATATCCGGAGCAGTGAAGAGATCAGTATGGTGGTGGACGCGTCAAGGCAACCTCAGGAAATACAAGCCCATAATCCCTCCAGATCCCAAAGTCATCACCTCGGATGCTTGCCAGAGCGGTTGGGGAGCCCACTTCCAAGATCGGGCAGCCCAAGGCCGATGGCCCTTTCAGGCTCAGGGGATAGTTTCGAATATCCTGGAACTCAGGGCAGCCTTCCACGCATTAAGGGCATTCACACCGCTACTAGAGGGGGAAGATGTGCTGATCAGGATGGACAACAAGGTAGCAGTGTCCTACATTCAGAAGCAAGGAGGTACCAGGAGTACCACCCTGATGGAAGAAGTCCGACCCATTCTAGAATGGGCTCAAATACACCTGGCAAGTCTGAAGGCAGTGTACGTTCCAGCGGCCCAGAATATGCTAGCCGACTACCTAAGTCGGGAAACGTTGTCCAACAACGAGTGGTCCTTGAGTCCGCAGGCATTCTCTCTCCTGACAGAGGCCTGGGGAATGCCAGAAATAGACCTGGCGGCCACTCCAATGAACACCAAGTGCCACAGGTTCCTGACGAGGGGCTCATTTCCATCAGCAGAGGGGATAGACTGCCTGATCCACCCATGGGACTTCAAGTTGGGGTACATATTTCCTCCAACCCCGTTGATTGCGAGGTTCCTGTCCAGACTTCGGAGATCGCCGGTAACAGTGATAGCGGTAATTCCGATGTGGCCGAGAAGACCGTGGTTCACGTCCCTCCTACAACTCAGCCTTCAACCTCCAATTCCTCTTCCAATGATCCCGGACCTTCTATCTCAGGGGCAGTTCCTTCACCCAGCGCCAGAGAGATTACATCTGATGGCCTGGAGGTTGAGAGGGTTAGGCTAAGGGCACAAGGCTGTTCACAAGAGGTCATATCAACCATGATGCAAGCCCGGAAGGTATCTACCAATACCATCTATACGAGGGTTTGGGAGAGATTCTGCTCCTTGGCACAACAGAAAGGGTGGAACTACCTCTCTCCAGAACCTTACCAAATTCTAGAGTTTCTCCAGTCAGGGGTAAGCAAAGGCCTAAGCTCAAGTACCCTTAAAGTACAAGTGTCGGCTCTGTCAGCAAAGACGGGAACTAGGTGGGCATTCCATCCACTGGTAATACAATTCCTAAAAGCCTGCCTGAAGATAAAACCCCCCAGAAAACCAGTTTTTCCGTCATGGGACCTATCAGTAGTTCTCCACGCTCTTTCCAACCCTCCGTTTACTCCATTTGAAACCATATCTCTTTGGGACCTGACCTTGAAGCTATCATTCCTCATAGCAATAACATCGGCTAAGAGAGTGTCAGAGATACAAGCACTAATGATCTCGGAACCCCACTTAGTCTTTCTACCCGACGGAGTAGTTCTAAGACCATCAGAGCGCTTCGCACCTAAAGTGGTAACTTCCTTTCATTACAACCAAGACATCATTCTGCCATCTTTCACCAACGATCAGGGTGAAACGCATCCGTTGGATGTCAAAACAACGATCTCTAAATACTTGGCAGCTACCACCTCCTTTAGGAAGACGGATTCCCTCATGATCATCCCCTATGGAACCAGACGTGGGCAAGCAGCCTCTTCACGAACTATTTCGTCCTGGCTAGTCAAAGCCATTAAGAAGGCATATTCCACTCAGCACCTGACGATTCCTGAAGATGTCAAGGCTCATTCTACTAGGGCAGTGGCTACCTCCTGGGCAGCATATTGCAGGGTATCACCAGAGACAATATGCAGAGCAGCAACGTGGTCTTCCAGACATACTTTCATTTCTCACTACAAAGTAGATTCTGCCCATTTGGCCATGTCAGACTTCGGAAGATCCGTTGTTAGAGCCAATTCTTCCGCATTATAGGAATAAACATTATTTTTCTTGCACCCACCCGACTGGCGAGTTATTTCCCAGTGTGTGCTGCCATGAAGGCGTCAGGAAAACGGAAAATTGTATACTTACCTTTCCGTAATTTTCCTTTCCTGACGCATCTTCATGGCAGCACACAATTTCCCACCCCGTTTTTGTGATGATATATACAGAGAATACAGCGGGGGATCTCCCCTTCAACTTTATAGCTATCCAATCCTGTCAGGTTGTGGGGGCGGAGTCACAACCCAGTGTGTGCTGCCATGAAGATGCGTCAGGAAAGGAAAATTACGGAAAGGTAAGTATACAATTTTCCGTTTTCCCCCATACTTTGTGTATCTGGGACAGGACGTGAAGTGAAATCTCCCCAATGGGACATGGTCAGTGAAAAAAACTTACAGGGGTGTTAACTCTTCTCTGATATATAACATTACCTTTCCACTGATCTTACTTTTCATCTGCTGTGTATGGGAGTTACTTACGTCTTAGTACTGGAGTTGTCTGTGATCTGCTTTATGATTTGACAGTAGCTCTCATCCTTCAACACTTCATGTTCCCCACATATCTGCAAAGACAAATGACAGACAGCTGATGAATGTCTTCCATCTCCCAGTATATTTTTAAATTATACAGCTGAGACTGCCCTGCTGCTAAGTGAACGGCCATTCACATAGAACATTTTTCTTTCTCTCAATAAATGCAAAGCCTTCTCTGATTAGACAAGGTGGAGGGGACGTCACAATCTCCACCTTGTTCAATTAGAGAACACTTTGCATTAATTGACAAAATGTTAATTATTTTTCTGAATAGTGCCCAATGCAAGCTGGGGACATCCTGAGTTCACTGATTAGCAGGGCAGCCACTCACCGCAGGGCCTGCAAGCTAGGGGCAATCACTGTAGCAGAGAATACTACAGTTATTTCCAGCTTCTAAGGGGACCACACATATGTATGTCCAAGTTGGACCATGGTAACTGACAGACCTAGGCAGAGGAGAGGACTGAATGCGAGCCTCTTGCCGACCGATTATGGGCCCTGGATTTTAAGGGGCACAGGGTAAATGAGAACCCCACTATAATCTGTGCTAGTCAGATTCAATGCTGTATATATGTATATATAATGTGTGTTGTCTCATGCTGTTGGGACACACACTGTCAGATGCTAATGTCATGAACTCCAGCCACCTGTCTGTTGTGTAAATGAGTCTCATGGTTGTTTGTGCTACTTAACCCTGTGTTAATGTTTATAGTAATGTGTATTGAATAGTTAGTGAGCTAGGAGCCGTAAAGTCAACTAGTCTGAGTGTTGATTTCGATAATCAGCTCAGGTTAATTCTGTTTCTGGCTACAGGTGTATTGTTAGAATAATATGAGCAGGAGGGGGGACCTCCTCTTCTACTGTATTATATATACTTGTCATTTTGGTTCTAATAAATCAGTCCATGTTAGCACTAAGCAAGTCTCGTCTTGTTTTGTGCTTGTGAGCGGTTGGAATATCTGATATCTATATTCAGACTGGGAGGAAGTGGTATATGATGAAAGCACTCAAGAGGAGTGTAGGGACGTTTCGTCACAGTAACTATGCAAAAATACCGGTACTCATACTCAACATTTTCCTGTAAAATCTTAGCTTGGTCTCAACCCCTTTCCACTTTCCATGACTTTGTGTTAATCCCTTTAATGTGATGGGCATCCTTGCTATTCAAAAGGGATCTTGGGAGGCAGGAGGGACTTTTATAAGAAAGATTCGGGATCTGGCTATACAACGTACGGTAGATTCAGCTGCCTATAGCCCTGAATTTACTGGTCATTTCAGCGCTTGGTTTGCACTGACTTTGCTAATACATTTTGTTCATCACATGCTTCTGTTTGAATTAACCAGATTTGTGAGAGGTTCACTTTAAAAGTCTAATAAAATCTTGAACAGCAGGTAAATGTGGGCAAAAAGGGGTGCAAATCAAAAGTAATATGACTGCACAGTGGATATAGCAGGGGCAGTCATGACTGAGTGCCCTCAGGAGTCCTGCATCTGTAACCTCTTGTAGTTAAACACTTTCCAAAGTCCTCATAGTCCTGGGGACAATTAGTTATGCCCCTGGTGCCCAACCAGCAGTCCCAGGGAAATATACAGCCCATTGGTACTTGTAGCAAGGCCCTAGAATACCAACAGTCAGTAGTTTGGGTATTCATTTGTATGTACAAACAGGGATATCTATCAGACTAATTTTCTCAATCTCTAAGAAATCGTGCAGCAAGTCTACAAGCACACTTGCAGCATGTCTGCAGTCTGACTGCCTCCCATAGGGTTCCACATTGTCTGACCATCTAGGAGGTCCACAGTCCCTGATCAACTCCTGCAGGAGGTTCAGAGTCTCTGCCCATCTCCTTTAGGAGGTCCACAATCTCTGAGCATCTCCTGTAGGAGGTCCACAGTCTTCTACCATTTCCTGTAGGAGGTCCATAGTCTTCTACCATCTCCTGTAGAAGGTCCACAGTCCTTGACCAACTCCTGTAGGAGATCCACAGTCTCTGACCTTCTCCTGTAGGAGGCTCACTGCCTCTTATGCCCCGTACACAGGATTGGATTTCCAACAACAAAACTGTGGATTTTTGTTCGAAGGTTGTTGGCTCCAACTTGCATACACACGGTCACACAAATGTTGGGCAAAAATTACAAACGTAGTGACGTACAAGACGTACGTGATATCTCCATTAGGAACGCTAGTTATATCTCTGGCTCGTACTTGATTCCAAGCATGCGTGGACTTTTGTCTGACAGACTTGTGTACACATGATTGGAAAGTCCAACAACAAACATTTGTTGGCGGAAAATTTGAGAACCTGCTTGCCAACATTTGCCAACAAATGTTCGATGGAGCATACACACGGTCGGACTTTCCCCCAACAAGCTCACATCCAACATTTGTTGTCGGAAAATCCGATCGTGTGTATGGGGCATTAAAGTCTTCTGCAGTCCTAGATATACTTAATATATTTACGATTCCTTAGTTATGTCAGGGATCACAGTTGAGGCCCCTAATACCGCCTAAGTTGACCACCACTGAGTTAGACTGCTACGTTTTCAGTCGTAATAACATACAAAACTGTAGAAATCTATAACTGTGCATGGTTGAATTATGATACTCATTTAAACAAAAAAAAACATCATAAAAAAAAAAAATCATTAATAAAATACCCTTAACGCGGCGGTGACCACATCCAGCTCGGTCTGACCCTTCAGGGGAGTGTCCCCCATGAACCTCATCACAGCTGCAGGAAAAGAGAAGGTCAATCTACAGCTCTTTACAGTTCTAATAAACAGCTGACTGTCACTTGCTAACTTACTAAGTCTCGGTTTTCACTAGTGCGACTTGTCATGCGACTTGGGACTGCAAAGTCACATGGCAAGTCGTACCCCATGATTTCCGATGAGTACCGTTCATATCTGTGCGACTTCAAAGTAGTCCCTGCACTACTTTGGTCCCACTTTGATGCGACTTGAGGTCCATAGACCTCAAGAATACACAGGCATTGTTTTAAGTCACATCAAAATTGTGGCAAAAATCACTGCAAGATCGCGCAATTTTCAGGTCGCAATAGTGGAAACTTTCAAGGAATCTACAAGGCGTTTAGGTATAATGCACATTGCACTCTGTAGACTTGTACAGTGAAAGGCATCTCTAAATTGAAACTTTTAAAGTATAACTAAAAAGCAAAACTTTTTTTTTTTTTTGGACAAAGTCGAGAGGGATTAGAACACCTTTCAGATTTTTTACAACTTTCTCTACCCCCCCTGTTAGTGAGATTCACCCTCTATATTTGTCCTGTTAACCATTATCACGGAGAGTGAAAGTGAAAGAAACTCCCAAATTTTGGGTTCTCACCAGAATAGGAAGCAAATTAATAAAAATAAATAAAAGCCCTGCAGAAGAACCCAGTCACACAACCTACCAAAATCAATTAACAAGCTTTTCCATTAATCACCCAGCATTAGGCCCAGTTCACACTGATGTGACAAGCGCTCCAACTTTGGAGCACTTGTTGCATCAGAACTTGGACCCCATGCAGTGCAATAGAACTGTTCTAGATTGGTGTGACTTGAGTCGCTCAGACTTAGAAAAAGGTTCCTGCACTACGTTTGGTCTGGCTTTGGTTAGACTTTCATTGAACTCTGTTAAAGCAGTCGCATGCTAGTCGCGCCAAAATCGCGCTGGGGTCCGGCTTCAAAGACGTGCGACTGTGAAGCCGCCGTAGTGTGAACCGGGGCTTAAGCAGCAAGAACACACTGTAGGCTCCACACCAAGGCTTGCATTATATGACGTATAAAATGCAATCTGTGGAGTGGATGATTTTTTTTAGTGCATCTACCCTCATAGTGAATGTTTCACCAAGGAAAAAAATGATTTTATCCGTTTGAGACAATTTCTTAGTTGTCATGTGACCAATATTTTGTTCACACGGTCTGCACAGTCGGGGCTGTGGGTGAAGCTTAGCTGTGCTGTCGCTGCATGTCTACTTCACAGGAGGAACTAAAAGGTGACAATGCTATGGCAGCATTTTGAGCTGCTGGTTAAGCGTTGTCACCTTCTTATTGGAAATTCACAAAGCATTTCAGAAAATTGCCATGATAAACAGGTAATTAGGGAAAAAAGCTACAACAAAGACTTAAAGAATTAGGTGGTAAGTGTGTTATATTAATTTCATATTTGTACCAGTTTGTACCTGCCGGGATGTGGGTACGCAGTCTCGCTCTTCCCCCCTCTATATACAATATTTTATTTAATCGACATGTTGCATTAAGCTCTCTGCTACTGTTTATGTTTTTGATAGAATTATACTGTTCTTGATCATCTGTTAATCAAATTATAGATATCCTCCTGATGAAGCGGCAATAGTAGAAACTAGTTGAGAGAGATGTTATCCGTAACTATCCCATTGCAATCTCCTCTGTTTGGGGATCATTGTCTTGGTGATATACATGGACTGTAATTCCGCGTACACACGAGCAGATTTTCCTTCCGAAAAATCTCGGATGGTTTTTCTATCGGAATTCCGCTCAAGCTTGGCTTGCATACACACAAAAGTTTGCTGAAATTTCAACGCGGTGACGTACATCACTACCCTGAGCCGAGAAAATTAAGTTCAATGCTTCCGAGCATGCGTCAAATAGTTTCTGACCATGCGTAGTAATTTTGCACGTCGGAATTGCTACAGACGATCTAAATTTCCGATCGGAACTTTTTCCGACCGAAAAATTGAGAACATGTTCTCAATCTTTTGCTGGCTGTAATTCGGCCGGCAAAAGTCCGATGGAGCATACACATGGTCGGAATTTCCGACCAAAAGCTCTCAACGGTCTTTTGCTGGCCAAATTTCTGATCGTGTGTACGCGGCATTATTATGCTTTTAACCTGTGACTGATTATTACTTTTGTATTAATAAACTTTTGTAGTACTTTTATTCATTTGCCTACACAATAGAATGTATTTGCTTCACTGTACCGAGATAGTCCAATTGCCCCATTTCTCTTGGGAAGCCTGGTTGAGGACCAAGCTCCCAATCCCTTTATTTTTGTACCAGTTTGTGCTAATTTGTTGTTATATTACCTAGGAAGAGTTCAGAGGCAATTCTGTTGATGCTGCTGTCACTGAATTCAATGAGAGATTCTTGTATGGGGTTCTGTAAAGACACAAAGAGCAGGTTATAGGTAGGCCGAAAGAACTGTGATTTTGCTGGTGCCGGGAGCAATGAGTCAGAAAATGTTTGGACTGGTGAGGAGCTGTAGTAAAACACAATCACTGTACTGCACAGCAAAACAGGAAGCAGGGCCTGAGTATGTAATGAGCAAATGTGTCTGCCCTAGAGTTGCCACCTGTCCAGGATTTACCCGGACAGTCCGAGTTTTGAATCATGTGTCCGGGTTCCAGACCACCTGAAACACAATATTCAGAATGAACTGTGGCTCCCCAAGTAACCAAGTACCACAACCACCGAGTACATAGGTGTGCACATGGGCCCCATCTCCATACACAGACAGGAGAGGAGAAAAGGACTTGATCTGCTCCTCCTAACGGTGGTTTTTTTGTTCCTGGGGGAGACACTGAACCTCATGCTACTATGGCCTGTTTAATTAATACCTATGGAGCCTATACAGTTACAGGGGGTCCCCGACTTACGAACGCCCGACCTACGAACAACCCCTACTTACGAACGGGGCGCTGCGGGGAACCTCCGCCATTTTTTGCTGTTTTTCGCCGTCTTTCGGACGTTCTGCGCATGCGCGGCCATACGGAGCCTCGGAAAATGCCGGAAATGCCGCACAGGGGCCCACTGACGTTTATTTGGTGTCGACTCTCTTGTTTACACTAGATACTCATTACTATCATATGCCTATCGTATGTTTTTAATTATTTTTTACTTGACCTGTTTGATATGACTTATTGTTAATAAAATATATTTTTGTCCATCTTGCCTGTAAAGTCCGAACTAGGGCCCTGTGGCCCTTTACCCTTTCTCTTCTCCAATCAAGTTTATACGGATGTGGCTTTGGTAGTATTATTTCAATTTTTGCCCGCCCCCTCTGTCTGCCCACCCACACTCCAATGCCTGGCATTCTGGGCTTCAGCAAAGGGATGTGTGGGCTGGAAGCTTGAAGCTCAGCCATCGGCAGATACATGATGGAATTAAGGTGTCAATGCCTGAGCCTCCATTATCAGGTGAGTGAGTTCACCATCCAATGTCTGTGACTGAAGTCTCCCTCCTCCCTCCTTCTCTCTCCTGTCTCCAAGCGAGTGAATACAGTAAGGTAAGGGAGACCCAGATGTAAGGGGTGCCCTGCGGACTCTGATGTAAGGGGGGCTTTGGGAACCCTAATTTAAGGGGGGATGCTAGAAACTCTGATGTGAGTGGGAGGTTTGGTGATCAGAAACCCCCTTACATTAGAGTTCCCCTTTACACCAGAATCCACAGCGTCCCCCCTTAAAAATAAAATTTTGCCATGTGCCGCTAAAGTGTTTGGGTTTGGCTTGAAGAAAAGGTGGCAACCCTAGTCTGCCCCAACATACATGTGCCGTTACATATTTTACATAGAAACAGCATAAACAAATATTCATTTTTTAAATTACTATTTTAAAAGGCATTGAAAATGTATTGCATTTCTTTCAACCTAACAAATACATTTTGATAATTATGTCACCTTGGTAAATTTCAGTAATTCAGCAGGATCTCTGGACTCCCTGCTTTTCTTCGAGCCTGGTTTGGAGGAATCTCTGCAATAAGAGACATAAAAAAGATTGTTAGACCTGTCAGGCACCCTATTAGTAAAGATCAGACATTCACACTTATTTCTCCGGAATATACATTTTTTACAAGTAGAGGAATAGTATTTTTTGACAGTGGTTTGACATCAAAAACCGCATCCCTGCATAGCAAACAACCAATCCAAAATAGCTAAGTAATAAAAAAAAGTAATACAATTCAGACAGGGGTTCTAGTACCTCCTCTCTCTATCCACAACCCTTAGACTTAGAGCTCCATTTTATTACAGGTTGCACTTCGGGTTGCCACCTTATCCCTTCACACCTGAAAACACATAGGAATTACACAGGTTCTGAGGCTAATTTAATGCAGATAAGGCACTATAAGTGACCACTTTAATCAGCCACAGAACCTGTGAAATTAATATGTGTTTGGGTTTAAAGGGATGAGGCGGCAACCCTAGTTTGCACAAATTTTTTTATTTTTTTTTACTGTTACTAGACATTCAAATTTGTTTAACAAATTTAAAAAAAAATGTTGTTAACTCCGAAATATCCAAATTTCCGAATTTCAAATTTCGGAATTTTTTAAATTCGAATTTCGGAATTTTTAAAATTCGAATTTCGGAATTTTTAAAATTCGAATTTCAGAATTTTTAAAATTCGAATTTCAGAATTTTTAAAATTCGAATTTCAGAATTTTTAAAATTCGAATTTCCGAATTTTCAAATTTCCGAATTTTCACATTTTCAAATTTCCGAATTTTCGAATTTCCGAATTCTCAAATTCGGAAATTCGAAAATTTGAAAATTTGAAAATTCGGAAATTTGAAAATTCGGAAATTTGAAAATTTGAGAATTCAGAAATCCGAAATTTGAAAATTCGGAAATTCGAAAATTCGGAAATTAGAAAATTCGGAAATTTGAAAATTCGGAAATTTGAAAATTTGAGAATTCAGAAATCCGAAAATTCGAAAATTCGGAAATTAGAACATTTGAATTTCTGAATTCCGAATTTGCGGAAAAATCAAAAAACGAATGAAGCGAAAATGAACACATTTTTTGTCAGTGCACATGTCTAATTCGAAAATTTAAAAATTCGGAAATTTTAAAATTTTAAAATCGGAAATTTTAAAATTTTAAAATTCAGAAATTTGAAGGTTTGAAAATTCGGAAATTTGAAAATTTGGAAATTTGAAAATTCGGAAATTTGTCCCGTACACACGAGCGGACTTTCCTGCGGGATTGTAAGCCGGACTGGAGTCCGCCGGACAATCGGCTCGTGTGTGGGTGCTGGCGGACTTTTTCGCGAGTCCGCCGGACAATCCCGCGGTCTGTGTGCTAGTCCGCGGGACTTTTGGAAATGAACAGACTTGCCGACACAAGATCGGAAAGTCCGTTCATTTAGAATGTAACTGCAGGTAGACGGGACTAGCGAAGGCAGTGAATGCCGCCGCGCTAGCCCCATCACCTGGTATGGATTTAAAGGGAATCCCTACGCCTAAAAAACGGCGCGGGGGTCCCCCCCAAATCCATCTCAGACCCTTATCCGAGCACGCAGCCCGGCCGGCCAGGAAAGGGGTGGGGACGAGCGAGCCCCCCCTCCTGAGCCGTACCAGGCTGCGTGCCCTCAACATGGGGGGTACCCTGGGGAAAGGGGGGCCGTGCGGCCCCCTCACCCCAAAGCACCTTGTCCCCATGTTGATCAGGACAAGGGCCTCTTCCCGACAACCCTGACCGTTGGTTGTCGGGGTCTGCGGGCGGGGGGCTTATCGGAATCCGGGAGCCCCCAGATCCCGGCCCCCCACCCTATGTGAATGAGTATGGGGTACGATGTATCCCTACCCATTCACCTAAGGTGTAAAAGTGTAAATAAAAAAAAACACACAATTTTTTTTTAATATTTTATTGCACTGCTCCGGGGGTCTTCTTCCGTCTTGGGGGGTCTTCTCGCCGGACTCCGCTCTCTTCTGCTCTTTTACCTAGCTCTTTCACGAGCGGAGGAGCCCGGCTTTCTTCTTTTTCGTCGCCTGGGAGTCTCGTTTACGCCTTCGGGGGTCTTCCGGGGTCTCTTCTGTTCTTGCCGCTGTCGCGGCTTTCCGCGCCGTCTTCTTCTTCTTCTTCTCCTTTCGATGTTGACTGGTCGTGGAGGGAGGCGGGGTCACCATGTGACATGAGCATGTGACCCCGCCTCCTTGTCCCTATATAAGTCACAACACAGCACATCTCTGCCATTCCGGCCAGAGAGAGAGACGAGTCAACATCGGAAGGAGAAGAAGAAGAACAAGAAGAAGAAGAAGAAGAAGACGGCGCAGAAAGCGGCGACAGCGGCAAGAACAGAAGAGACACCGGAAGACCCCCGAAGGCGGAACGAGACCCCCAGATGACGGCGGTGGCGACGAAGAAGAAAGCCGGGCTCCCCCGCTCGTGAAAGAGCTAGGTAAAAGAGCAGAAGAGAGCGGAGGAGTCCGGCGAGAAGACCCCTCAAGACGGAAGAAGACCCCGGAGCAGTGCAATAAAATATTTTAAAAAAATGGTGTGGTTTTTTTATTTACACTTTTACACCTTAGGTGAATGGGTAGGGGTACATCGCACCCCATACTCATTCACATAGGGTGGGGGGCCGGGATCTGGGGGCCCCCTTATTAAAGGGGGCTCCCGGATTCCAATAAGCCCCCCGCCCGCAGACCCCGACAACCAACAGCCAGGGTTGTCGGGAAGAGGCCCTTGTCCTCATCAACATGGGGACAAGGTGCTTTGGGGGGTGGGGGGGCCGCACGGCCCCCCTTTCCAGAGGGCACCCCCCATGTTGAGGGCATGCGGCCTGGTACGGCTCAGGAGGGGGGGGGGGGGGCGCTCGCTGGTACCCACCGCCTTTCATGGCCGGCCGGGCTCCGTGCTTGGATAAGGGTCCGTTTTTTCGGCGTAGGGATTCCCTTTAAATCCATACCAGGTGATGGGGCTAGCGCGGCGGCATTCACTGCCTTCGCTAGTCCCGTCTACCTGCAGTTACGTTCTAAATGAACGGACTTTCCGATCGTGTGTCGGCAAGTCCGTTCATTGCCAAAAGTCCCGCTGACTTTTTCCCGTGGATTGTCCGCCGGAAAAGTCTGGGCGTGTGTGGGCAAGTCATCACCAGTGTGATGCAGGAACCAGTGCAATTCCAGTGCCAGTTCCCGCATTGCATAGAACTCGCAGACAGTTCACACTGCCCTATGCGAAGCGCTGTGGGTGTCAATAGAAAGTTAATGACACTTCCGGATCGGTTTGCATATGGCAGTGCGAACTGTCAAATGGTGCAGGAATCAGATCGCATGGGTGTTCACACCCATGCGATCCGATTCCAGTGCAGACCAAAAAAAGGGTCCTGCTCCATTTTGGTGCAAATGCGATGTGAATTCAGCCATACAATATGTATGGCTGAATTTGCATCGCACAGACATCGTATGTGATCTGCCACAGCAGTGCAGTGTGAATCACATGTGATGTCTAACGACGCACCAGTGTGAACCCAGCCCAAGGCTGGGTTCACACTGTTGCGAATTGGATGCAGGTTTCCCCTCATCCAATTCGCATGTCAGGAGACTGTGACCGACAATCAATGGAGCCGGTTCACACAACTCCAGGACAGCTGCGGAGCAGTTTGCAGAAGAGTGCTGTGTGTCTTCTGTTCCATTTCAGGTCCAAATTCAGCCAAAAATTTGGACCAAAATCGGACCTGAAACGGAAAACAGGGACACACCGGACCCCTGCCGTGAGCCGCTCCGCCAAACAGTGTGAACTCACAGAAACTTTACACCCCTCCTTGTTGATCTTTTTGCTGGATTAAAGCTTGCTAAAGCCCTAGTCGCTGGTCAGTGTATTCTGACAGCTGCAGGAGCCGTCGTCAGAATACCATGTTCCTGGCGGGGGGGGGGATTCCTCTATTCATCTTGATTGTATGGATGGGGAAATTGGTTAGTTCTTTCATTCAACCCGCTGGACCAGAGGCGTCACTAGGGTGGGGCCACAGGGGGCCCTGACCCCCCCCCAACATCATACTGGGCCGCCCATGTGCCCCCCCCCCAATTAAAACGATCGGCATGGCAATTACAGAGCAATTCTCTGTAGGCTCTCAGCTGCTGGAGGAAGAGACACACAGAGGGCATCATTATGTAATTGCCGTGCTCCGTGTCCTGTTGTGTAAACTTTACTGGCCGGGTCTCCTGCTTGTCATAATGACAGAGCCAGCTCCAGCAGCAGTAAGATGCAGGGCTGCATGATGTCTGTGTCCCGACTCCCCGACCATCACAGGGAGGGGAGATATTTGCATCTCATCTCGTCCGCCAATAATGCTTTGTCCGTGCTGCAGCCCCTGCCTCTTCCCCTCTCACCCGCCACATTTTGACTACAGTTCCAGGAAGAAGAAGCCAGAATCAATCTTCAGCTTGCCAGCACCCATGTGAGTTTTTTTTTTATTATGTTTACTTCAGGGAGGGGGAGAAGGAGGCTCTGCAGCAGCAGCAGGGACAGTCATAGTAGATTCATGCTTTTAGTGCAGGTGATGGAGGAAGAGGGTAACAGGACTCTTATCTATTCATGTTATGTATTTACTCTGGCACTATTACCTAACCTAGCACTATTACCTAACCTGGCACTACCACCCTGACCTGGCACTATTACCTAACCTGCCACTATTACCTAGCCTGGCACTACCACCCTAACTTGGCACTATTACCTAACCTGGCACTACCACCATAACCTGGCACTATTACCTAGCCTGGCACTACCACCCTAACTTGGCACTATTACCTAACCTGGCACTACCACCATAACCTGGCACTATTACCTAACCTGGCACTATTACCTAACCTGGCACTACCACCCTAACCTGGCACTATTACCTAACCTGACACTACCACCCTAACCTGGCACTACCACCCTAACCTGGCACTATTACCTAACTTGGCACTATTACCTAACCTGGCACTACCACCCTAACCTGGCACTACCACCCTAACCTGGCACTATACCTAACCTGGCACTACCACCTAACCTGGCACTATTGTATATCACCTAAACTGGCACTACCATCTAACCTGGCACTATTGTATATCACCTAACCTGGCACTGCCACCTAGCCTGCCACTACCACCTAACCTGGCACTATTGTATATCACCTAAACAGGCACTACCATCTAACCTGGCACTATTGTATATCACCTAACTTATAGCCAATCTTCAGATCCAAACACTATCACATGTGGAGGGGAGCAAATCATCAACACTGTGCAAGCTTTGACACCATGTGGCATGGAGCTTACACAAAGACTAGACAACAACAAGGTTGAGAACAAGTGGGTTTGGTGCTTGCTCCTTCGAGAGACACTGTTATTTCAATGTCTCCTTAATGAGTGTTATTTCTAGCCATATTACTATTGTTTTCACTGACCTCATTGCTGGAAATAACAGGGTTAAGCCAAATTACAAGGGTATATATTTTATTTTTGCTCTGCCCATCCTCTTCTGCCCCCAAGCACAGGCCAAGCACAGGCCCAGGAGAGCCTAAAGCCCTGATAACAGGGATAGTTGAAGCTTAGAAAAATTACATGAAAAGTATCCAACGCACCCTGGAGCTCTCCTCTCCTGCTCTTCTTGTGCCATCAGCCTCTGGCCCTCTCGGAAGTACTTCTTGGCAAACTCCACCATGTTGTACGGACTGCCCTGTAGCACAATCTCAGAGGTAGATGGGTCAGTGTAATCATCCAAGCTTTCCGCGTATTCACTGGGAGTGGGCGAACCCTGCATAAGAAAATGAGGGTCAATTTAAAAGTAATTCACCTAGCACTAAACAAAATGTTTTAGGTGTGGGTAGGACGATTTATTTATAAACAATTAAAGTTTGGGAAAGAGCAGGCCCGAGTTAACCTTTGTTACTAGCAAGTCCTTCAACCAGGGCTGGAGGCTGCCATAGTCTGACTCTTGGAAGTGGCACACAGTTTGGGGCTATCAGGAGAGTACTTACCGAGGCCGAAGTGCCGAGAGTGGTTCACCCTTGCAACTGAGCGCAGTCCGCCCCCTGGAGGTGAGACAGGGGGTGAATGGCACAAAGAGGCACAGGCTACCCAACCGGAAGATGAGGACTGGAGTAGGAGCCAGGTACTGGGATCAGGAATCCGTAGAGAAGCTTCCAGGATACAGGTGCAGGTACAGGTCTGTAGACAGGTAAATCCGGGTCACTAGCAGAGGTTCAGGGCAGGAGACAGCAGACAAATCCGGGTCACAAGCAAGGTTCAAGAGGGCCAGAGGCAGCAAACGGGTAGTCCAGTAAACAGTCCAGGGGTCAAAGAGCAGGAGAAGGCAGCAAGGTCAAAGAGGCAGATCCGAGGTCAAACAGGCAGTCAATCAATCAGGATACCGGAAACAGGAACAGAGTTCAAGCAGGAAGCTGAAGACAAGCCAGCGCTGGACTGATCTGAACCACTTCCTTAAATAGGACCTGTAAGTGGTCATGTGACGCTGTCACGCACTGGAACGCTCAAGCGTGCGCTAGTGCGCATGCGCGTGCGTCGGAGCGCTGAGCCGCGAATGCGCATGCGCCGGAGCGCCGTCCCGTTGCGCGTGCGCACAGGCACCCGGCGCACCGTGTTAACCTGCCTGTTCTCCTGACAGTGCCCTCCCCCGAGGGGCGGCCTCCGGACGCCCAAACTAGCCATCAGCTCTGGATGCTCGGTGTGGAAGGCCCGAATTAAACGTGGAGCATGCAGATTTCCTGAGGGCTCCCATGAGTTTTCTTCCGTGGGGTAACCCTCCCACTTGACCAAGTACTGGAGTTGCCTCCCCCTCTTCCTGCAACTCAAGATCTTCTCCACCACGAATTCCGTCTCGCCATCCACCAGAACTGGTGGAGGTGGGGGTTCAATCCTGCCCGGGAAAGGACTAGGAGTAACAGGCTTCAGGAGGGAAGCGTGGAAGACAGGGTGTATCCTGTACGAATCCGGCAGAGAAAGTTCAAAAGCCACAGGATTGATTTTCCGTTTTATTTTGAAAGGGCCGATGAATTTAGGTCCTAATTTCCGTGTGGGGACAGCTAACTTGAGGTTCACCGAGGATAACCATACTTCGTCTCCTATTTCAAAATCCGGGTTCTCCTTTCTTCCCCGATTAAAGTATTTTTCATACCCCTCCTGGGCTTTCTGCATGGCTTCTTGTATCTTTTGGAAGTTCTGTTGAAGGGACCGTACTCGGTCCTGGACAGCCGGAACGGCAATTTCAGGAAGGAACCCTGGTAGGAAGGAAGGATGGAATCCGTAGTTGGCCCAAAAGGGCGTTTGATTGGTGGCGGTATGGACCGCGTTGTTATAAGCAAATTCTGCAAATGGTAGAAGACTGGACCATTCGTCCTGGGAATCTGAGCAAAAGCAACGAAGATACTGCTCCAATGACTGATTCGTCCTCTCTGTTTGACCGTTACTTTGAGGATGATAGGCCGAAGAGAGGCAAATTTTAATCTCCAGGGTCTTGCATAACTCTTGCCAGAACTTAGAAGTGAACTGGGGACCCCTATCCGAGGTAATAGTTGCAGGTAAACCGTGGAGTCGGACAATTTCTTTGAGAAAGATATCGGCTGTAGCAGAAGCAGACGGGGTGCCGGTAACTGGAAGAAAATGTGCCATTTTTGACAGTCGGTCTACTACGACCATTATTGTAGTGAATCCCTCTGAGGAAGGTAGTTCCACGATAAAGTCCATTGCTATCTCCGCCCATGGACGCTCAGGGATGGACAAGGGTCTCAGCAGGCCCCAGGCTTTAGAGTTGGTCCCCTTGTTCCGTTGACAAACTACACAAGATGACACATAATCCCGACAGTCTTGTCTCCACCCAGGCCACCAAAAGGAACGAGACACTAGCTCCGTTGTTTTACGAACCCCAAAATGTCCTGCAAGTTTGAGATCATGCAGAGTCCTGAGTGTCAAGGGTCTTACTTCAGTAGGAACAAATACCTTTCCCTGGAACCAGTGTAATCCGTCATGCATCTCCATGGGAGGAGTTCCTTGATTAGAAGGTTGCCCAGATGCTGCCTTAATAGCGGGAATCAGATCAGGTTGCAAAATTAGAGAGAGAAAATTCTGTGATGGAAGAATGGTACTGGGTTCAGTTTCTTGGGGTGTTTCATGGAACATCCTGGAGAGAGCGTCTGCCTTCCCATTTTTCGAGCCGGGTCTGTACGAGATATGGAAATTAAACCTAGCAAAGAAAAGAGCCCATCGGGCCTGCCTAGGCTTTAGGCGTTTGGCTGTCCTGAGGTATTCCAAATTTCGGTGGTCGGTCCAAATCATAATTGGATGAGAAGCCCCTTCCAGGAGGTACCTCCACTCCTCCAAGGCAAACTTGATGGCCAGTAATTCTCTATCTCCCACATCGTAGTTCCTCTCTGGAGGACTTAACTTCCGGGATGCGAAAGCCACAGGATGTAGAAGAGCCTTGGGACCTAGTCTTTGGGACAGGATAGCTCCCGTCGCCGTCTCTGATGCATCCACCTCCAGCACAAAGGGTAAGGCTGGATTTGCATGCATCAGGATGGGAGCTGACGAAAACAACTTTTTTAATGTGTCGAAGGCCCCTTGAGCCTCCGGGGACCAATGGAATTGGGTGCCTTGATGAGTCAATTTGGTGATGGGTGCCACTATGGAAGAAAAGCCAACAATGAATCTTCGGTAGAAGTTTGCGAAACCGATGAATCGCTGTACCCCTTTCTTGTTTACCGGAGCGGGCCATTCTAGTATGGCTTTAACCTTTTGTGGGTCCATGGAGACCCCATTTGTAGAAATGATGAACCCCAGGAACTGCACTGTAGTTTTCTCGAATTCGCACTTCTCAGCTTTGAGGTACAAACTGTGACTCCGAAGAATGGAAAGAACTTGTTTCACGTGCACTTGGTGAAGTTCCGGGGTGTCTGAGAAGATAAGGATGTCGTCCAAATATACGACAAGAAAGTCATCGAGATGTTTGCGGAAAATATCATTGACCAGGTGCTGGAAAGTTGCTGGTGCGTTACAGAGCCCAAAGGGCATCACCAAGTATTCATAGTGCCCGAATCTGGATCTAAAAGCAGTTTTCCATTCGTCTCCTGCCCTAATTCGGATAAGATTATAGGCCCCACGAAGATCCAACTTGGAGAAGATTCGGGCAGATCTGAAACGCTGGAAAAGTTCTGGGATTAGTGGCAGGGGATACCGGTTTTTAATTGTGATTTTATTTAATTCCCTGTAATCGATGCAAGGCCTCAGGGAGCCATCCCTCTTTCCTACGAAAAAGATGCCAGCTCCAGCTGGTGATGAGGAAGGGCGAATGAACCCCTTTTCCAGATTCTCATCAATGTAGGCCTTGAGGACCTTTAATTCTACTTCGGACAGAGGAAAGATACGACCAAAAGGGATCGCTGATCCAGGGAGTAGGTCGATGGGACAATCATATGCCCGATGGGGCGGCAGACAGTTCGCTTGTTGTTTGTCGAACACATCTCGGAACTCTAGGTAAACTGGGGGTACATGAAGAAGGCTCTCGGGAACCGAAGAAATGGTGGAGCAGGAAGCGGAGGCCTGAATGAAGCAATGCTGAGTGCAGTGAGGAGATGAAAAGGAGACTTCTTTCCTCCCCCAGTTGATCTGTGGTTCGTGGATTTGAAGCCATGGAAGTCCCAAGATGACGGGGAACATAGGAGATGGGATGATGTCGAACTGAATGAGTTCCTGATGGCCAGAGTCAGTGGTGACCCGGATGGGTTGGGTTTCATGGGTGATAAGTCCTGAACGGGGAAGAGAACCATCAGCCAAGTGTACCTGCAAGTTTTGTTTCTTCAGGACCAGAGGTAAGTGTAATTTGGACGCTAATGTGGCGTCAAGGAAGCAGCTGCAGGCACCGGAATCAACGATTGCTGATAGTCGGATCTCCTCTCCCGACAGCTGTAAGGAGACAAAGAGAGCGACATAAGTCTGGGAGAACCCAGAAGACTGATAGTTCATCAGACACTGACGGTAGGACTTACTCGGTCTTATAGGACAGGTACTGAGGAAATGTCCAGAAGCCCCACAATACAGGCAAAGATTCGCCCGTCGCCTACGGAGCCGTTCTTCAGCCGTGAGGGGGGCCCGGACCAACCCCAACTGCATAGGTTCCGTCTCCTGGTTGGCCACGGCTGAAGCCGCAGTGGCGGGTGGAGGCAAGGTAGGTCTGGTGAAAGTCCAGTTGGAGCGGGGGGACTGGAAGCGTTCGGAACGCCTCTCCCGCATGCGCCGGTCCAATTTGGTGGCAGCTTGAATCAGGTCCTCCAGCGTGTCGGGAGTTTCGGATCTTGCCAGTTCATCTTTTAACACTTCGGATAGCCCCTGGCGGTACTGGTATTTGAGGGCCGGTTCGTTCCAACCGGTGTCAGCTGACCACTTTCGAAATTCTACGGTGTAGTCCTCCACCGGTCGGCGCCCCTGAAGTAGGTTATGTAAAGTAGCTTCAGCTGTGGCCCCACGTTGCGGATCATCATAAAGTTGTGCCATACTTTCAAAAAAGGTCTCTACCGCATTCAATGCGGGGTTCCTCTGCTCCATCAAACTATGGGCCCATGCCTGGGGTTCCTCGGCCAGGAGCGAAATGATGAAGCCCACCTTTACAACTTCTGACGAAAAAGTCCTAGGTTGAAGAGCCAAGTAGAGGGAGCAAGCATTCTTGAAGGCCCGGAACTTCTTACGGTCACCCGTAAAGCGTTCAGGGGTAGGGACCCTGGGTTCGGGTGAGGCCATGATTACAGTAGGATTAGTTGATCCAGGAGGAGCGGAGATTCCGCTGGAAGCTGAGGGGGCTGCCAAAGTAGGTGCAGCTAACCCAGAAAGATGCTGCAGGCGACTGTCCACTTGAGTGTACCCTTCTTGCAATTTTTGTACGGCTTCAGTTAAAGCTGAGACTTGTTGGCACAAAGCCTCAAGGGGTGAACGCACTCTGTCGGCCTCAGACATGGCTGGCTTGTACTATCAGGAGAGTACTTACCGAGGCCGAAGTGCCGAGAGTGGTTCACCCTTGCAACTGAGCGCAGTCCGCCCCCTGGAGGTGAGACAGGGGGTGAATGGCACAAAGAGGCACAGGCTACCCAACCGGAAGATGAGGACTGGAGTAGGAGCCAGGTACTGGGATCAGGAATCCGTAGAGAAGCTTCCAGGATACAGGTGCAGGTACAGGTCTGTAGACAGGTAAATCCGGGTCACTAGCAGAGGTTCAGGGCAGGAGACAGCAGACAAATCCGGGTCACAAGCAAGGTTCAAGAGGGCCAGAGGCAGCAAACGGGTAGTCCAGTAAACAGTCCAGGGGTCAAAGAGCAGGAGAAGGCAGCAAGGTCAAAGAGGCAGATCCGAGGTCAAACAGGCAGTCAATCAATCAGGATACCGGAAACAGGAACAGAGTTCAAGCAGGAAGCTGAAGACAAGCCAGCGCTGGACTGATCTGAACCACTTCCTTAAATAGGACCTGTAAGTGGTCATGTGACGCTGTCACGCACTGGAACGCTCAAGCGTGCGCTAGTGCGCATGCGCGTGCGTCGGAGCGCTGAGCCGCGAATGCGCATGCGCCGGAGCGCCGTCCCGTTGCGCGTGCGCACAGGCACCCGGCGCACCGTGTTAACCTGCCTGTTCTCCTGACAGGGGCTCTCTCCTGCTTTGAGCAATGGTGGCCTCCAGCATTGGTTGGGACAGATCAATAAAGGCCCTCCTAAAATACAGGAGAAGACAAGCTCAATGTACACTTTAACTTACATCTGTTTTTCTGTCAAATTCATGAGCCACAGCCGTTGATGCAACAGCTACGGCCACCGCTGCCGATGCTGCCGCTCGGCTCTGCCTGTCCTGTGGCTCCCCCTTCCTGTCCGCTGGTAGATTTACAAAATCCGGAGCTGCAACCGGTTGCACGCACTCTCCTGGGAACGAAGCTGACCGACCATGGAGGGCTCCAAACTTCCAGCCTGAGGAGGAAGAATAGGATTTTGGTATCATTGTATTATGTATATTGTCTGTCCATCTGCCTTACGCATTGCATCTGGTGACTCCGGCCTCTGTTGCTAAATCATGGTAAATAGTGTTTAAAGTCCAATTCCCCCTTTCCAGAGTGGAATTGGGCTTTAAGGCATGCTAAAGTGGCCTTAGTCCATATTATTGAAGGGTTAGTTTAGTGTGCCCTTTAGGCCTCTTGCACACGGTACTGATGTTTGAGTTTCTGCTTTTTCGGACTTAATTTTGAGTATTTTGTTTTGCATGTATTTGCACATATATGCACATTTGCATATTTGTGCGCACAATACCCTCCTAGGGAAAATTCATTTAAAAAAATTATTCATAGTTATGTGCGCACCGATGCAAAATATTGAATGGGAATGCAGATTTTCCTGTTTTTTTTTTTATTTATTTTTTTACTGGGGAATACTCTGCTCTTGTTTACGCACCTGTGTGCACAGGCAGATTTTAAATAATGGGCTACAATTTAGCTCAGTAAAAAAAAAAAAAAGCTGCAGTGTGCAAGAGGCCTAAGTGCATTTATGACAAAACTTTTTTTTTTCTTTTTAGTGTTGGATAGAGCGTGGAAGGGTTAGAACCCCCGCCAGTATTTTATTGCTATAGGTATGAGATCCACCTCCCCAACATGTTTCGCCGACAATGGTTTCATCAGGAGGAGTGTTGCCAGATAATAAGTGGTATACAAATAACACATATGTAAATTCATATTTACAAATATTACCTTTATTTATAAAGGTAATATTTGTAAATATGATTTTACATATTATTATCATATCAGCTTATTATTTGGCAACACTCCTCCTGGTGAAGCTGTTGTCGGCGAAACATGTTGAGGAAAGGAACAGTGTAGCCTTGATGAAGAAGAGAAACATTAAAACTTCTGCTGTATTTGTAAAGTAAACTGTATATTTTTCATTGTGATTTTAAATAGATACTTAATAAAAATTAAAAAAATCTTGCAGGATTTGTATCGTTTAGCACCGTAAAAATCCCACATATTTTAAATTGGTCTAAAAAAAAAAAACACGTAAGCGTTTTTAACTGTTCCACACTCTATCCTAAATTAAAAGTAAAACGTTTTACATATACTTTAAGCACTTATTTAGCTTGATAAATCAGGGCCTTGATGTACTATAATAATAAAAAATAGCTTTTCCCCAATACCCATATGGCTTAAAGAGGTGTCACAAAACAAAGCCCAGGAATTAGGAGCTTGTCTAATGGAAACATCACACAAGGAGCAAGCTGACTTATCAATGGTGCCAATAGACATCAAAGTTTTGAAAGAAAAAGACAAAGAAACATGCGGAGAACAGAGACATGCCACAAAAAACCCACCAAAATCTTGAATGCCACGTTTCAGCTCCTCCAGATATACGACTTTCTTCCTTACCACGCAGCCATAGTTTTGGCCTGATGAAGAATCCCATTGGGCAGCGTGAAAATTCACAGAACAAGTTAGAGTGATGGGGAGATTGCCTGTCCCATTGACATATAATTAATACAGTGCCAGTTTAAGTACCACTTTGGGCCTATAAAAAATGATATGTACCACTGTTGGGTACTCATAATTCAGCCTCCCATTGTTATCTATTGCCGTGATTTAGATACCTACAACAGTTGGCACTGACCTTTTTGTAGTCCATCTAGAGGCTGCAAACGGATGATATCTCCTTTATGGAAACTCAGGAAACTCTTGTCTTCCGTCACATAATTCTGCACAGCGACCACATAATTGGAATCCTGGAAATGCAAAACAAAACAAAAAGTAAATGAAATTAACTTTTGCTGTACATTCAATACAAAAAAGAAAAAACGTAATACTCGGTGGCTTAAATATACTGTATACTATACCTATCCCATTATAACTTACCTTTTTCAGCTCCATGAGAAAGCTGTCTATCATACTTTTCACCTGGCTGGACCTTGAGGAGAAGAGAATAAGCTTCTCATTGGTAAGGTTGAACTCCAGCATGTTCTTAGACAGCACCGTGACAAACATGATGTCTGTGTAGCTACAAGGGCACGAAAACAAAGGGCTTTTATTAAAAGCAACGCCAACAAAAATATAGTCCATTAAAAGAAAAAATATAAAACTGCTTTTGCTGCAATACTCACCTTTAATCCAGAGCAGTCCCCTGCAGTACTTCTTTTCTGCCTCAGTCTTCCAGTTTTAATTATGGCCAGCATCACTCAACCTACTTCCACTGAGCCCAGGCTGTCATGTATTTGCCCCCAGCCTGTGACTGAACAGTTCAAGCTGAACTCCAGTGAGAAGAAAAATGTTCTTTGCAATGGGGCTCTCCCAGCACTGCAAGGGTAAAGGTTTGTCTTTAGCTAGGGAACCCGTAACAAGTATTTTTACTTACCTCATCTCTAGCTCCTCTGGCAGCGGGCTCTTAAGACCCCTTTCACACTTAGGCGCTTTGCAGGCGCTGTAGCGCTAAAAATAGCGCCTGCAAAGCGCCCTGAAACAGCGGCTCCTGTCTCTCCAATGTGAAAGCCCAAGGGCTCTCACACTGGAGCAGTGCGCTGGCAGGACGTCATAAAAAGTCCTGCCAGCAGCTTCTTTGGAGCGCATTAGGAGCGGTGAACTCACTGCTCCTAAAGCGCCCCTGCCCATTGAAAACAATGGGGCAGCGCTGCTATACCGCCGGCAAAGCGCAGGCTGCAGCTGCGTTTTGTGGGCAGATTTAACCCCTTTTCGGCCACTAGAGGCCGAATAGCGCCACTAAAACTACGGTAAAGCGGCGCTAAAAAATAGCGCCACTTTACTGCTGATGCCCGAGGCGGCTCAGTGTGAAAGGGCTCTTAATCTTCTCCCTGATTCTGCAGCTTGTGGGCAATCCCTCAGCGATCTCATGTATAATGCAGGGTTACTTGATAACGTCACAGTGCCTGCGACTGCTGGAGCATCATAGAGAAGAAGCTGTGGGACTAAGCCTTAAAGCATTGAAGGAGCCTGCAGGAGTGGAGAATCAGGTAAGCAAATAGTTTTTTTGCACTAGATGTCCTCAGTCCGATGGCCAGCATCATTAGACCCACTTTCTCTGAGCCCAGGTCTTCCTGGACCCACCCCAGCCTGTGATTGGACAGTGAAAAGGGAGAAGCAACACAATCCTGAGCTCATCTCTCTGTCTCCCTGCTTTCTCTTCCTATTAGCATCACATAAATTAATTGGCTTCTTGTACTGCTATGCTGTACAGCAACTGAGAAAGGCTAATACCAAGACAAATTTTCATATTTACACTGCTTGATTTAAAAAAAAAAAAATCTACATATTAGGCTGGCCATACATTATACAATTTTCTAATTAAATTTTCATTTCGATTTACCAAAACCATATAATACGAGGTCAAACCTAAACATTTCCAATTTGTATGCAGACAGGCCCTTGCACTACATAATTGAAGCTATTAGTAAATCTAAAAGAAATTGAATACTGTATATACTTGAGTATAGGTCGACCCGAATATAAGCCGAGGCACCTAATAGGCTGGCCATACATTATACAATTTTCATTTAGATTTACCAAAACCATATAATACGAGGTCAAACATAAACATTTCCAATTTGTATGCAGACAGGCCCTTGCACTACATAATTGAAGCTACCAGTAAACCTAAAAGAAATTGAATACCGTATATACTCGAGTATAGGTCGGCCCGAATATAAGCCGAGGCACCTAATTTTACCACAAAAAAATGGGAAAACTTATTGACTAGAGTATAAGCCTAGGGTGGGAAATGCAGCAGCTACTGGGTAAACAATGCTGCAGCCTCACTGTGCCCATTTGCAGCCTCACTGTGCCCATCTGCAGCCTCACTGTGCCCATTTGCAGCATCACTGTGCCCATCTGCAGCCTCACTGTGCCCACCTCTATCATCAGTGCCCATCTGCAGCCTCATTGTGCCCATCTGCAGCCTAACTGTGCCCATTTGCCGCCTCACTGTGCCCATCTGCGTGATAGACGGAACACTGATAGTTTCCCAGCATTGTATCAGTGTTCCGGCTATCACGGACAAGAAGGAGGCGGGGCTTTGTTACAATGGACGGCTGATGAACAGACTGCATGACACAGCGGGAGACACCCGCTGTTTTAGTTATCAAAGGTATGGCTGCAGATGGGCACAGTGAGGCATGGGCACAGTGAGGCTGCAGATGGCCACAATTTTTTTCCTAGGGTTTAGGAAATCTGGACCAACCATTTCTCTGTCTTTTCATGCACCTTAAACTTTATATACAGAATAAGTTCTCCATTCTAATATACTGTAGATCAACGTTTTTTCAACCAGGGTGCCTTGAGGTTTCTTCAAGGGTGCCTTGGCAAAATGCCTAAAAATTGATCAAAAATTGTATCCAAGCCAGCAGGTAGATCAAGCCTGCCTTTAGTTACACAAAGCCATGGGTTTTCATTATGCACCAGTATGACTTTCTAGACACTGACTTCCTAGCAACCAATGATGCCATCAGTTGATAGGGAGGATGCCTGTTGCCTCCACAGCATCCTTGTACGACCCTCCCCTGCCCCTCTCCCACAGCGCTGGGGTCACATTAGCAGACTGATGGAGAGAAATTCAGGGAGAAGAGAAACATTTGTATACTAGTCAGTACCAGAGTGCAAAAGTGTATTTGCTTTGGAAGTATAAATCACCTCTAACATTGGGTGTCCTACATGTGAATGTTGCTGCATTATGTAAAACTATTTGAATGTTTTTTTACATTTTAACCACTTCCTGACCAATGCACGCCGATATACATCGACAGAATGGCACGGGAGGGCAAAAGGACGTATAGGTACGTCCCCTTAAAGATGCTGCAAGCCCACCCGCTGCGTACTCCGTGACCACGGCTCCCGCGGACTCGATGTTTGCCAGGTGCCCGCGATTTTGTCACGGAGCGGAAGAACGGGGAGATGCCTATGTAAACAAGGCATTTCCCCCGTTCTGCCTAGTGATATGAAAGAGATCACTGCTTCCTGTCACCAGTGATCAGTGGTAGCCCATCCCCCCCACAGTTAGAATCACTCCCTAGGACACACTTAACCCCTTGATCGCCCCCTAGTGTTTAACCCCTTCCTTGCCAGTGTCATTTACACAGTAATCAGTGCATTTTTATAGCACTGATCGCTGTATAAATGACAATGGTCCCAAAATAGTGTCAAAAGTGTCGATGTGTCCGCCATAATGTCGCAGTCACGATAAAAAATCGCAGATTGCTGCCATTACTAATAAAAAAAAAGGTTTTTTTTTTTTTTTTTTTACTAATAATAAAAATGCCATAAAACTATCCCCTATTTTGTAGACACTATAACTTTTGCGCAAACCAATTAATAGACGCTTATTGCAATTTTTTTTTACCAAAAATATGTAGAAGAATACGCATCGGCCTAAACTGAGGGAAAAAATAGCCTTTTTAGATATTTTTGGGGGATATTATATTATATTTTATTATAGCAAAAAGTAAAAAATATTGCGTTTTTTTTTTTAATTGTCGCAATTTTTTTGTTTATAGCGCAAAAAATAAAAACGCAGAGGTGATCAAATACCACCAAAAGAAAGCTCTATTTGTATGAAAAAAAGGATGCAAATTTTGTTTGGGTGTAACGTCGCACGACCGCACAATTGTTAGTTAAAGCGACGCAGTGCTCTGGTCAGGAAGGGGGTAAAATCTTCCGGGACTGAAGTGGTTAAAATGGGGATCCTCGAGACTGTCCATAATTTTAAAGGGTACCTTGAGATTGCCTATAATTTAAAAGGGTGCCTTAACTGAAAAAAGGTTAAGAAACACTGCTGTCGATCATATAGTTCCAGTGAGGCAAGGATTTAGATATTTAGTATGATTATAAATATTTAAATGATTATAACTGTGTAAGCTCGTCTGTAAAAGGATTACGTTTGCCATGATATTTAGCTGTATTTATTTTGTGCCCTGAATCAGGTCAAGGGTCAGAAGGGAGAGGTCACCTGAAATCTGACAGTTACTGCACCAATCAACTGATCGATCTTGTGCTGAAACTCACGTTGTCCTCCCAATTATGAGTATGCAGTAGTAGAGCCCTGTAGCTGTTCACATTTCTCTTATTTAAGGGTTGCTGTTATGTTATACTGTTATTCAGATTCTGGAGCAGGGACAGTCCATAGGTGATAAGTAGAAGTTCATGGCATTTGAGAAGGGCAGTAACAGTCAGGCCTGAAGGCAGAGCTGTGATTATTTGGGGCTCTAAAAACAAAAGGTACGCAGTTTCTCTCTATCTCCATCTCAAAGATAATTCCTAGTAATACAGATTGTAATTGTTTTCAGATCAATTTTATAAAGTGACAGAGCGAGGCCTTGCTACGGTGCTAGAAGAGGTATATGGCACACAGGGTTCTTTCAGATGTAGGCTGAGAGGCTCTAGAACAGGGGTCTCCAAACTTCCTAAACAAAGGGCCAGTTTACTGTCCTTCTTCAGACTTTGGGGGGGCAGACTGTGGCCAGCAAGAATATAAAATTGTTCTGGCATCAGTGGGAGTAAACAGTGCCCCATCATTGGTATTAGGGGTAGGAATAGTGGCCCATTGTTGGTTTCAGTGGGAGAAATGGTGCCCTATTGTTTGTGTCAATGGGAGAAATGATGCCCCATTGTTGGTGTCAGTGGGCAGCATAGCGTCTCATATCAGTAAGATGAACAGTGGCGGCCCGTGCATTGTGGCCGCCCCCCCCCCCCCCAGACACCTCCGCCGCTCCCTATTCATGTGCCCGGTCCCTTTCAGGACGCCGGACACATGAAATACTATGACGGGATAGGCATGGGGTGTGTATTTTAAAGCATGTGATTAGAGTCAGAAGCTCTAAAAGGGTTCAAAATAGGGTGGCCTCGGGGTGCAGAGCACTGCGTCCCGATCTCACCCTGTTGTGTGGCATAGTGAATGAATTTTCGCTATTTTCACACTAACGTTCCTCCCTCCTAATCAGCAGGCAGGTCAGTGAGACCTGTCTCCAGATTGGCCAAAGCATTAGGCAATCCTATTGGATGCCTAGCGCTTTGGCGGAAGAGGAGACACAGCGAAGGAAGCCTGAAGATGAGCCGAGCGGACACAGGACCCGCAGCCGCCGCTTCCCGCCAAGGAGGAGAGCTGCTAAGGAGGGGAGCCGCCGAGGAGGAGAGCCGCCGAGGAGGAGAGCCGCTGCTTCCTGCCGGGGAGTAGAGCCGCTGCAGAAGAAAACCTGCCGAGGAGGAGAGCCGCCTCTTCCCGCCAAGGAGGGGGGGGGGGTTAGTGAAGTGACAGCCGAGTCTGGCTGCATTTGATGGGCACAAGTGGCTGCATTTGATGGGCACAAGTGGCTGCCTTTGATGGGCACAAGTGGCTGCATATGATGGGCACAAGTGGCTGCATTTGATGGGCACAAGTGGCTGCATATGATGGGCACAAGTGGCTGCATATGATGGGCACACTTGGCTGCATTTGATTGGCACAAGTGGCTGCATATACTGGGCACAAGTGGCTGCATTAACTGTATTAGTAACCCTGAGCGCCGCCGAGCGGGGACCAATCTGATCCTGAGCACACAGAGCGCCGCCGAGTGCGGCTGAGTCACATAGCAGGTCCCGCCTTCTGGAGCCTGTAGCGCCTATGATGGACGTCATAGGTGCTGCAGGCTCCTGAAGGCGGGAATTACAATGTTGCCGCCGCGCCACTGTGAGATCCCCACTCGGTGCTCGGCTCTCCTCTCCTCCTCTGGCTGTCTGCTGTGATGATGGGCGCACCGCACACCACCTTTTATGCCAACATTAAAGGGGTTGTAAAGGTTTGCGTTTTTTCACCTTAATGCATCCTATGCATTAAGGTGAAAAAACATCCGACAATACCGCCCCCCCCCAGCCCCCCCCTGTTTTACTTACCTGAGCCTGTTTACCTGCTGCGCTCGCCCCCTGATGTCCTCTTCGCCGCTCAGCCTGGCCGTTGATTGGCTAGAGTGGATGGATTGAAAGCAGCGCAGCCATTGGCTCGCGCTGCTGTCAATTACATCCAATGATGGGGCCGAGTGATACAGTAAGCGGCTATAGCCGCTGGCTGTATCACGGGAGCGTGCCCACAAGAACTAACCACCGTGCAAGAGAGAGCTTGCATGAAGGTGCTTAGTTCTTGCGGGGAGGAGCTAAAACAGCCACCGAGGGACCCCAGAAGACCAGGTTCGGGGCCACTCTGTGCAAAACGAGCTGCACAGTGGAGGTAAGTATAACATGTTTGTTATTTAAAGAAAAATAAAAAAATGTACCTTTACAACCCCTTTAATGGCAGCACCCCAATCCAGTGAGACTCTTAATAGCTCACAATCGGTGCTAATTGTGAATAGTTCTCTTTATATGTAGTGGAGGGAGAGGGGGCATCAGCCAAATATTCGGATGTTTCATGCTCTGTGCTGAAAACTGTCTGCTGTACAATAGGAAGGTAAAAAAGTAAAAGTAGTGATCTCATTGAGGGCTTTTCATTTTAAAACAATGAATTTCTTCAATAAGGACGATTGGCATGACCAGGTCAGACGGATACATTTCAGCCCTTTCACTTACCTGTAGCTCCGGAGGACTCTCAGTTGCTCGGGTGTATTGCCGCCACTCTTCAGCATCTTCAGGAGCTTTATCCCATTATGAGAAACACCAAGAATCTGCACACCGGTGCCAACACTACCCTGTATGGGAAAGGCAAATAGACACTGAGACTCATCCCAGCTTAATTGACATCACAGGGGAAACAACACTAGTTTGTTAGCCTTGGAATTCTAATATTTGATTGGTTAGTGTGGATTACTGCATGCAGTACGGTCTTACAAAAATCTGGCCAATTGCTGGGCCTGAACATTGTCATGTGTGGGAGGGGCTTATCAGCTCTGTGTAAGCTCTGACACCATAAGACACAAAGCTTACGTAGGGTTTGACTCCTGGCCCTTTGGCGGAGGGCCGGGAAAGTGAGTATAACTGGGTCAGAAGGTTGGGGGGCGGGGCTTTCAAGAGAAGATGTCACTTTGCCCATTCAGGTCTCTAAGCATGACCACATAATATCATCTACCTTCCTTTATCAATCCCATCTGAAAGGCCATGTACTGCTGCTTCCTAACTTTCCCCAGGGGCTATAACTGAATATACATCCTGTTCTCTTACCGCCGCTGGGAAGAGTCTTGAGAAATACACTTCCCATTCCTCGCGGGCAGCCGTCACTACCTTCTTTTTCACAGAATCATCAGCGATAGCATTAATGGAGGACAGCCTATATTCAGCTGCAATCGAAAATCACACTCTTGTTACACCAATGATAAGACCAGTAATAAAACTTGGAATGAAAAGTAATCGGAACTTGTACCATTTCTAAAAAGTCACACATGTATATGCAGATGGTTCAAGTGCTCCAGGAAGACTAAAATGTATGGGTTATATATACACAAATTATAGAATATGGTTGCGCCAGAAGGGTTTCCACTCTCCTCTGCGTGTCATTTACCAATCCTTAAAGCGGAACTTAAACTGTATCTGAGTACCAAAAACGAAAAACGCTATTTATTTTATATTCAAGTCAAACCCACCCATCCATGTCTCAACGCTTTATGAAAAACACCCCCCTAGCATTTCTAGCATCAGCCATCTTGAGTAAGGGCAGATGATTCATATAGCACACACGTGCCAAACACAAGGCTTGTAGGCCAAATGTGGCTCACCAGGCCATTTCATGTGGCCCTCGCACGAGGGCCACATGAACCAAGGCTAGACCCATGGGTCTAGCCTTGGTAGTCGGTACCTGTCGGTACCTGTTAATTTCTGATATTGCAAATTTTCTTTTGGCCAATAATTTTAATACCATTGAGATATAGCGACACTGATGCTTACATATGTGTTCTTTATAGATAGTTGGATAGCGCCTGCTCCTGAGAAAGTGATGTTTTCACGAAACGCGTAGAGCATATTGTGCGACAATCCCTCTAGTGTTTTATTATGTACAGGGGCGGACTGACAACTCATGGGGCCCCCGGGCAATAGGAGATTATGGGGCCCCCAGGCAATCAGAGATTATGGGGCCACACAGTATACACATACAATTACACACAGTATACACAGACATGTTTCTATTGGCTGAGAAGGTACTGGAGAGGTGGGGAAGCTATAATCTCTGGATTTTTAGACCAAAAGGATGTCGGTAAGGGACATTTTAGAGACAGATGTAAAAAAACACAGATTTTTACATACTGTCCCTGGTTTTACTGAGGCTGGCAACCCTGATGGGGCCCCCTAGTGACCTGGGGCCCCTGGGGCAGTGCCCGAGTGGCCGAATGGTCAGTCCCCCCCTGATTATGTATGTCTCGATTTCATTGTGTATTTTTGCTGCATTATTGCTGTGGAATTTTGTTGAGCAATTGTTATATCATGGTACAACATGGTTATAAATATTCACAGACAATTAAATAAAGTTTGCGTTTATAAACTATCTTGTTTATGTATTCATACCAAGATTGTTTTCACTGCATCAACCAACGGTCTCATTTAAAGTCTCAAACCAAATCCATTATTACAGGTACTCTTACCCAGCAGAGATCTCATTTTCTGTCTCTCCTCCTTGGTGATTCTGACGCAGCTCTCAGACAGGGTGTCATTGACCACCTGTAACATTAAAGGGGAACAACAGTAAGTGAACCATTCATGGTATTCTGAGGGCACTTCCACTTATAGGCACCGTAGCATGTGTACAGCCCCGCTGTAGTGTTAGAATTTAGGTGGGCGGCTGGGGAGCGGTAAAACCACAGCTCAACCACCTGTTTTACTGCTCCCTTTCCAGTCGTGAGATAGAGCTCATAGGGTAATGCTTACCACACATCAGCTTTGCCTACAAGAAAAAGCAATTTCTGCATACTACTGCGATCATTGCTAAACACAGCATTCTCACCAGCTAGATGCTTAGCAAACGCATGCAAGGAATGACACGGTGTGCCTAAATGTGGACCAAGGGCTAATAAGTACTGGTGAGTATAAAAGTGTCTCACCTGCCTAAAGACCAGATCCAGGATGAGAGGATTGTTGAAGCTGTCTCTGGGATAGAACACCTGCAGAATAATACAATACATAAGACAGTAGGTCTTGTATACAATATGTCTGAAGGAATAGAACAGTTCTTGCAGTCTGCAGTTAGAGCTCACACGGCAGCAAGACTAGTCACAGGAAAAAAACCATGGGAATCCATCTCCCCTTTTCTGAGGACCATTGGCTAACCATGAAGGACCGGATCACATTCAAGACCCTCTGCCTGACCCACAAATGCACACAAGGAGAAGCTCCTCAATACTTATGCGAAAAAATACAACACTACACCCCCAATCGCAACCTCCGATCTAACAACCAAAACCTCCTCCTCGTCCCCAAGTCCCGGTACAAATCAAAGGGAGAACGAAGATTTGCAGTCCAAGGACCACGGCTATGGAATGCTCTACCTACAAACATCCGCTTGGAAAAAGACCATCGGGCCTTCAGAAAAAAACTCAAGACCCACCTCTTCTAATAAGGAATCAACGCAGGTCGGATCAAGCGCCTCGAGGCGATTCAGTTCACAGTTGCAGCGCTATACAAATCATTCAATCATTCATTCATTCAGAGTTCCCCTTTTATCATTCACTAAAGGGCCACGAAGAAGAGCTCAGACTGGGGAACTGGAGAAACAACACAAGTCAGTTGTGCTACTTTGCAATGAGCATTCTGGCCTCCCAACATTTTGAGATGGAAATGAGGGACACCTACTAGCAAATGTATGTAGGCATAGGACACGCCCCCTGCCACACCCCTTAAAAAGGTTCATTAAACCCACAAGTGCTTTTTTTTACCACTATTCCTTTATATTGGCTTTTAAAATGTACAAATATAGCAATTTAGAATTTGGATGAAAGGTTTAGCACTGGAAAACATTTTTTGAAAGATAAAAAGTGCATTTTATATACAACTATATGGATGAGGAGGAAAGAGGGACATTGCTCGAAATCAGGGACAGTCCCTCGAAATCAGGGACAGTTGGGAGCTATGCAGAAGGAGAGAGCAGAGTGACAGGGAGATGAGCTCGGTCCACTGCTTCTCTTTCAATACTCTTTAACCAGGTAAGGGGAGAGACATAACCTGTATGTGTTACTAAACAGCAGATATCGTTCCCTGATAGAAAGGGCTGGATTGTGTGGCAGGGCTGTGTAAATCTCAGGAATGGGTGGACAGAAATACAAAACACCTCCCATATATGTATTTCCTCTTCCATTTGCTCTCCAGGCTCTGCATTCAGCCACCAGAGTAATAGAGAAGAATCCCTGTAAAATGTCCAAGTTGCCCTAGCTGGAGCTTACACCTGCCCCTCATATAGGGTTGCCACCTCATCCCTTTAAACCTGAACTCATATTAATTACACAGGTTCTGTGGCTGATTAAGGTGGTAATTAAACTCACTCTGTGCCTTAGCTGCAATAAATTAGCCTTAGTACCTGTGTACTTAATATGTGTTCGGGTTTAAAGGGATGAGGTGGCAACCTTACCCTCATACCAGGAAGTACTCACCAGAATGCCAAAACAGGGCAGCAGAGGAGAAAAGTGACGGTGAGTATCTATGGCTGGGGACAGGGGTACACTAAGTGACCTCGTGGCCTTTCACTCTGGGTCTCCCTGAATAGATTGCAGTTCTCCGGTAAAACATGACATGTCACCTCTTTCCGGATGTAGATCCTCCAGGGCACATTGCTGTAGGTGTAGTACTCCTCGCTGTACTGCCGGTGAAGCTGAGTCTGGATGTTCTCCTGATCTTCCGACAATTCCCGTGAGACTGACACTAGAACAGCAAACACAACAGCATCAATGACTGGATCGTTCACACCAGATTACATGTGTTGTTGGCATAGACATGGGTTTTACTCATGCTGTGTTTTTGAACGACTCCTTTTGATTTGTCAGCACAACAAAAATGTGGCATTCAGGACAATTCAATGCACTGGTGTGAACAGGGTGCAAGGATTTTTGACACCCTAGGCAAAACCTCATCTTGTTGCCCCCCCCCTGGCCCCACCCATGACCCCACCCCCTTTGCCCTACCCATGTATACCCCACCTCTTTAATGAAGCCCCCATCAAATGCAGCCCACCAGAGCCCATCAAAGAAAGCCTCACCAGCGGCCATCAAATGCAGCCTCACCAGTGCCCATCAAATGCAGCCTCACCAGCGCCCATCAAAGGCAGCCTCACCAGCGCCCATCAAATGCAGCCTCGACAGCGCCCTTCAAATGCAGCCTCACCAGCACCCATCAAAGGCAGCCTCACAAGCACCCATCAAAGTCAGCTTCACCAGCGTCCATCAAATGCAGCCCACCAGCGCCCATCAAAGGCAGCCTCACCAGTGGCCATCAAATGCAGCCTCACCAGCGGCCATCAAATGCAGCCTCACCAGCGCCCCCATCAAATGCAGCCCACCAGCACCCATCAAATGCAGGCTCACCAGCGCCCATCAAATGCAGCCTCACCAGCGCCCATCAAATGCAGCCTCACCAGCACCCATCAAATGCAGCCCACCAGCGCCCATCAAAGGCAGCCTCACCAGAGTCCATCAAAGGCAGTCTCACCAGTGCCCATCAAATGCAGCCTCACCAGCGCCCATCAAATGTAGCCTCACCAGCGCCCATCGAATGCAGCCCACCAGCGCCCATCGAATGCAGCCCACCAGCGCCCATCAAATGCAGCCTCACCAGCGGCTAGCAAAGGCAGCCTCAGCAGCGGCCATCAAATGCAGCCTCACCAGCGCCCATCAAATGCAGCCTCACCAGCACCCATCAAATGCAGCCTACCAGTGCCCATCAATGAATGTTTGCTTGCTTCAATTCATTGGGGAGTCGGGACACAGACAGTCCTCCACCGCCGCTGCGCCTCTGACACTATGTGCGAATGGAGCAGCGGCTGCCTGCTGATGCAGAGACTTTGTTTCTTGCTGCAGAGAGAAGAGAGTAGGAACACCAGTGGCCTGGTACTCTAAGCAGCAGTGTGCTCTAGGCCGCTGCCTAGTTTGCCTAGTGGTAGCACCAGTCCTGGGTGTGAACAGGTTTTACCAAAAAAAATTATTCTCTCATGTTCATGCATTGTTGTAGGACAAGAAAAAACAATGGCTGGTTTACTAAAGGAGTTGTGAATCATTACTCAATACATACTTAATTTAATCAAGTGAAAAGCAAATTCCTGTTTCTTTCTTTTATCTGCATACAATTGGGTAATCATAGTGAGAACAGTTACAATTTATGTGAAGATTCTCAACTCTTTAGTCAGTCAACACCACTGCATCTGATTCAAAGATCCAAGCATGGAGTCTTCTTTCTTGACTGATCATCTTCACGGTGGTATGTTTATTAAAGAGACATGCTCTAAAGCCCAATTGAACCTTTCTATTAAATTCTGTAAAACTATTGAGGGTGTGGCAACAGAATCAATCTAGTACAGGGTGCCAGGTATAGGTCCTGGGTGGGAGGTATGTGTCTCCATTATTTGGGTTGTGTGTCCTTCTAAGGGGGTGAAAAGAAGCACTGTGGAGTACTCAGAAATTCTCATCCCTGAGGGGTTTCCGGGTAAATCCAGTAAACAGGGAAAACTGACTTGCAGTTTTCCCTTGATTATTAAGTCCTAATATGAGACCCATAATTCAGAGATTTTTAGGAGGGAAAAAGCCTCCCAACTCTGACTACATGTATCCTGGTACCAAAAGGGTTAATATGTCTGCAAGAGGGCTGAAAAGGTCAGGAAGCTGCCAGCAGGTGTCTATGAGGTGTTGTGTAGAGCAGAACACACTTATGTGTTGTTGGATTACTGAGAAACGACTGTGCCGGGGTGACTCTCCCTTTGGACCTTCGGAGCAGGTGGGGGACTTCAAACCCTGTTAAGGGACAAGGTAATACTGGCGGTGAGCCGAAGTTTTGTTTTGTGTATTAGAGTAATGGAATTTAGTTTTTTTCATGCTGGAAACAAGCTATTTCATTTGCCTTTTTGAAAAATAAAAAATAAAATTGCCTTTTTAAATCTAAAAGGAAAATTGTACAAGAAAATCGTATAATGTATGGCCAGCCTTAGTAATGTGTCAGACACCCATGTGACCTCCTACCTGGAGGAGCTGTGGTTGGCCTGACATGGCTGACAGGTGGTAGACTGGCAGGTTTCTTGATGCTGGGAACAGGTTTTACCATAGCCACCGACTCTCTGGGAGGCTGGATTCCAAAAACAGAACAAGCAAAAAAAAAGTTAAATACAAAGGAATTTTTTTCTAAAATACTTATTTCACACTGAAACAGCTGCTGTATCTTGCTATGATTTATGGAAAGTCTTTAAAATACACCTATCATCAGAGAAATTGAGAACTGCCATTGCTGACCCCTTATGAAAATGCTAGTTGCCTGACTGTGTCTGGCTTTAACATGATCACAGACCTAGAACAAGCATGCTGCAAACTAAACTCAAAAGTTAGAATTCTCTTGAGTAGAGCTACAGGCAAAACTTTCTTTTTTTTTCCATTTTGGATAGAGCAAGGGAGGGTTATAACCCCCTATTTTTTCGCCATCTGTGTCCCATTGCGGAGATTTCCCTTCACTTCCTGTCCATAGCCAAACAGGAAGTGAAAGATAACCCCTGCAAAGGTCCCCATTGGAAGATTTCCCCTCTATTACTTTTCTGGGGACAACCCAACATTTGGGATTTTCTTTTACTTTCACTTTTAATGATTTACTTTCACTTTTAATGATAAAGGTAAGCAGGGCAAATAGACAGGGTGAATCTCCTTAACAGGGGCACAGACAGCAATAAAAACTGACAGCTGTTCTAATCCCTCTCTACTATATCCAAAACTAAAAAAAAGTTTTGCCTTTAGTACAGTGATTGAAATTCAGCCAGTTCATCAGAGACCAGATTCAGTGTGTGGCCATACTTGTTTGACAAAGGTTTATCATTTGATCGCCTTCTGTTGAGGGGACATGCATGCATTCTCGGTCAGCGGCTGCAGCCAATCAGCTGCAGCCGCTGATCATTGTATTCTGACAGTGGCAGGTTCCGCTGCCAGAATACAATGTCTAGGTGGGGGGAGGATTGCTCCATCTACCTTGTTTGTGTGGACGTAGGAATCTGTTTATAGCCTGCTTTATCTCTACATTTGTTCCAACTAAGAGACTCAAAGTGCTCAAGCCAAAGCACCAGTATGAATGCTGGGAAATTTGTAGTTTTGGTAAGAGATAAACAATAACAGCCTCTATAGCTCTCACGACAGATTTTCTTTAAATTAACCTGACTTTTAAAGCCCAGCTGCTTTATTTTATTTATTATTTATACAGGTTTTATATAGCGCCAACAAAATAAAGGCAGACATTACAGTTACATTACAATATGAAACTCCATAAATATGAATAAATCCTGCCCGCCCTGAAAGGGTTAATTGCTTGTTTAGTGTACTTACCTTACACTATATCCAGTGCTGCGACCTATCTCTCTCCAGTGTTGCAACCGGTCCCCTGCATCTCCTCTGTAAGCTGCAACTGGCTCTAACTGCACTCCAGCCTCCTAAACATACAATACAGGGTTAATGTCCCTGTGTTGTACATGATGATGTTGAGGCTCCACCCACAAACTGGAGCTTTTGACCGGGGAGGAGTGCACTGTAGCCAATGGTTTGGAAAGACAGGTGAGTGATACAGCCTGTTCTGCAATCCCCTACACCAGTGTTTCTCAGCCAGGGTGCACTGCCATGGTATCCTGGAGTGCCCTTTGGGTTCCCCTGGGTGGGCAGCGAGCAGGAGACTCAGTCTGCCCTGGATCAGAGATTGAGCAGGGAACTCTGTGATACAGGGATAGGGGGGAATTTAAGGTTAAGAGGGATACTGATGTGATGGGGAGACTCTGTCCTAAGGGTACTTTGATGTAATGGGGGCTCTCATGTATATGGGGATCTCTGATGTGATGGGGAGCCTCTGAGTCTGTGATGGGGGGGGGACTCTTATGTATAGGGGGGACTTTGATGTGATGGGGGACACTAATATGTAGGGGGAACTCTGACATGATGGGTGCCACTGACATGAAGGGAGGTGTCTGATGTAAAGAGGGTCTTCTGAAGTTTGACCAAGGTGGTCATGTGCATTGTCTTAGGCTCAGGGTTCCAATGTAGACAGGGGTGCCTTGAAATTTTGCATACTTTTCAAAGGGTACCATGACTGAAAAGAGATTGAGAAATGCTACCCTAACAAGCAACCAACCCTTGCAATATAAGGGGGGGGGGGGATAGGGGGGGTTCAATGTAAGGGTGGATTTTTTTTATTTTCATGGAGTTGGGCTTTAAATATAACCTATGTTAGGCTCTGTTCTCTGCCATAACAACTGTTATTTTCAGCTACGTGACTGTCATTCCAACCATCTCAGATATATTATCTAAACACAGTTTTTAGATACAATGATTTTTATGATGGAGGTCCTTTAAGGACAAATTCAGTGAGGTTGTGCTGTGCTTCAAGCAAAAAAAGGTGGATATAACTGAGTGAGAGCTAAGAAGGAATTCAAGCTTTTACATATTTGGATCATATAAAAAAATATGCCAGAAGTTTAAGTTTATATTAAAGTGGATATTTAAATACAATAGAGTGAATTTTAAACATTTTGATAACAGTGTTCCTTTAACCTGCATAACAATTGGCAAATGGCTACCTTTGGGACATAGGACATATTAGAAACTGGCGATGGACCTTTCATTGGTCGACTTGTCATCTGCCCTTTCAGAATTTTCAGTGCTTCTTCATGGGGGTCCAGTTTCCTCCCCAATGGTCGTGTAGGCTCTTTCCTATATTTATATGATAAGGATAACAATAAGCATAGTTACACAAAGGCTAAATAGCTCACTCTCTTTTGGATGGACCACTTAAAGAAGCCATCTTGTGGGGTCAACCAATCTTTTAGTATATACATAGTATGAACAATAGTCAGACAGTGTGATTATAATTAATATAACAGTAATCCAGATAACAGAAACATGATGAAAGTACTGTAGCGCCACCCTCGATGGAGCCGATTGATGAATTTGGGTTCTCTGTTCTGCACCTCAACTCCATGTTCTTCTATTTTGTATATGTCTACTGTATGTATATTTTATGTACTATTTTCCCCTCTAAGGTCATTACCAAATCGTTCTTAACCACTACAGAACCGCCTCCTGCACATATACGTCGGCAGAAAGGCACTGCTGGGCAAAAGCACGTACCGGTACGTCCCCTTTAATTGCCCAGCCGTGGGTCGCGCTCGCGACCCGGTCCTGAGCTCCGTGACAGTGGCCACGGGACCAGCGGACCCGATCGCCGATTGTGTCCCGCGATCGGGTCACAGAGCTGAAGAATGTCGAGAGGTCTGTGTAAACAAACCTCTCCCCGTGCTTCCTACACTGCCTGTCACTGATCGGCTGTTCCCGTCAGACGTAAAGCCACGCCCCCTACTGTAAAAAAAAAACACACGCACGTCACACTAACCCCTCCCCGCCCCCTAGTGGTTAACTCCTTCACTGCCACTGTCATTTACATAGGAATCAGTGCATTTAAATAGCACTGATTTCTGTATAAATGACAATGGTCCCAAAAATGTGTCAAAAATGTCCGATGTGTCCGCCATAATGTCGCAGTCACAATAAAAATCGCTGATCGCCGCCATTACTAGTAAAAAAAAAAATATTAATAAAAATGCTATAAAACAATCCCCTATTTTGTAAGCGCTATAACTTTTGCGCAAACCAATCAATAATCGCTAATTGCAATTTTTTTACCAAAAATATGTAGAAGAATGCGTATCGGCCTAAACTGAGGAAAAAAAATGTTTTTTTTATATATTTTTTGGGGATATTTATTATACCAAAAAGTAAAAAATATATAATTTTTTTCAAAATTGTCGCTCTATTTTTGTTTATAGCGCAAAAAATAAAAACCGCATAGGCGATCAAATACCACTAAAAGAAAGCTCTATTTGTAGGAAAAAAAGGACGCCAATTTTTTTTGGGAGCCACGTTGCACGACCGCGCAATTGTCAGTTAAATTGACCGAATCGCAAAAAGAGGCCTGGTCCTTTGGCTGCAAATTGGTCCGTGGCTTAAGTGGTTAAAGAAGTATTTTACATTTTTCAAATAAATATTTGATGATTTTACACAATATATCTAATTTCTGTGGCTTAATTAGTCCATTATTGTAGGATATTGGGGGTTTCTCCTGTTATCTCCTAATAGTTAAGTTGAATATATTATCACGGTTTAAAATATGTGGAAACTTACAGCACTGTTAAACCTTGCTGTAGAGTATCAATACAATAGAAATGACAACCTTCAATATTTAGCAACTGTAAGTGATAAAAAACAGCAATCTATATGCCTATAACATGGGTGCTGAGAGGGAGGAGAGAAGGTTTGTCATTTTCTCAGCTCCTTCTGGGCCACAAACACCATTGAGAGATAAAGAAAAGAAATGGGTTAAACAGGTACAGTAAACACAGTTCCGTAGCGCTACAGGTCCTGGGGTGAAGAGTACTAGTGTTTTCTGCTAGCAAACGGTGGGGACCTTGTTTTCGGAGTGGTTTTAAACAAACTTGAGTTGAGCAGTAATCATCTAGAATGTTCTGTTAGTGATTTATAAGGTCAAACCGCTAAAGTTGGCATCTCCAAACAAGCATCCTCTGACACTAGAAAGGGGAATTGGTGTCTGCATGCAGTGTTTGTACTGTTAAGAAGGATGTTGGGTCTACGCGATGACACAATGGAAATCCCAAATGTTACTTCAGGCTCCTGGCGATGTAGTAAGGCACCGGATCACCTCCTGGCATCCGATCAGGATGACTGGTAGCGAATGCTCGCAAGGTGACTGGACAGCGGCCAACCCGATACCAAGATGGGTATTGTGATTCCTGAAGTGGTGTGGGTCGTCTCCGCTGAGCTGGGTGGTGCTGGGCTGCTGAGCAGAGTCCTTGGCCCGAATGGTGGTGGACCGTGTGGTTGTCCCTCTTCCTGGCTCCCCTCAGCCAGTTCTCTCTCTTCTCTCTCAGCTCCTTTTCCCCCTCAAACTCTCCACAGCCTAATGAAGCTGGAGTGGTGTGGAACGCTCCCCTGCTTCAGATGCCCAGGCTGGCACAAGCTCAAGGACTTTTGTGTCTTGGTCTCTCTCCCTCTATCTCTCAACCACCTGTCTTTGTCTTCTCTCTCCGCTCTTTTTCTAGGTGTTCTGTTGAAATAGCCAACTCGTCAAAATCACCAACTACGTCACTTCCGGTGACTCTCCAGCAGCAGATTTCCATGATTTGGCTCTACTGGCCATGTGCGCACGTGCACCCGACAGAATAACAGAAACCCTGGGCAGCTCTTGGAGAACTCAACAAGTTTTCCCCAGATCTACCAATCGCCGCAGTGCCCGCTGTAAACTTGGGCTTAGGCAATGGTGCCCCCTGTCTTCGGGACTACATGTCCCATGATCCCCCTCTGGCCTCCTGCGATTGATTCCTACCTTCGGCCAATGGGGAAGGAGGGGGAGGAATCAGAATGGGCAGGGAGCCTTATCAGCGCGGCTCTGTCTCTGCCTCTCACACTGCTGACAGGAGAAAGGGGGGACCGAGCGGGGGGGACAGAGAAAGCAGCGGGCGAGAGAGACACACATGCCCACTGCTGCACTCTACTGCAGTTCCTGCAGGTTGTTCCAGTCTCCTGCTATGATGCCGCTCTGAGGGGGGGGGGGGGAGCCCACAGCCGTTCCAGTCCCCTGCGAGTCTGCCTGCTGACAGAAAGGGGGGTCAGGTGGGGAGAGCGGGAGACAGAGCAGCAGGTAGCACCTGCCACAGAAATGAGGAGGTGTTAGGCTTAACCAAACTACTTAACACTCTTTGACTCCTTTGCCCTCCACCCAAGACATAAATACACCACAAAGTTGGTTTGGACTTTAAAGGAGAAGTATGGGATCCACAAAAAAAATATAAATACTCACCTATATGGCTGCAGCATCATGGTCAGGGGTCAGCTTGAAGAACTAACCAATATTCATCAGAGCTCCTGATGTTGGAGATGGGTTTTGCTGCATGGTAGTATCAGGTCGCGGTCCTCAAGATCGCCCACCAGGAGGTGAGCAAGCCAGGGTCCAGTAGCAGATATAGCAGGTTGGGATCCAGCAGAAGTGTAGTCGAGGAACAAGCCAAAAGTTGGTAATGAGTGGTACCAAAGATACAGATGGCAGGAGGAGTTACAAGAGCAAGATATTGGCTGGAGAGAGCACAATAATCTGGCAAACGGGAAATGCAAAGGCATGGCTTACACAGGAAGTTCATGGGAGGAGCAAAGGGTTCAAGGTTCAAGAGAAACAAGACAGAAGGCAAGGTTGTCCGAGCAAGAAAAGAAGCATTACAGCATCTCAAGTGGTTTTGCAAGAAGAGCTACTGCCAGACACAGCAGAGGCTGCAGGTTCAGATCTGAGTCCTGACACAGGGATAAATGTTATGGAAAGTCTGCAGGGTACTAAAACAAAAAAACTGTATTTTCACTGTGTAACACAGCCCCAAACAGCACCACATCACATTCTTGGGGTCGCACTCTGACCACGGCCAATGACAAAACAATTCACCCACATTTTTTCAACTCCAACATCAGTAAATACAGTTCTGAATGTTAAAGGGAGCTTCTGAAATAAGATATCAACGATACAGGGAATGCATTGTTTTTTACTTGTAAGTCAACTCATAGATTTGCATTGTAAGACAACGCAATAAAGTACAACCGTTGTGTAGCTTTGTACAGTAGGGAGCAGAACCTGCAAAATGTATATATGCAATACCTACAAATATGACTGCCCCATGTACAGTACATATATAATTATCAATTATAAATAGAAACAGCTGATCCCAGTTACATGCTTGTCTAAAATAACACCTTCAAAAGACTATGCATAAAAGTTGACTCAATGAATCAATAGACTCTTCTTTGAGCAATACTGATCAATAATATAAAATAATCACCAGTAGTAAGAAAAAGACTTGGATATGACCAGGTGGCCTTTCTAATGCTACACAGATCTCAATGACCTCAGCGTAAAATTAATCTATATAAATGCTAATGGAATGGACTCACCTTACAGGTTGAGGTACAGGCCGTACTGCATCTGGCTGCTTGTACTGATTAATGATGTCCTTGATGTTATGTGTGGGTTCAGGAAAATGCTCAGAGTTCAGAGTGGTATGATGAATGAGTTCTTCTGGCCTTTGACGGTTAGATGGACCTAAAAGTGTAACATATTTGGAGACAGACAATAATATGTTTACCTATATAACTATATCACTCCTGAACCCTGCATTCTGAGCATAAAACGCACTCCTGAACCCTGTATTCTGAGCACAAAATGCACCCCTGAACCCTGCATTCTCAGCGTAAAACACACTCCTGAACCCTGCATTCTCAGCATAAAACGCACTCCTGAACCCTGCATTCTCAGCGTAAAATGCATTCCTGAACCCTGCATTCTGAGCGTAAAAGGCACTCCTGAACCCTGCATTCTGAGCGTAAAACTCACTCCTGAACCCTGCATTCTGAGCTTAAAACGCACTCCTGAACCCTGAATTCTGAGCGTAAAATGCACTCCTGATCCCTGCATTCTGAGCGTAAAACACACTCTTGAACCCTGCATTCTGAGTGTAAAACGCACTCCTGAACCCTGCATTCTGAGTGTAAAATGCACTCCTGAACCCTGCATTCTGAGTGTAAAATGCACGCCTGAACCCTGCATTCTCAGCATAAAATTCACTCCGGAACCCCGTATTCTCAGCGTAAAATGTATTCCTGAACCCTGCATTCTGAGCGTAAAACGCACTCCTGAACCCTGCATGCTGAGCGTAAAACGCACCCCTGAACCCTGCATACTGAGCTTAAAACGCACTCCTGAACCCTGAATTCTGAGTGTAAAATGCACTCCTGAACCCTGCATTCTGAGTGTAAAACGCACTCCTGAACCCTGCATTCTGAGAGTAAAACGCACTCCGAACCCTGCATTCTGATCATAAAACGCACTCCTGAACCCTGAATTCTAAGCATACAATGCACTCCTGAACCCTGCAATCCTGACCGTAAAACGCACTCCTGATCCATGCATTTTGAGCATAACACGCACTCCTGAACCCTGCATTCTGAGTGTAACATGCACTCCTGATCCCTGCATTCTGAATGCAAAGCACTCCTTAACCCTGCATTCTGAGAGCAACGCTTTTATGATCACTGCATTCTGAGTGTAATGAACCGGTGAACCTTGCATTCTCTGCATAATGCACTCCTAAACCCCTGCCCCTGTAATACATATTTTATTTTATGTCTTTATTTAACTGTCTTTTTTGGGGGGGGGGGGGTGACCTTTGACTTCACTAGTGTTGTTCAAGTAGATCTCCATCTCTCGAAGGTTGCCTACCCCTGATCTAGGGCGATCAAAGTGTTAAATGTGTGCCTAGCCAGTGTTTTAGTGTAAAAAGTGTGGTGCTTTCACTAAGGCAAGTAATGGATTTTTTTGCTCTGCTTTGCAGGAAAAGAAAATCCATTACTTCTTCGTTGACAGGACAGGGCTCTATCTTGTTTACATAGGCAGGGCTCTGTCTTGTATAAATTCCTAGCGATCGGTGGGTGCCAGTGGTAACCCATTGGCTGGCACCCACTGATCGACATCTGCTGTGTTTAATCACACCACGGCCGGGTCACCGCTCTCCTACACGGCAGTTCCAGATAACATACTAGGTATTTTATCTGGCGCCGTATATCTACAATATGTTATACGGTCGGTCAGCGATTAACACCCATGCTTTTAGAATGGGATGTCCAGCAAGCGGATTAGGCTTTATCACTGTACAGCAGGGGTGTCCAACCTGCGGCCCAAAACATCTATGAATTCAGCGCAACACAAAATCGTAAACTTACATTAAAAAAATAAATTATAATTTATTTTTAAAAAATGTGTTTACACTTAGTGAACACATGCAGCTGAAGAAAAATTTGACAGTGTATCTTTACTAGACTTTTATAAGTTTTATATCCCCGAAGAAAAAAATCTCCCACTATATTTGTGAGCAACTATTTTCAAAGATGAAGCACATGAAGGGCAAAATTAGAACCTAAATATCTGATGAGCACATTGAGAATTCATTGAGAATTGCTACTCCATCCATTAAACCAGATATTGATGCGTTCGTTTATCAAAAACAGTGTGGCACTAGTTTTATGTTGCCCTCTTTTCACTATCAGTAATTGATAACTTGTGATCTGTCCAACTTTTTCTGCTCATTAGCTATCCTTAGGTTAGTGTATTTTATGTGCGGCAATGTGTGTACAAATCCTCTTCTTGCAATGTGGCCCAGGAAGGTCAAAAGTTTGGACACCCCTGCTGTACAGCACTCCAACACGTGTGCTGGAGTGTACTAATTTCAGCACACACCACGGTTCCATCTGCATGCTCCATGGAATTTGCAAGTTCTACCTTTTGTCCTGTTTGCCATTTTTACTGAAGGCAAACCTACCTGGCATTTGGCGGAATGAACCTTCTCTGGAGGGGGAGGTATGAGTTCTGTAGGGAGGTGATCCATTTACAACATGCTTCTATAAACAGAGAAGAGATATGTGTTAATAATAATGTCAACATAACTGAAATTTTAGACCGTGTTTCCCCCGAAAATAAGACCTACCCCGAAAATAAGACCTATCGTTATTTTCCAGGAGGGCTGCAATGTAAGCCCTAGTTTAAAATGCTTGTAAAATCCTATAACCCACTCTATTACAGTAGTACATAATGTACAATGTGTGTGTTTCTGTAATATAAATGTGGGGAAGAGAGCCCCGGCGTGTCCCAGAAGCGCAGAGCGGCGCTATAACGAAGGTATTTGGCACAATTATATTACAGAAACACACACATTTTACATTATATACTACTGTAATAGAGTGGATTATAGGATTTTACAAGCATTTTAACTCAGTTCACACTGGGGATTCCTGTCAGGCAGGGAGAGAGATGGGGAGAAAAGACAGCACATTACATGGTAAGACCTACCCCGAAATTAAGCCCTACTGTGTCTTTTGTTGCCAAAATTAATTAGGACCCGGCTTATTTTCGGGGAAACACGGTAAGCATACAGGGCCTCGGTTATCAGTTTAAGAGTAATCAACAGGTTCTTTCTTCAATTTCCAGCCAGTGTTGGAGAAACTTGGTAGCTATTATTTGGTTGCTATAGGTAAGACAGACAATTTACGCACACATATTTTATATTGGAGGCATAAAGACTTTGTTTTTACCTGGGTTGGTACCCCAGTCCTTGGCATTGGAGCCACTGTTGGGGTCACCCTATATGAACTACCCCGGCTGGATGGAGTACTAATGCTCTGCTTGGGTCCTGTGGCAACTGGTGGCTCCGCAGTAGAGCTGTTAACCATTTGTTGTTGGATGGCCATGGCCTGCAAGGTCATCTGCTGTGCCTAAAGAAAGAGGGACACAAATCGTATCAGGTGTTTATTGGCTTGGAAGACAAAATAAAGGACAAAGGCCACATGTCATTTATGCTGTGCCATGTTTTCAACAAACTTTGAACTTTACCTAAATTTAACAAATGTTTTTGACATCATCGACAACTTAAATCAAATTAACCAACTTGATAAGCTGGTAAATCCAAAATTTTGAGCTACTTATGTTGTTTAAAGCCTCGTACACACTACTAGTTCTTTTTTTTGTTCAACCAAGCTCAGGTCGGAGAGGCTATACTAACAATCCGATATTAGTACAGAAATCTCCCCTGCTGAGCTATTTTGTTCTGACAGAGGTAATGCCATAACACTCCGATCAGTGCTCTTAGCCATTGGCTGAGAGTGCTGATCGGGAACCGGTCGTCTGACCTTTTTTCGGTCCTGGCCCTTAATTTATTTTATTTATTTATTAAAATGCTTAACCTACGCAGTCTTACCCGAAGGCCTCGATGCGCAAAACAAAAGGACATTGACATTAAAAGACCTTAAGAGACAACAAACCAGCATGGCAACATACAAAATAAAAGCCAGGGAGTCTGTCCATCACTCCCCAATTAAAATTAGGTGACTCCAAAAGCTTGTACAAAAAGTACAGATAGTTTTTATTGAACTGGCCGATGACGCCTGACATTCGGCCCGTGTGTATCAGGCTTTAGTGTGTCAATTGTCTGACAGAACTGTAATGCCCCGTACACACGGTCGGACATACCGACCACAAAATCCGTCAGATTTTTCTCTACGAATTTTGGCCAAAACTTGTGTTGCAGACACAAGGTCAGACAAAGTTGTCGGAAAATCCGATGGTTCCGAACGAGGTGACGTACAAAACGTAGAGGCCGTAAATGTAGAGGCCAGTAGCCAATAGCTTTCGTCTCAAAATTTCTTCTGAGCATGCGTGGCACTTTGTGTGTCGGAATTCTCTACACACGATCGGAAAAAATCCGATCGGATTTTGTTGTCGGAAAATTTTAGATCCTGCTCTTCGGAAAAAGTCTGCTAGAGCCCACACACGATCAGATTTTCAGACAACATAATCCGATCGGACTTTTTGCATCGGAATATCCGACCGTGTGTATGGAACATAAAGCAATAGAGCTCTGATCTGATATGATTTCCCATGCAAAGTGCTACATAAGGTAGATATCAAGATACGGGTACCTATACTAGATGTACTTAAATATACATAAATATTTTCTATGAAATAGTAAATTATTTAAAAAGTGATTATTTCATAGTTGCTTGGAATTCTGTTTTAACGTTACACTTATTTGGTAGTCATTAATATAGCCAGTGATGTAAGTAACTGAGTTAAAATAAACTGAGTTACCTAACGCAGTTACTTTAGAGGGTAACGAGTAATCTAACTGATTACTTTTCCCCTCATGGTAACTCAGTTCCCATTACTTTGGCTTAGTTACCCCAATTACATCTACCGCCACTAGATGGCAGTAGTGTAATTCCGGTGTCCTGGCGAAAAAGTTCCCCCGCCGGATAAGGACCCCCTGTACTGCGCAGGCGCAGGGCTTGCGCAGTACGAAGGACTACAGAGCTTCCGAAAATTGCCGAACCTAAACAGCTCTGAGTGAACTCTACACCGCGCAGGTGCAGTTAACATGTAATTTTACAAGGCGATGCCGCGCGCTCCTGATGCTCGTGCTACTCTGCAAGGGGCATCTATCGTGTAAGTAAAGGTGCGGGTCTAGTATTACTGTAACCAAGGGGCGCATTTATTATTATTGTTATATATCGAGCTCTGCCCATTAATTTAACATTCGCCCTCTTCTGTAGCCATCCGCCCCTTACACGATATAATAATAGACCCGCCCCTTACACGATATAATAATAATAGACCCGCCACTTGCTTACACGCTATAACAGATCTGCCCCTTGGTTAGAGTGATAATAGAGCAGCCCCTTGGTTACACGATATATAACAATAATAATAAATGCGCCCCTTGGTTACAGTAATACTAGACCCGCCCCTTAGTTACACGTATAGAATATTTTAAAAAAAAAAAGTCAGTTACTTTGCTGCGTAACTAATTACTTTTCCAATGTAGTAACTGAGTTACAAACGCAATTACTTTTTGGGAGAAGTAATTTGTAACTTAACTAATTACTTTTTTAAAGTAAGATGACCAACACTGAATATAGCATAATAAAAAACGGTTATAAAAAGTCACTGTATTCAGCCTTCTAAAGGAGACTCTGACTAGGTTCCTGCTTAGTAAAGCTGGCCAAACATCAGTAGAATTTAGTTTGAATATTTAAATTTTTTAAACTTCTGTTTGATTTTTCTAATGGTTAGTGGGGTCAAACAGACAATAATTTTTGAACACAATTACCAGAAAATTCAAAGAAGGATGGCACATGCTCCGTTTTGTTGAGCTACTTGTATAGCTCTGATGCCGTGTATGTTACCAGCATAACTATGTACTTGTATTTTTGCAATACTCTTGGTTTGGTACGTATAATGCAACTTATGGTTCAATAAAACAATTACAAAAAAAAGGATGGAAACTTTTAATCGAATGAACACAGTTCACGGCGAAAAAATAACACAACTTTTCCAGTTTTTAAAGTGGTTGTAAACCCTTACAAACCACTTTGGCCTACAGATAAGCCTAGATTAAGGCTTACCTGTAGGTCCAATAAATATCTCCTAAACCTACATGGTTTATGAGATATTTAGAAAAAAACGCGACGCCATAGACAGCGGCACGCAGGCGCACTGAGCATGCCGGAGATCGCGGCGATATGCCGCTCTTGGCGGCTCCCGTGCACATGCGTGGGAGTGACGTCATCTCGACTCCAGCGAATGACAGCGCTGGAGCAGCGAGACCCGGAAGTCACTCCGGGATTGATGGTGGTGGAGAAGGACGTGGACGAGGGTCGCTTCGGGGGCTTCGTTCTCAGGTAAGTTATTCATAATGAGCTAGTATGCTAAGCATACTAGCTCATTATGCCTTTGCTTGCAGGTTACGTTTTTTTTTTTTTTTAAAAGGAGGCTTTACTTCCTCTTTAAAGATGTGGTCCTAAATGATACAGCCTCATTCTAAACAATAAAAGCAATTTAGCACTGTCCGTAATACTTTTTTATTTGCATTAGCAATCAAATTTTCAGGACAAGCTCTTGGGGTGTACCCCATTTCTCTAAGATCAAGCAGTACCCACATGCTGAAACCTTGAGTACTGCTTGCTTGTTTTAGTAGTGTTTAGAAGAAGGCCCCTTTCACACTGGGGCGGTGCGGGCGTCGGCGGTAAAGCAGTGCTATATTTAGCGCTGCTTTACCGTCGTTTTAGAAGCGGTATTCGGCCGCTAGCGGGCGGTTTTAACCCCCGCTAGCGGCCGAAAAAGGGTTAAAACCACCCGCAAAGCGCTGCTGCAGCGGTGCTTTGCCGGAAGTATAGCCACGCTGCCCCATTGATTTCAATGGGTAGGAGCGGTATAGGAGCGGTGAATACACGGCTCCTTCCCCGCTCCAAAGATGCTGCTAGCAGGACTTTTTTTACCGTCCTGCTAGCGTACCACTCCAGTGTGAAAGCCCTCCCGCTTTTTTCAGGCGCTATACAGGCGCTATTTTTAGCGCTGTATCGCCTGAAAAACGCTTGAGTGTGAAAGGAGCCTAAGGGTGTACACGCCGAAAGCTTGTCCTGAAGATTTGAATGTTAGCACAAATTAAAAAAGTATCACTGACAGTACTTGTTGCAAATGCAAACAATCAGACCAATAGAAATGTATCATTGTACAATAAAGCTTACTCACCAGTATCATGGCTTGCTGGTTGATATAAGCTTGCTGTTGAGCATATAAACTTGGATCCATACCTACAAAAAGGCAACAATCCACAAAGTGTGATGTATACAGTATGCAAAAAAATACACCCCTATCCTGTACAATTTTCCAGTCCCTGACCTTCATTGAGCAGAACAACAGTTTGTGTTATGCTTCTGTTATAACCATTATAGTGGAGGTGCTGATGGTATTAAAAGAAAATGAATCTAATGGAAGTGGTTTCATAATTATCAATCAGCTGCTGTACTTGCAGGGCTCCAATGAGGAAAGTTACAGCGTCTGCATCCCTTTAGACGTGATTTCCTATTGGGAGTATCTCACCAAAAATGACAGTTTTGTTGCAGGGGATGCCTGAATTCTGACCTATATCTTGGTGGAGACTTCTGGGAAAATCAGTGAGCCAATCAGACAAGCAGGAAATTATGTTTCTGGGGGACATTCTGTGTACAGAACACCTCCAGGCAGCCATATTGCGTTGCATTTTAACCACTTTAGCCCCGGACCAATTGTCAGCTTAAGGACCAGAGGTCTTTTTTCAATTTCGCACTGCACTACTTTAACTGGTAATTGCGCGGTCATGCAATTTTGTAACCAAACGAAATTTGCGTCCTTTTCTTCCCACAAATAGAGCTTTCTTTTGATGGTATTTGATTGCCTCTGTGATTTTTATTTTTTGCGATATAAACGGAAAAGGAGCGAAAATTTTGAAAAAAAAAGAGATTTTCTACTTTTTGTTATAAAAAAAATCTAATAAACTCAATTTTAGTCAAACATTTGGGCCAAAATGTATTCAGCCACATGTCTTTAGTAAAAAAAATGCCAATAAGCGTATATTTATTGGTTTGCGCAAAAGTTATAGCGTCTACAAACTAGAGTACATTTTCTGGAATTTACACGGCTTTTAATTTATGACTACCTATCTCATTTCTTGAGGTGCTAAAATGGCAGGGAAGTACAAAACCCCCCCAAATGACCCCATTTTGGAAAGTAGACACCCCAAGCTATTTGCTGAGAGGCATGTTGAGCCCATTGAATATTTTTTTTTTTTAGTCCCAAGGGATTGAATAAAGACAAAAAAAAAAAAAAAAAAAAAAATTTTTTTTTCATAAAGTTGTCACTAAATGATATATTGCTCACACATGCCATGGTTATATGTGGAGATGCACCCCAAAATACATTTTGCTGCTTCTCCCGAGTATGGGGATACCACATGTGTGGGACTTTTTGGGAGCCTAGCCGCGCACGGGGCCCCGAAACCCAATCAACGCCTTCAGGGTTTCTAAGGGTGCAAATTTTTGATTTCACTCCTCACTACCTATCACAGTTTTGAAGGCCATAAAATGCCAAAATAGCACAAACCCCCCCAAATGACCCCATTTTGGAAAGTAGACACCCCAAGCTATTTGCTGAGAGGCATGTTGAGTACATGGAATATTTTATATTTTGCCACAAGTTGCGGGAATATTACAAACTTTTTTTTTTTTGCCCAAAGTTGTCACTAAATGATATATTGCCCACACATGCCATGGGCATATGTGGAATTACACCCCAAAATACATTCTGCTGCTTCTCCTGAGTACGAGGATACCACATGTGTGGGACTTTTTGGGAGCCTATCCGCATACGGGACCCCGAAAACCAAGCACCGCCTTCAGGATTTCTAAGGGCATAAATTTTTGATTTCACTCCTCACTACCTATCACTACCTATCACAGTTTTGAAGGCCATAAAATGCCAAGATGGCACAAAACCCCCCCAAATGACCCCATTTTGGAAAGTAGACACCCCAAGCTATTTGCTGAGAGGCATGTTGAGCCCATTGAATATTTTTTTTTTTAGTCCCAAGTGATTGAATAAAGACAAAAAAAAAAAAAAAAAAAATGTATTCAAAAAGTTGTCACTAAATGATATATTGCTCACACATGCCATGGTTATATGTGGAATTGCACCCCAAAATACATTTTGCCACTTCTCCTGAGTACGGGGATACCACATGTGTGGGACTTTTTGGGAGCCTAGCCGCGTACGGGGCCCCGAAACCCAAGCACCACCTTCAGCATTTCTAAGGGTGTAAATTTTTGATTTCACTCCTCACTACCTATCACAGTTTCGAAGGCCATAAAATGCCAAAATTGCACAAAACCCCCCCAAAATGACCCCATTTTGGAAAGTAGACACCCCAAGCTATTTGCTGAGAGGCATGTTGAGTACATGGAATATTTTATATTTTGCCACAAGTTGCGGGAATATTACAAACTTTTTTTTTTTTGCCCAAAGTTGTCACTAAATGATATATTGCCCACACATGCCATGGGCATATGTGGAATTACACCCCAAAATACATTCTGCTGCTTCTCCTGAGTACGGGGATACCACATGTGTGGGACTTTTTGGGAGCCTATCCGCATACGGGACCCCGAAAACCAAGCACCGCCTTCAGGATTTCTAAGGGCATAAATTTTTGATTTCACTCCTCACTACCTATCACTACCTATCACAGTTTTGAAGGCCATAAAATGCCAAGATGGCACAAAACCCCCCCAAATGACCCCATTTTGGAAAGTAGACACCCCAAGCTATTTGCTGAGAGGCATGTTGAGCCCGTTGAATATTTTTTTTTTTAGTCCCAAGTGATTGAATAAAGACAAAAAAATAAAATAAAAAAAATTTATTCAAAAAGTTGTCACTAAATGATATATTGCTCACACATGCCATGGTTATATGTGGAATTGCACCCCAAAATACATTTTGCTGCTTCTCCTGAGTATGGGGATACCACATGTGTGGGACTTTTTGGGAGCCTAGCCGCGTACGGGGCCCCGAAACCCAAGCACCGCCTTCAGGATTTCTAAGGGTGCAAATTTTTGATTTCACTCCTCACTACCTATCACAGTTTCGAAGGCCATAAAATGCCAAAATAGCACAAAACCCCCCCAAATGACCCCATTTTGGAAAGTAGACACCCCAAGCTATTTGTTGAGAGGCATGGTGAGTATTTTACAGCTCTCATGTGTTTTTGAAAATGAAGAAAGTAAAGAAAAAAAAAAATTTTTTTTTTCTTTTTTCAATTTTCAAAACATTGTGACAAAAAGCGAGATCTGCAAAATACTCACCATACCTCTCAGCAAATAGCTTGGGGTGTCTACTTTCCAAAATGGGGTCATTTGGGGGTGGTTTGTGCCATCTGGGCATTCCATGGCCTCCGAAACTGTGATTGGCAGTGAGGAGTGAAATAAAAAAATTACACCCTTAGAAAGCCTGAAAGCGGTGCTTGGATTTTGGGGTCCCGTACGCGGCTAGGCTCCCAAAAAGTCCCACACATGTGGTATCCCCGTACTCAGGAGAAGCAACAGAATGTATTTTGGGGTGTATCTCCACATATGCCCATGGCATGTTTGAGCAATATATCATTTAGTGACAAGTTTTTGTAAAAAAAAAATATTTTTTTTTTTTTTTTTCATTATTCAATCTCTTTGGACCAAAAAAAAAAATATTTAATGGGCTCAACATTGCTCTCAGCAAATAGCTTGGGGTGTCTACTTTCCAAAATGGGGTCATTTGGGGGGGGTTTGAACTGTCCTGGCATTTTATGCACAACATTTAAAAGCCTATGTCACACGTCACCCACTCTTCTAACCACTTGAAGATAAAGCCCTTTCTGACACTTTTTGTTTACATGAAAACATATTTTTTTTTTGCAAGAAAATTACGTTGAACCCCCAAACACTATATATATTGTTAAAGCAAAGGCCCTACAGATTAAAATGGTGGGTGTTGCATTTTTTTTTTTCCACACAGTATTTGCGCAGCGATTTTTCAAACGCATTTTTTGTGGAAAAAATACACTTTTTTTTATTTTAATGCACTAAAACACACTATATTGCTCAAATTTTTGATGAAATAAAAAATATGATCTTAGGCCGAGTACATGGATACCAAACACGACATGCTTTAAAATTGCGCACAAACACGCAGTGGCGACAAACTACATACATTTTTAAAAGCCTTTAAAAGCCTTTACAGGTTACCACATTAGATTCACGGAGGAGGTCTACTGCTAAAATTACTGCCCTCGATCTGACCTTCGCGGTGATACCTCACATGCATGGTGCAATTGCTGTTTACATATGACGCCAGACCAACGCTTGTGTTCGCCTTTGCGCAAAAGAAGGGGGGGCAGGGGTGCTTTTTTTTTTTTTTTTTTTTTAGTTTTTCTTTTTATTTAGCTTTTTTATTTTATTTTTAAACTGTTCCTTCCATTTTTTTTTTCTTAGTTGTCATTTTTATTGTTATCGCAGGGAATGTAAATATCCCCTATGATAGCAATAGGCAGTGACAGGTACTCTTTTTTTGAAAAAATTGGGGTCTATTAGACCCTAGATCTTTCCTGTGCCCTCAAAGCATCTGACCACACCAAGATCGGTGTGATAAAATGCTTTCCCAATTTCCCAATGGCGCGGTGGGTATGCCCACCATTAGAATACCTCCCTTCATCCACCCACTTCTAATGATGGGCATACATGCACCATTTATATATGCCGAAGCATGGGGGCATCCTCCCGCAAAAAAAGTTATGCCACGTATACATGGTCGAACTTTTTTCGACCGTATGTACGTGGCATTAGGAGCAAAATCGCTCCTCCGCCCTCTGCTGCCCCCATGCTTCGGCATATATGCTCTTTTTTTTTAACTGTGGTGGTGAAATCACCTCCTACAGCATTGGAGTCGCGGCTTTATGTATCGTGGGAGCAAACGCTGTTGCTGTCAAGATAAATAAATCCACGCTGCAACTGAATGGCGTACCTGCTAAGCAAATAATGGTTAACATTAAAACAAAGTAACATTACAGTATAACAGTAAGACCTTACCATACCATACCTGCAAAGCAAATACCAAAAAAAAAACATAGTAAAAAATAAAACATTTTGTTAACGCAACCGGTGCCTAAAATATATATATGCCGAAGCATGGGGGCATCCTCCCGCAAAAAAGTTATGCCACGTACACATGGTCGGACTTTTTTCGACCGTATGTACGTGGCATTAGGAGCAAAATCGCTCCTCCGCCCTCTGCTGCCCCCATGCTTCGGCATATATGCTCTTTTTTTTAACTGTGGTGGTGAAATCACCTCCTACAGCGTTGGAGTCGCGGCTTTATGTATCGTGGGAGCAAACGCTGTTGCTGTCAAGATAAATAAATCCACGCTGCAACTGAATGGCGTACCTGCTAAGCAAATAATGGTTAACATTAAAACAAAGTAACATTAGAGTATAACAGTAAGACCTTACCATACCATACCTGCAAAGCAAATACCAAAAAAAAAACATAGTAAAAAATAAAACATTTTGTTAACGCAACCGGTGCCTAAAATATATATATGCCGAAGCATGGGGGCATCCTCCCGCAAAAAAGTTATGCCACGTACACATGGTCGGACTTTTTTCGACCGTATGTACGTGGCATTAGGAGCAAAATCGCTCCTCCGCCCTCTGCTGCCCCCATGCTTCGGCATATATGCTCTTTTTTTTAACTGTGGTGGTGAAATCACCTCCTACAGTGTTGGAGTCGCGGCTTTATGTATCGTGGGAGCAAACGCTGTTGCTGTCAAGATAAATAAATCCGCGCTGCAACTGAATGGCGCACCTGAAAACAAAAAAATGGTTAACAATAAAACATACCTGAAAAGCAAGCATGATAAAACATAATAAAACATTGCAGAATAGAATAGAGTAAAAAAGAGCAACAATAGAGAGAGAACAATAAAACGACAACTATTTTTGGTTTTTTATTTTATATTTTTTTTGGGGTTTTTTTTTTTTTTGTACTTTTTTATTTTTTTTTTATTTTTTACACTTTTTTTTTAAACTATAACTATAATTTTAACTGTAACGGTCGGGTCTCAAAATGCGATGGCATTCTTGAGACCCTGTAACTATAATTTGAACTGCAACGGTCGGGTCTCAAAATGCGATGGCATTCTTGAGACCCTGTGAAAGTGTATCCTAGCCTGTGAAATGCTGTACCCTACGCTAATACCTCACTAGTTCGTGGTAGCGTTCAAAGCATTCACCAACGCAGAGACCAGGATTGTCAGGACAGCGTGGACAATAATAACGGGTGTCACGCCTAAATCCGCGCTTGCTACAGACACGACATCTTCTTTGGGGGGCTCGTTGGGTAGGGGTACTCTGGAGGACATGAGGATAATGCCTCTCATGCAGCCGGCTTACTGCATTTGGTAGGGGATGGTGAGGTGTGGAATCGCCTGGATACAGGAGTTCCATGACAACCGCTCCCTGGAATTCAAGGAAGGGTAACGTCCCGCCTGAAGCTCCGTATAGCACATGAGCATTCAGCAAAGCCAATTGGAATAAATAAATAGACACTTTTTTGTACCAGCGTCTAGCCTTACGGACAACTAGGTACGGCGCCAACAACTGGTCGTTGAGGTCCACCCCCCCCATATTAAGGTTGTATTCGTGGATACAGAGGGGTTTCGTCACAACACCAGCCGCCGTACGAATTTGGACTGTCGTGTCTGCATGAAGGGAGGTAAGAACGAAAACATTCCTATTATCCCTCCACTTCACAGCGAGCAAGTTATTACACTTCAAGCAGGCTCTCTCCCCCAGCCTAAGACGGGAATCTACAAGCCGCTGGGGAAAGCCCCGGCGATTAGGTCGCACGGTGCCACATGCTCCAATCTGATGATCAAACAAGTGACTAAACAGTGGCACGCTCGTGTAATAATTGTCCACGTACAAGTGGTACCCCTTTCCGAATAAGGGTGACACCAAGTTCCACACTATCTTGCCAGCGCTCCCTATGTAATCTGGACAGTTCTCCGGCTCTACGTGACTATCTTTTCCCTCATAAACCGAAAAGCTCCACGTATAGCCTGTTGCCCTGTCACAGAGCTTGTAGAGCTTGACCCCGTATCTGGCACGCTTGCTGGGAAGGAACTGTTTGAAAGACAAGCGGCCAGAAAACTTAATCAGGGACTCGTCAACGCAGACAACTTGATTGGGCGTAAACAAGGCTGCAAAACATTGGTTGAAGTGGTTTATGAGGGGCCGAATTTTGTAGAGCCGATCAAATTCAGGGTCTCCACGAGGACGACAAAGTTCATTGTCACTGAAGTGCATGAACCGCAAGATCTGTTCGTATCGTGCCCTGGACATGGAGGCAGAGAACACGGGCATATGGTGGTGCGGTGAGGTGGACCAATAAGACCTCAGCGTCGGGAATTTGTGTATGCCCATGTTGAGGGAAAGGCCCAGAAAGGTCTTAAATTCGGAAACCGTAATTGGTTTCCAATCTCTGGCAAGGGAAGGCACTTGGGGATTAGCGGCGATGTGTTGACCAGCGTATATATTACTTTGGTCCACAATAGATCTATAGAGATCTTCCGTGAAAAACAGCGAATAAAAATCGGATGGCTTAAAATCAGCTGTTTCCACCTGAATACCGGGTTGGCCAGTGAATGGGGGAAGTACGGGTTCTGCAGAAGTGGTGGGCACCCAATCAGGATTGGCGAATTCTGCAGGAAGGACACTATGTGATCGACGGGCCTGCCTTTGTCTTCTTCTTGGTGGCAGCGGGACACTACTTGTGCTTGCCACCTCGCCAGCTTGAACTGCACTTATGGGACTCGCCACGTCACCAAGTGTTACTGCAGTGCTGGTTTGACTACGTCCAGGGTGTACTAGGCCGCTGGTGCTTGCCAGTTCACCAGAAGGAATAGCGGCGCTAGTACTTCTCTGCTCCATACGAGAGACCTGCGGTTCCTGCACCTCAACAACATCAGAAGATCGGGATCGGGTACGCCTGACCTTAGCAGGGACCACACCTTCGTCGCCAGAGCTATCTGTCATGGAGCCGCTGTCGTCTACTGGATCGTATTCTGAGCCTGATTCTGACAGATGAGTGACCTCCTCTTCACTATCTGACATACTCAGAAACAAGTAGGCCTGTTCACTAGTGTACTTGCGATTTGCCATTTTGGGCTCTAAATTTAGTAGTACACTAGTGAGATTCACAGGAAAAAAAGCTCCTAGGCTGCTGGCGAATGAATCAAAACGCTACCAAAAAAAAACTGTTAGCGATCGCAGGGATCAGGCCTGACTCTGCGAACGCTGCAGTTATGTGTGCTTAGTGTTTTGGAAGTGACAGTGATCGATCGATACTGCACTTGGGTGGGCTGGGCTGGGCTGGGCGGAGGGGGAAAACGCAGGTGCTAGCAGGTATCTGGGCTGATCCCGCTAACAATGCGTTTTTTGGAACCCTAAACTGCTGGGACGCTAGTATAGATCTGATCAGATCAGATATTGATCTGTTCAGATACTATACCACTAAGGGAGGTGTATGCTTTGCGCGTGGGTGTTTGCGGTACTGGCACTAACCTGGGGCGACGCAGACCTTATTTGACCCTAACACCTAATTGATATCACCCGCCGGGCGATCAGGGGGTTAAACCGATAGTTGGGTAATAAATGGCGGGTGCCCTGACAGTATAAAAAAACAAGCTAACTAACCAGCGTCACCCGTAACAGTTATACGGTGATCACTGGTGAAAGGGTTAACTAGGGGCAATCAGGGGGTTAAAACCTTTATTAGGTAATATATGGGGGTACCTGACGATATATAAAAACCTGACGGGGAACCTAAATAACTAAATAACTAACTGGCTAACCAGCGTCACCAGTGACACTTATACTGTGATCACTGGTGAAAGAGTTAACTCTAGGGGCAATCAAGGGGTTAAAACCTTTATTTAGGTTGTAATATGGGGGTACCTGACCTATAAACCTATTTATAATCCTATATAAACCTGGCGGTTACCTAAAAAAAAAACTGGCTACCTAGCGGCACCAGTGACACTAATAGAGCAATCAAAATAAACGATCGCTTAGTGACACTGGCAAAAGGGGGTGAAAGGGTTACCTAGGGGGCAATCAAGGGGTTAAACCTTTATTGGCGGGGGGGGGGGGGCAGGGGGCTACCTTGGACCTAAAGGGGCCTAAAACTAACTGCCCTGACAGTTATTGCAGTCACACTGACACTAAATGCAGTGATCAGTAAAATAAATGATCACTGCAATCAGTGACACTGTGACAGGGGGGGCAGGGGGTGATCTGGGGGGTGATCAGGGGGTGACAGGGGGGTGAAATGTGTGCCTATGTGTACCTGGTGTCAGTGTAGTGTTTGTGCACTTACTTGATGTCTTCTCCGCTCGGCGTCCCGGTCAGAAAGACCGACACGAGGAGCGTGACATCACTTCCCCTTGCCTGTGTTTACAATTACACAGGAAGGGGAAGGAAGCGGACGAATCCTATTGGCCAGAGCGATCGGGAGGGGGTGGCCAGAAACGACTGGCCGTTACCTCGTCCCGCATCGCTTCTGAAGCGATCCCGACCGTCCCCGCCGGCGGAGGGGGGTCCGATCGGACCCCCCAACCGCCGGAAGAATGTCACGTACAGGTACGTGATTCTGCCTGTACGTGCCATTCTGCCGACGTAAATATACAGGGGGCGGTCGGGAAGTGGTTAAAGAAACTTACAGAGCTACAGATTGAAAAGTAAAGGTAATTTCAATAACATGTAATTACATAATGACTTGTGTCGCAGTTGTATATGCTATATTATTATTTTTTTGTACCCTTTAGGCTATGCTGTCCACAGGGTGACAACATCACTGTGTAGTTTCACTGCAGAACAGATGTAGGTATATATATTTGTGATGATGATTCGTAGTTTGGAAAGTCGTTTGTTTATTGAATCTTTTAACACACACAATGACAATATCTCTTCTCCTCGGCTCAAATACAATACAACACCCTTCTCACTCAGTTCTCAGGAACGCACTTTGCCAGTAATCCAACCTCCATCACACAATTAATCAGCCTATTGGACTGTAATGACGCGTACACACGATCGGAATTCCGATCAAGCTGTGTTGCCTACACACGATCACACCAAATTCCGACGGTCAATAACACAGCGGCATAAAACACGTTCGACAGCACTATAAAAGGGAAGTTTAATGCTTCTGAGCATGCGTCGAATTGTTTCCGAGCATGAGTCGAAATTTTGCGTGTCGGAATTGCATACACACGATCGGAAAATCCGATAGAAAGGTTTTCCGTCGGAAAAATTGAGAACAGGTTCTCAATTCAAAGTCCGTCGGAAATTCTGACAGAAAAAGACCGTTGGGCATACACACGATCGGAAAATCCGATGAAAAGCTCCCATCGGACTGTTTCCATCGGAAATTCCGACCGTGTGTACGCCGCATTAGATTTACTTTGAGTTGACCTTTTGTTTCATTAGATCTTTAATGAATTACCGAATCACGTCCAATTCATTCGTTATATCTGCTATAATTTCCTTCGTATTAGTTGAAATTCGTTATGTTTTTATTCGGACATTCGGATGCATCCGAATGTCCGAATAAAAAAATAACGAGGCCGAATTTCGATTCGGTACGAAATGAAGCCTAATGATAATGACAATGAGGATTGCGGCTCACCTGTATGGTGGGATCCTTCTGCTGGCATACTGGACTCCCCTGGAACCTCAGCCCCATCCCTCCCTCCAACGCCCCCTCCACCCTTCATCTTCTGGGACATTGCCGTCAGCTTTTCCAGATCCTACAGAAGGAGAGAAGAGAGGACAGGTAAGAGGTGGCTGAGCTTAGCAGGGATGGAGTGAAAGTGATCTCCGACGAAGAGCCAACACAGAGAGGGATCAGGTGACCGTGACCCAAAAGTGGCAACAGCAGTCTTTCAGCGCAACATATGGCCTATGCACAGAGTCTGTATGATAACTAATAAAAAATGATTTCCCTTGGGATTAAAAGGTAAAGTATTCTTAAAAATAAATAAAAGATCCCTCACCTTCACAGATGCTGAGATCTCGGTAGTTCTGTAAAGTTCTATGCAGCCTATTACTTTTCTGGTACAATAGTTTTTATTGAGTAAAACAATATCAAGATACAGGCTTGAGCAAAAAAAGAAAAAGCACGCAGGGGAGCAAAACAGTAAAGCACATTTTTGAAGGTTTCAAGTGGAAGCAATTGGCACTTTATGCCAGCCTTTGGCAATGTATTTACCCTGAAAAACAATGTTGAAATCATATTTAGGCCCCTTTATAAAAAGACACTATAGCTCCAGCCCAAGGTACATTAGCATGATCAGTAAGTTGCAGATAATAAAACAATAATTATTATAATAATTTTCTATGGATCCGTTTATTTTAGCCAGCTTTTTGTTTAGTTTTCCCCCTTCACAAAGTAAAGGAACCTTTAAAGTTATCTATTGCCACTTTTTATTTTTTTATTGGTTTTGGATAGAGCAGGTAAAAATATCAGTAATGATTTTATTGCTGTCTGTGTCCCCACCTGGTACTGGTAGATTTATGTTTTTTGTCCTGATGACCATTGTCACCAAGGCAGAACATGATGGTAAATCCAAAACTTTACAGTCGTCACACAAAAAAAAAAAAAAAAAAATCTTTCAATGGGTATACCTGTTCTGGTGACAACTATCTACAGTTTCTGGGACAGGAATCGCAGGCATGGGCATCCGCAGGTAGGGGCAAGGGGGGTAAGTGCCCCCCCCACACTGGAATCAGGGATCGGATCAGGAGTTCCCCACTCGGTCTTTATCCTAGCACCGGCGGCCGGCCCTGCTCACACCTGTACACAGTTTAGCAGGGCCGGTGACAGCTGGTGCGAGGAGCGGGACAGCGAAGGCCTCAAGGGGTGGGCAGGATGACATCACCTGGTCTACATAGTGCGAGCGAGCGGCCCAGGATACGGGAGGCACTGGAAAGGAGAGCAGCAAGATGCCAGGAACAGTGGGCAAAACGTCGCTGTCGCCTCCCAGAGCCTGGAACCCCTGGACTCCTTAAACCTCCTCATTGCTCCCAGGCCTGGAGGACAGACTGACTTGGGGTTCAGAGAACAAAAACGGGCAGGAAATGCAAGCAGACAGGGACCGCTCCATGTCACATCATAGATCTGATGGAAGGAACAGAGCACCTCCTGTCCTCACCCAGAATGAAAACGGGTCTTGCCAGCTGCTGGCCATCAAGGACATCCTACTGGCATGCAAGGTACCGTACTGAGCATTAACCACACCACTGGGACATAGGGGCACTTGAGGGACTGCAGACAGGGCTAGGGGGTCCCTCTCTCTGACCCCCATCACCCCTCTCTGTCACCCTCTCTCTCTCTGTCACCCTCTGTCTCCCCCCCCTCTCTCTCTATCTCTCTCTCACCCCCCGTCTCTCTCTGTCACACTCCTCTCTCTCTCTGTCACCCCCCTCTGTCTCTCTCTGTCACAATCTTCTCTATCTGTCACCCCTGCTGTCTCTTTCTGTCACCCCCCTCTCTGTCACCCACTTTCTCTCTGTCACCCCCTCTGTCTCTCTCTGTCGCCCCTCTGTCTCTTTCTGTCACCCCCTCTCTCTGTTACCCCCTCTCTCTCTCTGTCACCCCCCTGTCTCTCTCTGTCACCCCCCACATGTATGCAGTCTCTTAGAGTCTCTTGTGCCATGGCCGCAGTCTCTTGAGCCATATATGCAGTTTCTGACAGTCTCTTGGGCCCTGTATGCAGTCTCTGGTCATCTCTTGTGCCATGTCCACAGTCTCTTACAGTCTCTTGAGCCATGTATGCAGTCACTGACAGTCTCTTGGGCCATGTATGCAGTCTCTGACAATCTCTTGTGCCATGTCCGCAGTCTCTGACAGTCTCTTGGGCCATGTCCACAGTCTCTGACCATCTCCTGTACTACGTCTGCAGTCTCTGACTGTTATAATGTGATAATGACATTGTCAAAAAGAGTCAGAGCATGGGTGACCTTAAAATGATGCCTCCCCTAAAAAAAAAAAAGTTCTGCAGATGCCCATGAGCGCAGGGCAATCTCCTCAGTTAGACACAGGCAGTGGAAAAAAACTGCAAAGGGCCAAAGTATATTAAGGGATTGCCATGCACAACAACTGGCCACATTATTAAAAAATTATTACAAGGTTTATAAGACATATTTAAAATTTGCACAACAAAAAAACTTGAACTTTCACAGAGAATGAAAGATTTTTATTGTATAAATTTGAAATATAGCTAAAAAAAAATTTGTAAAAATGTTATATGAAAAAACCTGTGTATTTCTCTAGTTGTGGTGCCCGAAAAATCCCTTACTATACTTTGGTCCTTTTGCATTTGAAATTGGTATGTGGCACCTGAGTGCCACCTATGGGATCTTTATATGAGTGACAAAAACTGTCAGGAATTTAAAAATTTCTTACTCTATCCAAAGCTAGAAAAAAATTCCCATTTTAGTTTTTCCTTTTTTAATTTTTTAGTTTTAAACTCGACTTGCTCCCATCTCTCTCCACAGTTACTCAGCTGTTGTTCATATCCTGCTCGTCAGTCCTGCCTACTTAAGCCATCCAGTCCAGAGGGTCTCTGCCTTCGCCTTGGTCAACATCACAAGAAACATCTCCTGCGGTCCCGGTTAAAGACTGGCTTTGCCGACATCCCGCTTGCTGTTCCACTACTTTGAGCCCTGACTTCTGGCTTGGCTGACTATCCGTTCCGTTACGGAACTCTGGCTATGTTTTGAGTACATTTGTTCTTTTTACTTTTATTATTAAACAAGTGTGATTTACCAGACTTCTGTCTCGGTCTGATTTCATGGTTTCTGACAGATTTACACAGGAGCCCTGTGCGTCTTTTAGTCCGTTTCAGGTCCAAATTCAGCCCAAAATTCGGGTTGAAATCGGCCCTAAAAGGGTGAACGAGGACGCACTGGACACCTGCTGTGAGCCACTGCGTCCCCATATGTGAACCCATCCTTAAGGAATGTTTGTTATATTTTGTTATTGGTTTAATAAATGGCCGCTATGGCCAATTTTACTCCAAAAATTGTGTCATGGTGTTTTTTGCAGTTGAGTTGGGGTAAAAGGTTTGGGGTTGGTTAGCAGTTATTATTATGAGGGTGACGATTACATCTGTGGTGCCTTAGTCATGTAATTTGTGTATAGCGAAGTCGGTGGTATCTGAATATTGCTGTGAAGTATGAGTGTCAGTGTGTGTAACAGGATACAGCGTCTCCTCCGTGCGGTGAACCGTCAAAGTGACTGACACACAGAGGAGAAGGCAGATCCAGTGTCTGATGGATTAAATATGACTTGCATCCACCAGAGCAGCATTTGCTTTTTTATTTTATTTTTTTAAAGGAAAAACAACAAAGTTTGTGACAATATACGTCTAAAAGTTAAACGTACAGTATGGAAACAGTAAAAAGATCCACACTACAACTGAATATCCATCCAATATCGTGCACTCCACAAATCTGGCATTTATGAAAGAGTGGCCAGAAGGAAGACATTGTTGAAAGAAACACATAAGAAGTCCCATTTGCAGTTTGTGAGAAGCCATGTGGGGGACACAGAAAACATGTGAGAGAAGGTGCTCTGGTCAGATGAGGCCAAAACTTTGCCTAAAAGTAAAACGCTATGTGTATTGGAAAACTAACACTGCACATCACCCTGAACACACCATCCCCACCGTGAAACATAGTGGTAGCATCATGTTGTGGGGATGCTTTTCTTCAAGAGGGACAGGGAAGCTGGTCAAAGATGATGTGACGATAGATGGAGCCAAATACAGAGCAATCTTAAAAGAAAACCTGTCTGCAAAAGACTTGAGACTGGGGCGGAGGTTCACCTTCCAGCAGGAAAACAACCCTAAACATACAGCCAGAGCTACAATATATTGGTTTAGATCAAAGCATATTCATGTGTTAGAATGGCCCAGTCAAAGTCTAGGCCTAAATCCAATTGAGAATCTGTGGCAAGACTTGAAAATTGCTGTTCACAGACGCTCTCCATCCAATCTGACAGAGCTTGAGCTATTTTGCAAAGAATAATAGGCAAAAATGTCACCCTCTAGATGTGCAAAGCTGGTAGAGACATACCCAAAAAAGACATGCAGCTGTAATTGAAAGTATTGACTTAGAGGGGCTGAATACAAATGCACGCCACACTTTTCACATATATATTTGTAAAAAAAATTTGAAAACCATTTATCACTTTACTTCCACCTCACAATTATGTGCCACTTTGTGTTGGTCTATCACATAAGATCGCAATAAAATACATTTACATTTTTGGTTGTAACATGACAAAATTTCAAGGGGTATGAATACTTTTTCAAGGCACCGTACATTTATGTTATAAACTTGAAAATGGGAAAAGGATAAGATAGGGGGTTTACTCGTATCAAAGGCAGTCAGGCATGATGTGTATTAACCAAAGGTATGTTCTAAGAAGAAGGTGGGAAAGAAAGAAAGAAGGAGGAGGTTGAGGATAGACCGTGTCCATGTTTTACCAATGTAGATAAAGAACAGTTTTCTTACCCCATTCCCATAAGACAGAACAGGGTCAAACAGACTGTCCAGATAATGGTCCATGCCTTTCTGTGATGGCGGTTCACTGAGTGTGTCTGAATCTATGGGAAGAAAGCAAAATGGCTCATCATCCAGCCCAGTTTGTTTCAGGCCACGTGTAGATGGGCTTTTCTTCCCACTGCTTCTTTCCCCATAAAAGTCTATAGAAAAGCAGCTTGGTGCAAATCAACTGTCAGTCAAATGCACCTGCAATTTAATCTGAATGATCTCAGAAGGGTCTCAAACTGATGTCAAAAGCACACTGCATTTGCCCATCGAATTGCATAAACACAGGTCCTCATTGTATAGCAGCATTGTTACCAGACTAATTTAATGCTTAGGGTTGTAATGCTCAAAATGCACACACAGGCCAATTTTTAGAGTACATGTGCACATCTGATGAGTAAGTATCCCGTCCGGGGTAGTCAGTCTGTAATTCATTATATTAGGATTCAAATCTCTTGAGGTCCCAAAATAATAGCAAAATCGGGATATGATGTACCAACTCAATTCGGTTAAAGTGTATATAAAGCCAAAACATAGTTTTAGTTTTACAATGGCTAGGGATTGGCAAGAACCCCTCATTTTTTTGTGCATGCCATCATTGCCTTATCCAACAGATTTCCCTTCACTTCCTATCCTGGAGACAAGGCAGAATTGAAAGGGGATCTCCAAGAGTGAAGAAAAAAAATTGTTATCACTCGAGCAGGAGTCCACACCAGAAGATTTTTTCCTTACCTCCCGTTCTGGTAATAATCCTAAAAGTTTGGGTTCCTCATCACATTCTGTTCTGGCATCAATGGTCAACAGAACAAAGAGCGTGGGTGAATTTCCAGACAGCAATAAAATGCTGACATAGGTTTCAGAGGCGGCTCTCTAATTAGGAAAATTAGGCGGTCGCCTAAGGCCTCGCACTCCTAGGGGCCTCGCGGCCACTTAATTTGCCTACCGTGTGTTGGAGTGAATGTCCCCTGGTCGGTGCCCTCAGAGCCTTTAAAGGGGTTGTAAATGCAAAAGGTTTTTTTATCTTAATGCATTTCATGCATTAAGATAAAAAGCCTTCTGTGTGCAGCAGCCCCCCTCAGTCTCCCTAATATTTATCTGAGGTCCCTCTCTGTCCAGCGATGTCCACGAGTTGTCCTGATTCTCCTTCCTTATTGGCTGAGACACAGCAGTAACGCCATTGGCTCACGCTGCTGTAAATAAAATTCAGCTAGCCACTCTCTTGTATCAGGTCTGCTGTCTCTGACCATCCCCTGTATCATGTCTGCATTCTTTTCTGCAGTAATTTCTATCGCTTGAATAATTTTTTCCATAATGGGAGTGAGTGGGGCCTCGTGTCTAAGGTTTGCCTAAGGCCTCACAAAGCCTAGAGCCGCCTCTGATAGGTTTAAAAACTTCCCTACTCTTTCTGGAGATAAAGGGAAAAGTTTTGGCTTTAGATATACTTTAAGCACCACCAGCCTGAGTCATAAGGCTGGCTAAGAGGGGGGTCAGAACCAAAGCAAACGTGTATTATATGCAATGGCTTTTTTAGACACCTTGTGAAATACAACGTATTGGGAGCAGAGAGCAGGAGCTAATGAGAAGAGTAATTAAACCTCCTGCAGCTCAGACAATAAGCAGAAGATTTTTGTTCCCTTATTTTTAAATATACACTATGCTACTTCTAAAAAGGCATTCTGATTTTTGTTTTTCACCACAAGATTACATGGGACAGTTCTATTGGAATATGTACAGGGCATCACAGTTGCTAAATAATGGTGTAAAAATGTAGTGTTGTGAAGCATTGTTTCAATGACTGTTGAAGGAATACCACACACCAGCTTCTTGGGCATTTACTTACCATGGCTGTAATACCCCTCAGAATCAGGAATCCCCTGAGGTGGTAAGGAAGGGGCTTTCATCATTGGAGGAGGTGGCACCTCTTCATCCACATTGGGGCTGTCCCCAAATACTCTGCATGTAACAGGAGAAGAATTAATCTGAAAACTATATCAAATAAATGAATAAATACATTTAATTGCCTTCATTTTGTTCCACACAATGAGGCCTGTTAGGTAGCATGACTGCAGTTAAGATACCTACACACTCTGTTGCTCGGTACTCTCACGAACCCCTTCAGAGGTGATGAAGTAAGACTTCTGCTTGGGGAATTCTCTGGGAAGCTCCACATTCGAAATCAAATCTAGGACATAGTCATGACCAGCCAGCTCTGACCACTGACCGCCATCTCTAATAGATACCGACCAACCTCTCCATCCCTCCATCACCCCTCTGTGGATACAAGGCAGAAACATTTTAGTCATACATCAGGAAGACATGTCTGTTAATGAAAGCAATTTTAGGGTACCAAGAACCCACACATTGAATTGGCAGCCAATTCGTGGACAATATTCAGTCATTAATTCTCAAGGACTTAAAACATCTCCAGGGGCAAAAGTGCTCTCCGCAGTATCCAATGGGTGGTGAAATTTCAGCGGAGAAGGAAGCTAAGTTTGCCTCAGGGCCTATTCCCAGCTTGATACGCCTGCTACATCTCACAAAGAAGCCTTCATAAGAATAGGATATTAAAACCACACAAACTGGCACCTCTCGATCTGAAAGAGCTACTGCGCTACTCCATGACACCACATTCCTTACACTGTTGTAGGGACTAACCCCAGCAACACTCATATCAGCAAAAACATTTTTTTATCACTTTAAATCTCTTTCTTGGAGTCCATTATAAGACAAAAGGAAGTCATATAACGTCAGGTTAAACAGCCACCTACTGGAGGGTTGGAAACTGGCAAACAAAAAAAATGTAGGACAGCCAAGGACCTCCTCTACCCAACACGCCTCAGTTATTTGCTAGTGTCTTAGGAAGCTAGATGTATTTTCTTCATCTCTGCTGGGAAAAGTCTAATGCGCGGGTTCGGACACATCTGATATCTGATTTGGATATCATCTTATCTCATCTGATTTTTCTGATTCTGGATTTAGCCAAACATCTTGGGTTAGACTTCTCCCAACAGATCTGATAAAAAGACATCCAACCCCCTTGGATGCTAGCAAATGACTCAATAATGCTGGGAGTAGGAAGGGTTATACTGGGCTGAGCTACATATTTTTGCTGCCAATGTTCAAATCCTCCTGCAGTATAGCCATACAGTATATGACTTATGTCCTTCCATGGACAATAAGGAAGTAATGATTATTACCGAATTGTAAAAATTTACCTGTGCCTGAGGACGTCTCCTGCTAACTCTTCTCCATCAGTCCATGAGTGGATAGGGCACAGAATATTTGTACCTAGACAGAAAAGAGACAGAGAGTTGTGTAAAGTAAAGGTCAATGGTTAAAACAATGAACACATGTTCTGAATTAGACATGATTCTTCCATCATGTGTGCCTGTTTTCTGTTGTAATTTAGGAAAAGATGTAAAAATGTTGCAATTACATCCAAACTGCATGGCCCATCACATCCTGTGACCCATCCATTTCTACCAACCACTGTCAAATTTAAGCCACTATCCCCTACTTGAAATTTAGGATATTTTGATTGGTGTATATGTGTTACTAAGATGTTATATGCTCTTGTCGAACAATTGTTTCTGTATCTGACTCTTAGTGGTTATATGGCCCAGCTCTCCGGGCATCATATCTGAAAAACTTGAGAAGCTTTTCCTTCCTTTACAAAGTAGGTCACCAGGTCAACACTCCCTATTTGCTCCAGGTTGGGACCTGCATGCAGAATGTGATAACACTTGTGCATAACCGATTTGTACACACATACTAGGGCAAGCTTAGACCAAATATCCCACCAGCATGTCTTTTGAGTACCCAGAGGAAACCCTCAGAAGAGCATGCAAACTCCATGAAGATAGTGTTCTGGCTGAGATTTGAACCATGGACCCCATTGCTGCAAGCCACAAATGCTAACCACGAAGCCACTGTGTTATACTGGATCCTGTATAAAAAAGTTTTATTATTCAAATGTACCTAGAGCAGCATAATATTTATGTATGGCCACGCTACCTAAGGCTTAGATGTTTTCTTAGCAGATGAGATCTTTGGTATAGAGAAGAAATATATGTAATCTTATAGCACAAGTAGTTCTAGAATTTTTCAGTATTACATATCTACAATTGTTATTTAAGTGCATTATAATATTATATATTCTCTCCCTCTTCATACCATCAAAGCAGTAGATATCCAGAGCCATGTTGGCTCTCTCTCGGCTCGCAGTCCATTCTAGTAAGCATGGAGGGAAGGTCCTTGCTGTCTCCGAGCCCTGCTGGGACTTTTGGATCGCGAGGATGAGTTTATGTTGACATACGGGCTTATATCCATTGTAAGCAAAATCTGATACATATCTGCAAAGTAAAATTACATGTCATTGCACCTTCAGAATTTTACTAAAATTTTACTAAAATTATGCAAAGAACAGTCATGAGCAGAACCTTTTAACCAATGGGATTTTACCTTTGATTCACTTTTTAATGTCTGGAACAATGAACAGTAAAGACCGATGCCGCGTACACACGGTCGGAATTTCCGACCGTGTGTATGCCCATCAATCTTTTTCTGTCGGCATTTCCGACGGACTTTGGATTGAGAACCTGTTCTTAATTTTTCTGACGGAAAACTTTTCTATCGGATTTTTCGATCGTGTGTATGCATTTCCGACACGCAAAATTCCGACGCATGCTCGGAAACAATTTGATGCATGCTCGGAAGCATTAAACTTCCCTTTTATAGTGCCGTCGAATGTGTTGTATGTCGTGGTGTTTTTGACCGTCGGAATTTGGTGTGACCGTGTGTAGGCAAGATAGTTTGAGCCAAATTCCATCAGAATTCCGACGGGAAAACCATCAGAGCTTTTTTCTATGAGAATTCCGACCATGTGTACGCAGCATGAGAGTTTTAATTTCCCAAGAATTTCTGTGAAAATCTCTATTTTTGGCAAAATACATTGGAGTCAATAGGGAAGGTGAAATTAAGGTAATTTCTGGCAGAATTTTAGTGAGGCAGTGGGCTTTAAATGGCTTTTGGGGGTAAAAGAAGCTTCCTTCCACTATCCTGGACCTGTTTTTGTGCCAAAGGAGGCCCTTCATTAGCCTCATTACTTAAAGTGGTTGTAAACCTCAGACATGAAATATGAACAAAGCATAACTTTCTATAGTGTGTTCTTGTTGAAATACAGGCCACTAAGCGTCATTTCTCTCTACTGCTTTATTTCTCTGCTATCAGCATGAATTACTTCTGATGATATTTCCAGACACCAAGAGAAACATGGTGACAGGGGAGGGCACAGTCTGTGATTGACAGCCTCAGCACTTTTCCTGTGTGCTCTATGGAGGGGAGGGTGTCCCCTCCCTTCAATCAGCTCTCAGAGCTCTCCTTGCTGATGTAACTTTAGCGCTCCACCCCCTGCTTTTCAGAGCTGAGAGATTGTGTGTAAATTCTGCACTTTAAATGGATACAAGGGAAAGATGCTGTAGATAGACATGTACAACTTATGTAGGATAATTTGTTTCATCTCTGTGTATCAAATAATGTCAGTCACCTCATTGGGTATATGTAAGGGTAAGGGGATTGTAAAAAAGTTAAATAACAAATCTTGAATGACGGTATACAAACAAAAAATAAATACAAAAAAGGAAAAAATAAAATAAACTAAACTACTCTAAAGGATAATGAAATCAGAAATGGAAAAAATAGAAAATCAATATAAAAAAAAATACACTACATGATAGTTTACATTACAACAAATTATATTCAATATATAACCAATATATTATTCAGCCCTGAATAGGAATAAAAAATAAATAAATAGGGTGGAATAAATAATGCCCTCTTAAATGTACTATATTTTCTTTTCCAATATTTGTATTAAAATTTTGCAAAATACAATGGCAAATTTATTTTTAGCACACAATGTACAAAAGTGTTGTCAACACTGAGTGCACAAGAGAATTAAAAAAAATGACTATATTTTCTGTAAATAGTTCATGTTCTTGATCTTACTTGAGCAGATATTTGTCCAGGTTCGGCGATGGTGCGAAGCTGCTGAGACAACAAGCCAACAGGTACCAGCCACGCTCTTCATTGTTGGGGTTGGTGTTCCGCCACACCTGATTGGCTATTTGAGCCAATATCTCATCTCTCAGGCCCACATTAGACAAGCACTTCTGGATGACATAATTTCCAAACACAATTTCCTGGATCTCATTGAGGAACGGGTCACCCATGAACCTCAATATCTGGAGGTGGGGGAAAACAATGTCATTACTATTACATTGGTATAAGATACTCAAGCGCTGGTGTGATCAAACCCTATATAAAACAGTCTAAAAGCTGCAACCAATAAAAAGTGATCACTCACTGTGCATAAAATAGAAATTTTTTTAAGGTTTTTGGTGCGCTAATGAAATAAAATCGCAGTGCTTGTCTAAAATGCAATACGGTTATTTTGTTAAAAAACCAAAAAAATGCAATACGGTGCGTCTAAATTAAACAATACACAGAATAATACAGTGACTCTGCCACTTCTTGGAACATGACTAATGTGCTTAATGATACATTTGGCCTTACACAAAACTATTCAATTTTATCCCTGATGAGCTTATGGTTTATAGTCCCCACTTGGCTAGACAATTATGCCGCGTACACACGAGCAGACTTTTCAACAGCAAAGGTCCGACGGAACGAATTCCTTCGGACAAATCGATCGTGCGTGGGCTTCATCGGACCTTTGCTGTCCAAAAATCTGACGGACTTTAGAAATAGAAGGAAGAAGGGGAAGACATGACAGAGCAGCTCATCCTATGGAGGACTCTGGAGAATAGAGCGCTTCTGGAAACTAGACTGCGGAGCTCACACTCTAACGGTTTACAAGTCCCTCCCCTCCTCCCCAATTGGTCGGACAGCTGCTTCCCTTCCCTGTGTTACCTGAGCTGCGTTGAGCAGTCTTTTTTCCTTTGAGCTCTAATTCGATGACGGGTCCTGAGGATACATGCGAATGCCGATCTAATTGTCAGTGTGGATCCAGGGTGCTGTGACACTTCAGGCTGCAGACGTGGCAAGCTATATTCTTATTGTGTTTAGCTTTCTGGTAAGCGAAACTGTTATCTGGTGGATGGGTTTATTTCACTTCAGACAAGCATATGTGAAGTCACCGTGAATTTATATATTCTTCATACTCATTTATGAACTCATTTTCTATTATTTAGAAACAATTACAGAATTATGACATCTATCATTTCCTGCTATTTTTAGGATAACAGTGTATTTATTTTTAATTCTTTAAAATTTTCATATGGTGGTGCTTTTTGATTGTATATTTAGAAATAGAACATGTTTCAAATTTTTGTCCGGTCGAAAAATCCGCTCGTCTGTATGCTAGTCCAAAGGACAAATACCGACGCTAGGGCAGCTATTGGCTACTAGCTATGAACTTCCTTATTCTAGTCAGGTCCATATCATCACGTTCAAATCCGTCGGACTTTGGTGTGCTTGTGTGTGGCAAAGTCCGTTCGTTCGGAAAGTCCTTTGGAACTCTGCCGAAAGTCCGTGGGAAGACCGTTGTACCTAGTCCGACAAAAAGTTTGCTTGTGTGTATGCGGCATCAGACTAGCCAAGTGCCTAGATGCCTCTATGAAAAATGTAGCCCTGACCACTGGTAGATATGTAAGTATCTAAATATAGTAAGGTGTCTTGATACTTAAAAGACTGCAGTTACCAGTTTGAAGGCAGTAATAGCTTGTGGCTTTAAATCATCCTCCACCGGAAGCAGAGAAGATCCAAGAGTCATCGTCAACATGCCAAACAGTGGTTCCTGGAGACAGAGATCACAACATTACGAACACATCAAATCTGACTGATCTTTTAAGAAGATACAACTTTTCACATCAAACATCTAATAGTTCAATGACATCCAAATAAAAAAGCCCTGGTTAAAAAAATGCACCAGAACCCAACAGAACTTTAAATCAGAAAGAAGATGTATTTTTTTGTGATGAAGAACATATTTCAAAACAGGAGCTACAGTATTAAAAATAAAAGATAGATCAGAACATTCTTGAGAACAGCTAAACAGAAAGCTGGCCATCAGCCAGTTTCCAAATGTTGTTAAAAAAGGAATAAATATTGTGTACAAAGACTTCAATTGACATCCAATGCACCACTAAGTACAAGAACATCCAAACGGGAAGTCTCTAGTCCTTAAAGCGAAATTTAAAGCATTGTAAAAATACTAACTTTTTCAGGCACAAGTAACACATTTACTCGATATTGGGAGGAAGTCTGCTCTACAAAATACTCAGTAGGTATGAATGCAGACAATGCGTGTTTGGATCCGTGTCCAGTCTGCAAATGCGTTTGCATCTACTGCTATAAGCTGCCTGCATACAGCTCCAAGGCGGAAGCAAACACAGAAAACAGCGGTGCAGCATGCAGGTTGGGTGTTGGCACCTATCTGAATGAGCCTTAAGGCTTGCTACAGATGAAACAAAAAATTCTATTGGCTTCCACTTTAATACATGTCTATGCTAGTGTTCCCTAAACTGTGGTCTACAGGCAGGATTTTAAGCAGAGGACCCTGCCAGTTAGAGATTACCATCTTAGAGGAGGGATATGGCCCTTTACTTGCCTTGGGTCTTCAGGGCACTGCTCCTCCCACTCACACCAATGATGGGGCAAATTTCTGCCACTGACACCATTATTGGTGCACTATTCCTCCCTCTAGAACCAATGATGTGGCACAATTCCTTTCTCTGACATCAGTGATGGGGGTACTATTCCTCCCACTGACACCATTGATGCAAAACGAAACTTCCCACTGACACCAATGATAAGGCACGATTCATCCCACTGACAGCACTGATGGGGCACTATTCCTCCTATTAATACCAACAATGGGGCACTATTCTTCCCACTGACACCATTGATGGAAAACTAAACTTCCCACAGACACCAAGGATAAGGCACTATTCCCGCCACTGACACCAACGATAAGGCACAATTCATCCCACTGACAGCACTGATGGGGCACTATTCCTCCCACTGACCCAGACAACGTGGCATTATGCCCCCAATCACAGACTAGGTATTTTTGTACTCCTACTGATCACTAGACATGTGCGATTAGTTTCTTACGAATCGAAAATTCATACAAATCGAAAATTCATACAAATCGAAAATTCGTACGAATTTCCGTAAATTCGTACATTAGGGGGGAATTCGAAATGCAAATTGCTATACTTCCGAATTTCGTACAAAATACGAAATTTCGTTTACGAATTTCGTATCTAAATTCCGTTACAACGGAAACGTGACTGGTGTTTTGTTGATCAATCAGAGGTTTTCTTCTGCTGCTGAGTGAGGGTTGGGGAAAATTACCTTTTTTAATATGGGAGTGGGAGACTGGGAGATTCAGAATCGGACAAAATCAAAATGTTCGTTAATTACGATTATTCGTTATGATGAAGTTAAAAACCCAGCACAGCACAGGATGTTGGGAGCCCCTCATAATGATAAATTCATCATAACGAACATTCGTAATTGTTACGAAAAGTTAACGAACCTAACGAAAATTCGTATTTCGTACGAATCCAAATTGAATTTCGGACACGAATTACGAAAAATACGAATTAATTCTAATACGAAACGTAACGAAACGAATTTATTGACGGCGCACTGATCACCAAGCCGGGGCATTGTTAACTATCAATGATACTCTTGCTGGAACATCTTTTACTCCCACTGGCCACAGTCTGGCTACCCCTAAAATTTAAAGGACAGTAAGCTGGACCTTTGTTTATAAAGTTTATAACCCCCTGGTCTATGCAGTCATTATACATTCCAGCAATAACTTTGAAGTGTTTTCTTCCCCTATAAAAAATACATACACACTTTGACTGCATGAACATGGTTCATTAGTCCCAAATGCTTATAAATTCTAGATACTTACCCTAAAGAAAACCCGCACATATTTGAACATTGGGTAGTTGTTGATGTCGAGGGGAAGATTGAGTTGAGTGCCCACCTGGACCCTGGGCTGGTGAGTAGATATAACACATTGTACCAATACGTTTATCTGAGCTGGAAAAAGAAAAAAGAAGGAAGCTTTATAACCATCTATTAAAAAAAAGCAATTGGCTCACTTCCTTGCTTTTTGTGAATCCGTACCTGCTGACCCAGGGGCGGACTGACCATTCGGCCACTCAGGCACTTCCCGAGGACCCCGGGCCACTAGGGGGCCCCATCAGGGTTGCCAACCTCAGTAAAACCAGGGACAGTATGTAAAAATCATTTTTTTTTTTACATCTGTTTCTGAAATGTCCCTTATTGACATCCTTTTGGACTAAAAATCCAGAGATTATAGCTGCCCCACCTCTCCAGTACCTTCTCAGTCAATAGAAACATGTCTGTGTATACTGTGTGTGTTTATACTGTGTGGCCCCATAATCTCCGATTTCCTGGGGGCCCCATGAGTTGTCAGTCCGCCCCTGTGCTGACCTCATTGACCCATTAACCATGACATAGGCAAGCTTTCTAAAGGCTCCCTGTATAGAAGCTGATCGCTGTACAATAATCGTACAAGTTGAAGTTAGAAGCTGATTGGCTACCATGCACAGCTGCACCTGATTTTGCACTCTCCAGATTTAGTAAATCAACCCCAATATCCATCATTAACAGTGTCCTGTCAATATGTGAGCTTTTTCAACTGCCAAAGAATTTATAATTCTTTGGTAGTGGTCTTTTGATTAGAGCATCCCTGCCAGACAGACCTCAACATCCCCACTGATGCAGCGCCTTAGCATGGTCTGGAACACACCCCCACCTGCTGATTGGACAATGAAGGGGCAACAGCACACTGATCCTGTCTTTGCTTAGCCTGCTCTCTCTGTGCATGCATGGAGTAAAATTAAATTCGCTCAAATTACTTCCCCTCCTTCTCCTAGTCTGAGTTCTGCTCTACAGTTTTTGTACATTTAAAACATGTTTTATTTTATTTATAATGAATACAGAAGTCCTTTATTCTTTAATATGTGTTTGGAGTGCAGATTTAAGCAGAGCAATGAAAATGCTGCACAATTGGGCTAAAGACTGTTTGTAGAACAACAGCATGTAATGTAAAGTACTGTACTGTGAAATATATACTGTATGCAATATACTTATCTATGCAGCAGGTGGCGCTGTAGTATGATAGTGTAATAATGTGTATTCTATGATATGACAGGATGTACCGTCTATCTAAGTTCAGTGCATTTGTTTGTGGTTAGTTCCTGTCTCATGTTTTCTCATGCTGTAAAGACATGCATTGCTAATCCTCCATAAAAGCAAAGCTATTGCTGCAAACAAGAAGCTTCCAGCGTGTGATTTCACTACTCTGCACTACAAAGACAAGCATCTAAATTTCTTTTGGCTTCTTTTCTTTCCAGAGAAAACACCAGTGATGGTCCTTTAAGAGAAGCTGTAACAAAGAGATGGCCCCTGCCCCCACCTATAACTGGCCTTCACAGCAAGGAGCACATGGAAGGGCAAAAGCATGAAAGACAAAACCAGAGGAAATTCCCAGCTCAACTCACCAACCAGTCGGCTTACCAACCAAATTAACCTGTCCAACACTCTGTGTTAAAAACAGGGGTTTAGATAGCACACATTTGCAAACACATACGTAAGCTGCAAGGCCTCTTCACGACACCCTGTGTATTGCTTGCAGTCCTAACACTACTTAATTCATGAGCATCTCCACAGTGGGGGAACATGCAATCTAATGGATAGATAAGGGGCAGGTGGGCCTGGAGGTAGCCCAGTCCTCCTTAACCACTTCATATCCTGCGTATGTTAAAATGACATCCGCAGATGGGATCTTCCATCCTGGGCAGGCGTCATATGACGTCCTCCGCTTCCCACCATGATAGGGGGCGCGATGTCTGCCAGGCACCCACGATCACTCGTGACAGAGCAGGAACGTGGATCTGTGTGTGTAAACACACAGATCCATGTCCTGTCCGGGGAGAGGAGACCGATCATGTGTTCCTAGCATATAGGAACACAGATCAGTCTCCTCCCCCAGTCAGTCCCACCCCCCCTACAGTTAGAACACGCAGAGGGAACACATTTAACCCCTTGATCACCCCCTAGTGTTAATCCCTTCCCGGCCAGTGACATTTATACAGTAATCAGTGGCTATTTATAGCTCTGGTCGCTGTATAAATGTCAATGGTTTAAAAAAAGTGTCCGATCTGTCCGCCGCAACGTCACAGCCCCAATAAAAATCACAGATCGCCACCATTACTAGTAAAAAAAAATAATAAAAATGCCATAAATCAATAACCTATTTTGTAGGTGCTATAACTTTTGTGTAAACCAATCAATATACGCTTTACCAAAAATATGAAAGAAAGCCATAGGAAGTCCCATTTGCAGTTTGTGAGAAGCCATGTGGGGGACACAGAAAACATGTGGCCTAAAAGCAAAATACTATGTGTGGTGGAAAACTAACACTGCACATCACCCTGAACACACCATCCCCACCGTAAAACATGGTGGTGGCAGTTTTATGTTGTGGGGATGCTTTACTTCAGCAGGGACAGGGAAGCTGGTCAGAGTTCATGAGAAGATGGAAGGAGCCAAATGTAGGGCAATCTTAGAAGAAAACCTGTTAGAGTCTAAAAAGATATGAGACTGGGGTGGAGGGTCACCTTCCAGCAGGACAACGACCCTAAACATAAAGCCAGAGCTACAATGGAATGGTTTAGATCAAAGCATATTCATGTGTTAGAATGGCCCAGTCAAAGTCCAGACCTAAATCCAATTGAGACTCTGTTCACAGACGCTCTTTGGATGTGCAAAGCCGGTAGAGACATCCCCAAAAAGACTTGCAGCTGTAATTGCAGCGAAAGGTGGTTCTACAAAGTATTCACTCAGGGGGTCTGAATACAAATGCACGCCACACTTTTCACATACAGTGGAACCTCGGTTTGCGAGTAACGCGGTTAACGAGCGTTTCGCAAAACGAGCACTGTATTTCTAAAAATCCTAACTCGGTTTGCGAGTGTTGTCTCGCGACACGAGCAGGATTCAGGCCAAAAGCGGTGTGCAGTACCGCTTTTGGCCTGATGTGGGGGCTCCGGAGCCGAACAGCGCCGATCGTTGGCATTCGCAAATGCACGGAAAAGCCCGAGGACAGTTCGGCTGACCTCGGCAAACCTAGGAAAGGCTCCTAAACGGAGTCTTTCCGAGGTTTGCCGAGGTCAGCCGAAGTGTGCTCGGGCCTTTCCGTGCATTTCCGAACGCCGACGATTGGCACTGTTCGGCTCCGGCGCCCCCAAATCAGGCCAAAAGCGGTACTGCACACCGCCTCTGGCCGCATGCAGTATTGCATCCCATTGAAATCAATGCGGAACAAATTATTTTCTTTTCTATTGTCTTCAATGGGAAAACTCGCTTTGATATGTGAGTACTTTGGATTACGAGCATACAACTGGAACGGATTATGCTCGTAATCCGAGGTTCCACTGTATTTATTTGTAAAAAATGTTGAAAACCATTTATCATTTTCCTTCCACTTCACAATTATGTGCCACTTTGTGTTGGTCTATCACATAAAATCCAAATAAAATACATTTACTTTTTTGGTTGTAACATGACAAAATGTGGAAAATTTCAAGGGGTATGAATACTTTTTCAAGGCACTGTATGTACCAGTAAGGCACCTCTAATGATATGTGCCCCAATGGTGGCTGCTGCTTCTTTTTCTGATGGTGATGTCACCACTGATGTTCTGACAGTAAAGCTGACAGTTGTAGCTGGAGCACAGCAGGTCGCCTGCTGTGCTTCTCCTCCATTCAGAAAATGCCTTATATTCTTTTCTAAGAATAAAAAGCATTCTGTGATTGGACAAGAGACATGTGAATGCCATGATCTCCCCTTGCCCAATCACTGAATGCCTTGTATTCTTTGAAAAGAATACAAGATGTATTCTGAATGAAGCAGCTGCACAGCGAGAGTCATTGCTGTACTTCAGTCCCAACTGTCAGTTTCCTCACCAGAACTTTCACCATAAGAGGCCGCATACAAGTAACATTTATCAAGAAAGAAGCAGCAGCCACCAGTGGGACACACATCATTACAACAGTGTTTCTTAACCTTTTTACAGTCGCAGCACCCTTTAAAAGAATGCAAAATCTGGAGGCACCCAGTCTGAAATGTAATTAAAGCGAAGCTCCATCCTAAAGTGGAACATTCCGCTCATCGGATTCCTCCCCCCTTCCGGTGTCACAATTGGCACCTTTCGGGGGGGAGGGGGGACAGGATACCTGTCTTTGACAGGTATCCTTTCCCACTTCCAGAAGTCCGCCGTGGCGCGATGCGGCCGTGACGTCACCGTGGGGCTCCCTCCTCCTCCTCCCTCGGCCAACGGGCTAATAGGAGAGAGGAGCAGGGCCTCGCTCATGCGCAGTAGGGTGCCCGGCGTGAATCCGAAAGGCTAGACTGCCAGGTTACCCTACCCGCAATGTCGGCGGCAGCACCCGACAGCTGATGGAGACATCAGCTGCGGTGCCGACATCGAGGGACTGCAGGACAGGTAAGTGTCCATTTATTAAAAGCCAGCAGCTGCAGTATGTGTAGCTGCTGGCTTTTATTTTTTCCCGGAACACCCCTTTAATGTCAGCCTTACTTATCAATGGAAAATCTGAGCCTGGGACAATGCACACAACCTCCTCAATAAAATGACCATCAGAAGCCTTTCTTCACACCAGGGGTCCCCCAATCACACAGCCCACCAATCACACAGCCCCCCGTTCACCGAGCCTCCCAATCGCACAGTCCCCTCTTCACATCAGGGCCCTATCTTCTGGTGATAGAAGGGCAGCAGAAGGCAGGAGGTGGAGCAGGTCTGGAGGAGGTGGCCGTCCATCCTCTCCTGAATGCTGGGGATAGGCCTGCATACCACCTGCCTTGGATCAGCATCATGCATTGTCATGGTGCCAGCATGCCAGTCACCAATATCATATCTAGTAACAAATGACACTGTGTCTCGTGGCCATAGAGTGTTATTGCTTGTTATGGTGGTGGAGGCTGACCCAACTCATAACTCCAATCCAGGGCAAATTTACGGTGCCCGATGGAAGCCCAAATGGCACCCCAGGTGAGAAACACTGCATTAGAAGTAACTTATTGATGCTTAGCTAATGTCAAAACAAAGTTTTTTGTTTGCACTTTAGCTTTATTCCCCTAATTCCGCGTACACACGATCGGAATTCTCGTCGGAAAAAGCTCTGACGGTTTTCCCGACGGAATTCCGCTCAAACTGTCTTGCCTACACACGGTCACACCAAATTCCGACCGTCAAAAACGCAGTGACGCACAACACTACAACGAGCCGAGTTCAATGCTTCCGTGCACACACAGTCCACTCTTCACATCAGGGCCCTACCTTCTGGTGATGGAAGGGCAGCAGAAGGCAGGAGGTGGAGCAGGTCTGGAGGAGGTGGCCCTCCATCCTCTCCTGAATGCTGGGGATAGGCCTGCATACCACCTGCCTTGGATCAGCATCATGCATTGCCATGGTGCAAGCATGCCAGTCACCAACATCATATCTAGTAACAAATGACACTGTGCCTCGTGGCCATAGAGTGTTATTGCTTGTTATGGTGGTGGAGGCTGACCCAACTCATAACTCCAATCCAGGACAAATTTACGGTGACCGGTGGGAGCCCAAATGGCACCCCAGGTGAGAAACACTGCATTAGAAGTAACTTACTGATGCTTAGCTAATGTCAAAACAACGTTTTTTTGTTTGCACTTTAGCTTTATTTCCCCTAATGCCGCGTACACACGATCGTAATTCTCGTCGGAAAAAGCTCTGACGGTTTTCCAGACGGAATTTCGCTCAAACTGTCTTGCCTACACACGGTCACACCAAATTCCGACCGTCAAGAACGCGGTGACGCACAACACTACAACGAGCCGAGTTCAATGCTTCCGAGCATGCGTCGAATTGTTTTCGAGCATGCGTAGGAATTTTGCGCGTCAGAATTGCTACAGACGATTGGAATTTCCGATAGAAACCTTTTTCGTCGGAAAAATTGAGAACATGCTCTCAATTCTTTGCTGTCGGAAATTCAGCCAGCAAAATTCGGTCTTTTTCTGTCCGGAATTCCGATCGTGTGTATGCGGCATAAGTGTGTAACTTACCTGGTGCTGTGCGAAGGAGTCCGGCCAGTTCGGCTGGGAGCTCCAGATGAGTGACATTGAACACTTCCCTTTTAGTCAGTTCCTGGAAATAACAAGGAAAGACAGAAAGATGCAATCAGCAAAATGAGATAGTTCAAATGTGTACTCTTGCTCCAGGCAGTGGAGACATTTATACTATTTTTTTTAACACTGTGTGGTACATGAATGATTATGACTTATATTAAAAGCACCTACCTGCTCAGCCTTCCTACGTTCCTCTTCAGCCTGCCTGCGGACCTCAGCCTTCATCTATGAGCACAGGGTACAGAAATGTAAGATATAGATACATATAAGATACCAGCATGATGGTCACACGACCCTCAAAAAAAACATTATTCTAGTTTCCTCTACATTTGCACACTTTACATAGTTGAAATAAAGTGCAGCATTTCCTTATACAGTTTATACAAGTATCTATTGCAGGAATGTAGATCATTATAGCATCCACCTATATAGCTGATAACAGAGGTCACTGCCTCATGTAAAAAGTAATATTACAGATTACAGTCTCAAACCATGTCCTGCAGTATGTCTACAGTTTCCTACCATGTCCTGCAGTATGTCTACAGTCTTTGACCATGTCCTACATCATGTCTACCATTTCCTACCACGTCCTGCAGTATGTCTACAGTCTCTGACCATGTCCTTCATCATGTCTACCATTTCCTACCATGTCCTGCAGTATGTCTACAGTCTTTGACCATGTCCTACATCATGTCTACAGTTTCCTACCATGTCCTGCAGTATGTCTACAGTCTCTGACTATGTCCTACATCATATCTACAGTTTCCTACCATGTCCTGCAGTATGTCTACTGTCTCTGACCATGTCCTACATTATGTCTATAGTCTCTGACTATCTCCTGCAGTATGTCTACAGTCGCTGACCATGTCCTACATCATGTCTACAGTCTCTGACCATCTCCTGCACTATGTCTACAGTCTCTGACCATGTCCTACATCATGTCTACAGTTTCCTACCATGTCCTGCAGTATGTCTACAGTCTCTGACAACGTCCTACAGCATGTCTACAGTCTCCAACCATCTTCTGCAGCATGTCTGCAGTCTCTGACCATGTCCTACAGCATTCTCCAGGCTCCTATAGCTAACTTTAGAATTTAATTCACTTAATATGATCTTTGGCACTTTGTTGTTGTCAGGGGCCGCCTTTAGGCTGACAACAGAAGTCATTGCATAATGTAAATAGTAATATTACAGCTTCCATGGATATTACAAATTTGATCTGATGTTTAAGGGAAGTGTTAGAGCTTTAGGCCCTAGTGCCCAATCTCTGACCCTATGGGAATTTCTGAACAGCCCTTAAGGTCCCTGCAGACAGTGGTCTGTGTTTCCTTACCGCCCTGTAATAGTAGTGAGCCTCAACAGACTCCTGAAACATGTTGACAGTCTCCAGCATCTCCAATAGCACAGTCACAGTCTCTGACCATGTTCTGCAGCATATCTATAGTCTCCGACCATGTACTGCAGCATTTCTACAGTCTCTGACCTCTCTTGTAGCATGCCTGTTGTCTTTGACAATTTATTGTTGCATATCTCTAGCCTCTAACCGCAGAATTTCATTCACTAAATATTATCAGTGGCCCTTTGTTGGATGTCAGGGCCACTTTTAAGCACCCCCCCACCCCTCCAAGCAGAAAACAGCTGAATGGCAGGGTTCTCTTTTGTCATAAATGTTTGTCACTGTATGTCACAGTAATGTACACTGAGCCAAGCATGTGCAGCTCAGAGTACATTTATGGTGCCCCTGACTGGGAGAAGAGAAGACAACTGGGACCAGCTGACAGAGCAGTGCTGGGAAGACTGGTATAAACCCACTGGGACCCATTTAAAAGAAAGATATATAGAAGAGTTGAATTCCTCTTAAAGCAAGTTGACCAACACTGGATTAGGGTTAGGTAGGTTAAGGGTGAAGTTTAGGGATTGGGGCAAGGCCAAGGGTTAAAGCGGTATTAAAGCAGACATTGATTATATTGCAGTTTAACAATTCTTAAAAGTGATGGTAGGAAACTAGAAACAGGGCATTCATTCACCACCAAACAGAACGGCGATGTTCCGGGGGCCACTAAGGTCCCCTTCCTTGGGTAGCAGTAACAGTCTTACTGGAACTCCTTGATGATGAGATGCTCCGCTTTCCAGGATCCATTACAGTAGTGTGACGATGGGCCCTTGCCTTGGCGAGCATTGAGCAAACACAGGATTTTGTCCTTCCCCTCCTCTAATACCATGGCAATGTTGCGATCGATCTTTGGTGCAACTCAAATCTCACTTTTTCGTGTGGCTCCATGCCCAAAAAAATGGCTCTATTAGCCTTTGGTTCCTCTCAGCCCTCTATGTAGAAGCCCACCGCTGACCAGCCCCCTAATGCATCCCTATGGAAGAAGCAGAATGACTCACACTGGGCCCCTCTTCTGGAGCAAAGCGTACTTGCTTCATGCTGTCCTGTAGTTTGCATTCACTGATCAGTTGTCTCCTCGAAGCTGGGCAAGGTGCGGCCTGGTCCAGCCCTGTTCAGGTCATACTTATTTATAGTTATGGGATCGAAAGGCTCTGGAGCAGTGATATCACCTATATTAACAACAGTCACTTTTCTCTCTGTGCCAGAACAGATTGCTTCTTACTGCACTGCTCTGTTATAAGATCTCAGCTGAACATGTGACTGTCACTCCACTTAACACTGATATTTCCGTAATGACAGGGAGCATGTGTTTTTTGCTAATTGGAGAGCTCTTGCTCTCACTCATCATGTGGAGTGTTGGGCCTCTGCAGAGAGACCACTGCTTCCATACATTAGACATGAGCGATTAGTTTCGTACGAAAATTCGTACGAATCCGAAATACGAATTTTTATGCATACGAATTTCGTACGAAATTTCGTATACGAATTTCGGATCCAAATTCATAACTAAAATTCGTAATTGTTACGAAAAGTTAATGAACCTAAAAGTTAAAACCCCAGGAAGTCAGCACAGGGATGGTGGGAATTTCTATGCTTACGAATTTAATACGAAATTTCGTTAATGAATTTCGGATCCAAATTAACAGAATTGTGGCTGGTGTTTTGTTCACCAATCAGAGGAAGTCAGCACAGCACAGGGATGGTGGGAACCCCTCATAATGGGCACAACGGGTGTACACTCAGACCCGGGAACTCAGCACAGGGATGGTGGGAACCCCTCATAATGGGCACAACGGGTGTACACTCAGACCCGGGAACTCAGCACAGGGATGGTGGGAACCACTCATAATGGACACACAGCAGGTGTACAGACCTGGGAACTCAGCACAGGGATGGTGGGAACCCTATGGGAATTTCTATTCTTACGAATTTTATACAAAATACGAAATTTCGTTGAGGAATTTCAGGTCCATATTAACAGAAACGTGACTGGTGTTTTGTTCACCAATCAGAGGAAGTCAGCACAGCACAGGGATGGCGGGAACCCCTCATAATGGGCACAGCGGGTGTACACTCAGACCTGGGAACTCAGCACAGGGATGGGGGGAACCCCTCATAATGGGCACAGCAGGTGTACAGACCTGGGAACTCAGCACAGGGATGGTGGGAACCCTATGGGAATTTTTATGCTTACGAAATTTATGCGAAACACAAATTTCGGATCCAAATGAACAGAAAAAATACTGGTGTTTTGTTCACCAATCAGAGGAAGTCAGCACAGCACTGGGATGGTGGGAACCCCTCATAATGGGCACAGCGGGTGTACAGACCTGGGAACTCAGCACTGGGATGGTGGGAACCCCTCATAATGGGCACAGCGGGTGTACAGACCTGGGAACTCAGCACTGGGATGGTGGGAACCCCTCATAATGGGCACAGCGGGTGTACAGACCTGGGAACTCAGCACTGGGATGGTGGGAACCCCTCATAATGGGCACAGCGGGTGTACAGACCTGGGAACTCAGTGGATGGGATGGTGGGAACCCCTCATAATGATAAATTCATCATAACGAACAATCATAATTGTTACGAAAAGTTAACAAACCTAAAGGTTAAAAACCCAGGAAGTCAGAACAGCACAGGGATGGTGGGAGCCCCTCATAATGATAAATTCATCATAACGAACTTTCGTAATTTTAACGAAAAGTTTACGAATCTAACGAAAATTCGTATTTCGTACGAATCCAAATTGAATTTCGTACACGAATTACGAAATACAATTTTTTTTTCGTACGAAATGAAACGAAACAAATTTTTTGGCAGCGCTCCATGTCTACCATACATAGAGCAAGGGTCCTTCTCTCTACAGCAGGTGACAGGCTTTTTTTACCCAGGCTATGGCTGCTTTGGGAAGAAAATGATCTGTAAGATTGTGCACACCGTTTTCTTTGATGAACTTGGAAGCTGATTTGAATGGAAGGTATATTTGGGCTTTCAATCTCAATTTACTTATGAAGGATGGAAGCAGTGCAGATCTCGGGCTACATCATTGATGTGTATATAGGCTGCGCCTTGGTATTTTAGTTTATTTCTTTACAGGATTACATAGATATACTGTTTAAACATAAAATAAAAAGATACGGCATAGCCTTTACATATTGCATCACATTATCTTCATGTTGCATATCTGCCTCTTCCTTTCTATAATCTGAATCCATAGACCTGTTTATTTTATTTTTCCTTCCCCCCTCCCTACATTTCCCTATTAAATTACTCCCTACCTTAACAAACAAACAACAACAAAACAAAAAAAAAAAAAAAAAGAGAGAAAAGAAGGATTCTCCCCCTCCCCCTCGCCCCCCCCCTCCCCTCGCATCGATGGCCATTTTATATATACCTCATTTCTACTTATTTTTACTAGTTATATTCGAGTTACTCCCAACTTTCCTCTCCGATCTGTCTCTTACCTTCCTCAGTTTGCAGGAAGGACTCCCATGGGGCCCATGTTTGAGATATTTGTTCTTTTTTAATCATAGATGTAGGAATCATATTTTCCATTATCCCTATGTTTCTCACCTTGTTGAGCCACATGGAAATCTGCGGTGCCGCTGGATCCTTCCAGCATGCCGTTATACAACTTTTAGCAGCATTTACCATGTGGCACAAGAGTGAGTTTTTATATCTCTCCCGTGGGATTTGTGAGGAATGTAAGAGATAGAATGCCGGGTCCCATGGAATCCGGTAATCCGTAAGTCGTTGCATAATTCTCTGAACTTCCTGCCAGAAAATTTTAATTATTGGGCAAGTCCAGAAAATGTGTACAATAGTACCTCTTTCTTGACAGCCCCTCCAGCACCTATCCGATGTCGTTTGGGAGAATTTGTTCATTAGGGAGGGTGTATAATACCAGCGCGTTAAAATTTTATAATTCAATTCCTGAATCTTAGTACATCTGGAGGAATTTAAGGTTAGGTATATTATATTCTGTTGTTGATCTATTGTGAAAATTTGTTCCATATCTCTCTCCCACTTTCCCATGCTTGACATCTTAAAGTGTTCTGGAGGGGCGGTCAACATTGCGTATAACTTAGAGATTCCGTGGGAGAGAGGCCCTTTCTCCTCACAGTATCTCTCAAATTTTGTTCTTGGTCGGTTATAGCTTTCCTGGGGCCCAATGGATTCCAGGAAGTGTCTAATCTGTCGTGCTTGCCAAAAAGGTAGTTTAAACTGACCACCCATGTTCATTAGTGAGTCTAATGTTGGCCAACTATTAAGATTAAAGAAATGCGATGCTTGGAAGATGCCTCTATCTATCATTTTTTTGAAGACCCCTGGCTCAAGACCCGGAGGAAAATCCGGGTTCCCCAAAATGGGAAACAGGGGGGATTTTGTTAAAGAGGGTTTAGAATTCTGGATGAACTTTTCTCCCGTCAAAAGTGTGGGTCCTATCAAGGGGTGTGTCTTTACTGCATGAGGGATAGCAGCGCGGCACCATATTGCCCTTTTAAGTGGGATCTTACTAACATGTTGCTCGATATTGATCCACAGTTTACTCCCTTCGTGTCGGTTCCAATCTATTATCCTACCCAGTTGGGACGCTAGGTAGTATTTATATAGGTCTGGCGCTGCTATTCCTCCTGCTGTTTTCGATAAAGTGAGCAATTTTCTATTTATCCTAGGGCGTCTACTTGCCCATATAAATTTTGTAAAGACACATCTAGCTCGGTTAAAGAAGGCCAGAGGGACAGACACAGGCAGGGCCTGGAAAAGATACAGGAACTTTGGTATAATACTCATTTTTAAAATATTACTTCTCCCAAACCAGGAATGTGTTGCTTTGCTCCATTTTTCCAGTAAAACTGTTACTTCTTTAATTAAAGGGAGATAGTTTAAAGCATAGATGTCTTTCAACTTCGGTGGGATATAAATTCCAAGATATTTTAGTGCGGTTGATGTCCATCTAAACCTAAAACTATCCACTTGCGCCTTGGTATTTTATACAGAAGCTGACTGCTGGACTTTGAGCTCGGACAAGCAGCGCAAATAAATATAAAAAAAATAAAAGCAGAACATTTGTGACTCATGCAGGCTGAAAAATAATTATTTTTATGCGGTTTCCAAAGAGCTTGGTATTTTTATTTTAGACTTGTAGATTTTTTCGGTGTATTGTGTTATTATTTTGGGGATAAAATAATTAGCTGTAAAAAAAAAAAAAAAAAAAATTACAATTTCTGCACACTTTAGAATAAGTCGCTAAATCTTCCAGTCTGATAATTTTATGAACGTGTGGTAGACTTTTATTTTTTTCTATGAGAATCAATCAGAATTTTTGATTGAATGAAGTATTGATGAGATGAGGTGACAATTATCAGGAATGTGTATATGGAGTTTCATCTCTGTTATCAGACTGGTATTCTATTCTGTACCACTTAACTAAACTATAAAAATTCTTATGAAAGAAAATATTTAATCCAGTGATATAATCAATGATAAATATTTTATGTATAACTATCAAGTAACTGGATCTAACGGATATAAGCCTCCTGTAAATTGGGCACAACAGGACTCATATTTGGAGCAGGTTGATACTAAGGTTGCACCGATACCATTTTCTTGCCGGTGAGTAAGCCCCCGTACACACGGTCGGAAATTCCAACCACAAAATCAGTCCGATTTTTTCCGACTGATTTTGTCCGAAACTGATGTTGCATACACAGTCGGACAAAGTTGTCGGAAAATCTGATCGTTCCGAACGTGGTGACGTTTGTTGCGTATTACGGAACTACGTAGAGGCTAGTAGCCAATAGCTTTGGTCTTGTAATTTGATCTGAGCATGCGTGTCACTTTGTCCGTCGGAATTCCCTACACACGATCGGAAAAAGTCTGATTGGATTTTGTTGTTGGAAAATTTGAGATCCTGCTCCGACGGAAAAATCCTGCTAGAGCCCACACACGATCGGATTTTCCGACAACATAATCCGATCTGACTTTTTCCATCGGAATATCCAACCGTGTGTACGGGGCATAAGAGTACCAATACTTTTATTCAAGTGCTCGCCGATACTGAGTACCAATACCTTTGCGTGCGATTTCAGCTTATACAAAATTAACGGGCTAAAATGGCACTGCAAAGAATATCGCATGATATTTGAACAGAAATGTGGTGCCATTCCTGTCTCAATTGCATGCGGTTTTCCCCAACGCTCCTGAGTGAACCCAGGCTGAAATCACTATGACAAGCCTGGGTTCACGCAGGAGCGTTGGGATATCTGCATGCGATTCAGACAGGAATCGCACCGCATTCCTGTTCAAATCGCATGCCATTCTTTGCAGTGTGATTTGAGCCCATTCATTTTGTATGGGCTCAAATCATACCGCAATGGTATCGGTTTCGAGTTTAGGAGCATTTTCACGAGTACCGATACCAGTGCAACACTAGTTGATACTCCAAATCAGGAATGCCCAAACTAGGGCTTGTGGGCCATATGCAGTCTGCTACAAGGTTTTTTTTTGACCCACAGCTAGGGTCAGTGGCATATCCTCAATGTGTACTGACACTGACTGAGGATTAGGGATTGAGGATAGGGACTCTGATGTAAAAAGTCACTCTAGAGACTCTGATGTGAACCTTGATGTAACTGACTCTGATGGGGGCCTAATGTGAAGGGGGGCTCTGATGTAAGAGGGGACTTTGATGGGGGCCTGATGTGAAGGGGGACTCTGATGTAAGAGGGGACTCTGATTGGAACCCTGATGTAAGAAGGGACTGTGATGGGGACCCTGATGTAAGGGGGACTCTGATGGGGAACATGATGTAAGGGGGACTCTGATGGGGAACATGATGTAAGGGGGACTCTGATGGGGAACATGATGTAAGGGGGACTCTGATGGGGAACATGATGTAAGGGGGGACTCTGATGGGACCCCTATGTAAGAAGGGACTTTGATGAGGGCTTGGTGTAAGTGGGGATTCTGATCAGTGGCGGCTGGTGGTATATTTATTTTCTTAGGGGGGCAGCAAACAGGGCTCTGCACCCTGAGCCAACCCTCTTTTGAAGCCTATTAAAGACTCTAGAGCCTATTAGAGGCTCTAATCACATGCTTCAACCCCCCCCCCCCGATTGGAATCCATGCACCCAGCGTACTGCATGTAGATTAGGGTGCCGGATGCATGGATGGGGGGGCAGCGTCCGTGCGCCCGTTATGGACGGGCCGCCACTGATTCCTATGAGAACCCTGATGTAAGAGGGGAATTTGATGCAAGGTGAATCACTGGTGGAGATTTTTTCAGCCCATCAAGATTTGTAATTTATACAATGTAGCTCTAGTACTGAAAAGTTTAGAGACCCCTGCTCCAAACCAGTCAGGTTCTGTTCTGTTGGTCTGACACTGGTAGCATGCATACACGAGGGGAGAGAAGAGGTATGAACTTATTAGTGTGCTTCTGCTACTATATTGTGCAATGAGCATGCTGGGATGGGCTGAGGACCAAACATTGCTGCTAAAATAAGACCCCATACACACTATTCGATTTTCTGCAGATTTTTGTCTTCAGATTTACCAAACCATATAATATGGGGTCAAACCTTAATGCCCCGTACACACGATCGGACTTTCCGACAACAAATGTTGGATGTGAGCTTGAGAGCAGGTTCTCAAATTTTTCCGACAACAAAACTTGTTGTCGGAAATTCCGAGCGTGTGTACACAAGTCTGACGCACAAGTCCACGCATGCTCGCAATCAAGCAGAAGAGCCGCACTGGCTATTGAACTTCATTTTTCTGGGCTCGTCGTACGTGTTGTAGGTCTCCGCGTTCTTGACGTTCGGAAATTTCTGACAACATTTGTGTGACCGTGTGTATGCAAGACAAGTTTGAGCCAACATCCTTTGAATACGCTCCTGGCTGCTAAGTTTGTGAGAGAGGCTTAACCAGACATTTTACTGGTTGCTATGTCTTTGTGAGAGACCTACCCAGGTATTCAAGATCTGCTAAAAGAAAGTTGTTTGTCCTTTGATTCAAGTGATAAAAAGGGTATCTGAAACCTCCCCTCAACCTCTTTTCTACAACCTTTCTCAGGTTATAATTAAAGCATTGAAAAATACCTAAAGTGACTGGCGCCCACATTTGTTCTAACTTCCCATTATAGTCATGGACTCAGCCCTGGGGTGTCTGGGGTTATCTGGTTATCCCCAGGTTATCTGGGGTGAATGTAAGCCTGCTCCCTGTATCTGGAGGTAACTTCCTGCTCCCAGTAGACCCAGGGGGGCTCTACAGATTTATAACAGGGTCCATGTTGTCTTGAACACACACAACGCACTGGGTGGCTGATAGAACGATTGCACCGTAGAGTACATGTCGTTTAAACGTTCTGGTTACTGTCCTGCCTCACATTCCAGTTAAAACGTGTTGGGGGGAAGGGGGCACATAACAGACCTAAGGCCCCATGTTCACGAGACGCTGTTAAGCGCACGTTCAGAGGCAGTTGGACACTTTGGAACTCATGCAATGTTATCCTGTGTGTCCATGTACACAGTCTCGTTTTTCCCCGTTTTTATGCAGTTGCGTTTAACCTCGTTTTTCCAGAAGCAAAAAAATGGGTTCAGACAATTTGCTTTTCCACGTTTCAGACGCTAAACGCGGCACCCGCGTTTAGCCGTGTTTGCGTTTATAAGCGTTTTTAAAGGAGCCCAATTTTTTGGACCAGAAAACTCAGAAATATGATGGTAAACCATAAAAAATACAAAAAAAATTGGTTTAAAATGTTGTAATTAGGTAGCTTAGACAATGAGGAATGCCTCCAATTCTTTGCCCCAACCCTTCATCCAATTTCTACTCTAATCAGTGACTCCGCCTTGTCAGACCAAAGCACCCGCGTGTCGGGTCTTCACTTGTCTGGACTAGGCCCCAAATTGGTTTGTTTGTTCTTTTGTTTATCTGTCTATCTGACACATTTGGAGCAAGCAAGGATTGTTCGTTGTTCTACCGACTGTTCTTTTTTTGTTTTACCGAAACAATTAATAAAAACCATTGAAACAGAACAGAAATGGCAAGTTTCTAAAAAAATATAAAAATGACAGTTACCCAAAAAACTTTGTTTGCAGCACTGTGGTCCCTAGCTCATATATTGGCCAGGACACTATCTACATGGAGTTTGCATGTTCTCCCTGTGCTTGAGTGTGTTCCCACCGGGTACTCAGGTCTCTCCACACACTTCAAAGACATTCTTTTATGTAAATGTGTTCATATCTAAACTGGCCCTAATATGTGTATGTACGCATGTAAGATAGGGACCTTGGATTGTAAAATCCTGGAAGGTAGGGACTGATGTGAATGTACAGTATGTAAAGTAAAGCGTTGCATAAATTGCCATATAATTGCCTGTAATAATAACATTTTCCTAAAATTACACCAGTGACTCATCAACTTACCCTCAGATATCTTCTCCGGTTCACGTACATTCGGACCACAGCTCGGAACCTCTGCAAACTCCTCCGATAGTTCTGAAACCTCCGCCTGGTGATGGAAAGAAAATATCACTTTCCAGAAAAATACCTTTGAAGAAAATGTTGTTTTTGCCAGTACATTCTATACGTTTTTTAACCACTTAAAGACCGAGCCTCTTTTTGAGATTTGTTGTTAACAAGGTAAAAACAGTTTTTTTTTTTGCTTGAAAATTACTTATAACCCCCAAACATATAAAAAAAAATTTTCTAACATCCTAGAGAAGAAAATGGCGGTCGTTGCAATACTTTCTGTCACACTGTATTTGCGCATCGGTCTTTTGGGATTTTGCAACACCAGTATGCAACACCAGTGTCGGACAAAATCCGACGGGAAAAATACAACGGATTTTGTGGTCGGAATTTCCGACCGTGTGTACGGGGGGTACACACGGTCGGAAATTCCGACCACAAAATCCGTTGTATTTTTCCCGGCGGATTTTGTCCGACACTGGTGTTGCATACTGGTGTTGCAAAATCCCAAAAGACCGATGCGCAAATACAGTGTGACAGAAAGTATTGCAACGACCGCCATTTTCTTCTCTAGGATAAATCCGTTGTATTTTTCCCGTCGGATTTTGTCCGACACAGGTGTTGCATACACACGGTCGGACAAAGTTTTCGGAAAATCCGATCATTCTGAACGTGGTGACGTTCGTTGCGTACGACGGAACTACGTAGAGGCTAGTAGCCAATAGCTTTGGTCTCGTAATTTGATCTGAGCATGCGTGGCACTTTGTCCGTCAGAATTCTCTACACACGATCGGAAAAAGTCAGATCGGATTTTGTTGTAGGAAAATTTGAGAGCAGGATCCCAAATTTTTTCCGTCCGACGGAAAAAGTCTGATGGAGCCCACACACGGGCGGATTTTCCGACAACATTGTCCGATCAGACATTTTCCGTCGGAATTTCCGACCGTGTGTACGGGGGCTTACAAGCGCACTTTTTTGGGAAAAAATACACTTTTTTGAATAAAAAAATAAGACACCAGTAAAGTTAGCCCAATTATTTTTATATTGTGAAAGATAATGTTACGCTGAGTAAATTGATACCCAACATGTCAGGCTTCAAAATTGCGCCCGCTTGTTTTCCCTTAAAAATCTCCATAGGCGACGTTGAAAGAATTGTACAGGTTGCATGTTTTGGGAGCTATGGCTTCAAGCTGCTCGCTTCCCAAAAGGACACCTGCTCTGGTGTGTGTCTAAGCCCCTGTACAAACGGTCGGAAATTTCGACCACAAAATCCATCAGATTTTTTCAGACGGATTTTGTCCGAAACTGGTGTTGCATACACACGGTCGGAAAAATTTGTCAGGAAAATCCGATCATTCCGAACGTGGTGACGTTAGTTGCGTACTATGGAAATATGTAGAGGCTAGTAGCCAATAGCTTTGGTCTCTTAATTTGATCTGAGCATGTGTGGCACTTTGTCCGTCGGAATTCCCTACACACGAAAAATGGCGGAAAATTTGAGATCCTGCTCTCAAATTTATTGCCGTCGGGAATTCCGATGGAAAAAGCCTGCTAGAGCCCACACACGATCGGATTTTCCGACAACATAATCCGATCGGACTTTTTCCATCGGAATATCCGACCGTGTGTACAGGGCATAAGAGGGAATTCCTCCTCACTTTGGAGGGATTTCCTCTCACTTCCTGTTGTGTCACCAGGACAAAAAGTGAAGGAAGCCCCCCCCCCCCCCCATTTCCTGTTTTATCCCAATGTTTTTGGATACAAATATACAGTACTTTCATCTTACAATGTAATAATAAAATGAATTGCGGGAGAACTACTTGCATGGTCATGCATAAAACAGTATACAGAGCTACTAATTATTTGCAGCTTCCCATGCCATAGATTAAAACATAAAGCACTGCTAATAATAATTTTCACTGCTGTTTACTCAAGTAGTGAGACGAGATCTACAACACTCAATTTAGCTGATCGGCTGGCTTCTCAAGATCAGTCCACTACCCCAAAGTTATATTTTATTTATACCTAGCCAAGTAGCCTCGTGCCAGTGCCTGCAGATTAATGATCCGGTATCGCAATGTGGTGTAACGTTTCCGGGTGAGGTACCCGCGGCTGTAGCGCTGTAGAGTCACAGCTGCCTTATTCATCAGTTGGTCCCGTTTACTTTCCAGCTGCTGGTAGAGGTTCTCCTTCATGAAAAGCTAAAGTGAAAAAGAAAAGAGAGATAGAGAGAGAGAGGGGATCTGAGTGTCAGTATTGGAGAGAACGACTAGGACAAAACATGTGAATATCAAATATTCTGGATAATAGGATAGTACAAACTCTGCCACTATATATCAGAATAATTATTATACAATTGTGTGTGAATTCACCTTCCTGAATCTATATAAAGAAGTACAAGATCAGAAAAAGGATGCCTTTTAGATAACTATCTACTATTATTCTTATGATTGACTTAAGAGTATGTAGAAAGATAGATAGGAGAAGAAAGAAAAGAAAGAAAAAAAAAAGAAAGAAAGAAAGAAAGAGAAAGAAAGAAAAAGAGAGAGAGAGATAGAAAGAAAGAGAAAGATAGATAGAAAGAAAGAGAAAGAGAGAGAGAGATAGAAAAAAAGATAGATAGAGAGAGAGAAAGAGAGAAAGAAAGAAAGAACAAATGAAATAAAAAGAAAGAAAGAAAGAAAGAAAGAAAGAAAGAAAAAAGAAAGAAAGAAAGAAAGAAAGAACAAATTAAATAGAAAGAAAGTAAGAAAGAAAAAGAGAGATAGATAGAAAGAAAGAGAAGAGAGAGAGGTAGAAAGAAAGAGAGATAGAAAGAAAGAAAGTGAAAGAGAGATAGATAGATAGAAAGAACGAACGAAAGAGAAAGAGAGATAGATAGAAAGAAAGAGAACGAAAGAGAGATAGATAGAAAGAAAGAGAACAGGAGATAGATAGAAAGAAAGATAGATAGAAAGAAAGAAAGAAAGAAAGGAAGGAGAAAGAGATAGAAAGAAAGAAAGAGAGATAGAAAGAAAGTGAAAGAGAGATAGATAGATAGAAAGAAAAAAAGAACGAACAAAAGAAAGAGACATAGATAGAAAGAAAGAGAACAAAAGAGAGATAGATAGAAAGAAAGAGAACAGGAGATAGATAGATAGATAGATAGATAGATAGATAGATAGATAGATAGATAGATAGATAGAAAGAAAGGAGAAAGAGAGATAGAAAGAAAGAACGAACTAAAGAGAAAGAGAGATAGAAAGAAAGAAAGAGAACAGGAGATAGATAGATAGATAGATAGATAGATAGATAGATAGATAGATAGATAGATAGATAGATAGGAGAAAGAGAGATAGATAGAACGAAAGAGATAGATAGAAAGAAAGAACAAACGAAAGAGAAAGAGAGATAGATACAAAGAAAGAGAAAGAAAGAGAGATAGATAGAAAGAAATAGAATGGGAGATAGATAGATAGAAAGAAAGGAGAAAGAGAGATAGAAATAAAGAAAGTGAAAGAGAGATAGATAGATAGATAGATAGATAGATAGATAGATAGATAGATAGATAGATAGATAGATAGATAGATAGAAAGAAAGAACGAACAAAAGAAAAAGAGACAAAGAAAGAGAAAGATAGATAGAAAGAAAGAGAACGGGAGATAGATAGATAGAAAGAAAGGAGAAAGAGATATAGAAAGAAAGAAAGTGAAATAGAGATAGATAGATAGATAGAAAGAAAGAACGAACGAAAGAAAAAGAGACATAGATAGAAAGAAAGAGAATGAAAGAGAGAGAACAGGAGATAGATAGATAGATAGATAGATAGATAGATAGATAGATAGATAGATAGATAGATAGATAGATAGATAGATAGATAGATAAAAAGATAAATAGAAAGGAAGAAAGAAAGAAAGGAGAAAGAGAGAAAGAAAGAAAGAAAGAAAGAAAGAAAGAGATAGAAAGAAAGAAAGAACGAAAGAGAAAGAGAGATAGATAGAGAAAATATTAGATCATTTTGATTAGAGTAAAAGATATATAGATAGTAAGATTCCCTGACATCATCCATAGAAAACTGCTTGATTCTTTGGCTGGCTCAGCCCATGTCATGTCCAGGTTGTAGTAAATACCTTGCTGACCCCAATGCAGTACATATTGGGGGATACAGACGGACATAATTTTCTCAGCAAAGTCACACATATCTGCCCGTCTGCATGGATATTACGCCCCAGGTCCATAACACAGCGATACCTGGAGATTTAAGATGCAGTGCAATTAAACAGGATGCTAAAAAGTTCACAGAAGCTACACTAATATACTGTACACCAATAAGTGTGTAACTAATGCAATTTAGTGATGAATATTAGTTTTAGAATATGATGTAATAGACCAGGGGTGGTCAACACTTCCATAGGGCCACACAATAGCAGCACAAATTTTTCATCTCAATTCCCAAAAATTACAGTTCTGCTGCGTCCTTTGCAGCATATTGCAGTGCACACTGAAGAAGTTGGAGTGCGGTAACCCCCAGAATTGGTGTCAATGAGTGCAATAATAACCCCCAGCATTGGTGTCAATGAGTGCAATAATAACCCCCAGCATTGGTGTCAATGAGTGCAATAATAACCCCCAGCATTGGTGTCAATGAGTGCAATAATAACCCCCAGCATTGGTGTCAATGAGTGCAATAATAACCCCCAGCATTGGTGTCAATGAGTGCAATAATAACCCCCAGCATTGGTGTCAATGAGTGCAATAATAACCCCCAGCATTGGCAGGGCCGCTGATAGGCCAGTACAACTGGCCCAGTTGTACTGGGCCCGACCAGCAGGGGGGCCCGGGCAACCTTAAAAGAAAACTAATTAATGTAAAAAAAAAAAAAAACTCCTCCAGCCACCATGACCGAACATCATCCCCCCCACCCTCCCCCGGCCACATTCCACCACCCCCACCCTCCCCCCAGCCACATTCCACCACCGCCCCCAGCCGCCCCCACACCTCCACCCCCCGTACTTTTTTTTTAATCCGATGTAGGTGGCAGCAGGGGGAGGGACTATTTCTCCTATTTCGGGCGCGGAAGAATGTCAGTCTCCTCCGCGCCCGCTCCTCATGCTGGCTCAAGTCCCGGCCAGCGCATCCTCTACAGTGTCTTCCCTGGCGCCGCGGAGTGATTCCTCCCCCTCTGCTCTGCTCCTCACTCGGCCTGAGAGTAAAAAGCAGTGAGGTGAGCGGCGGCGCCGGCGGGAGAAAAAAAAAAAAAAGCAGCTGCCATCTGAATCTGATAGTTTGTGGACACTCCAGTCCAGGCAGCAGGATCAGGGAGGAAGTGACTCCTGGGGCCGGTCTAACAGGTGGGTGCTTGCTTGAGGGGGATTCAAGATCTACTACTACTGCAGCAGCATCTTTACATTATGGCATTGGTGGCATGGGTGGCAATGTCTGCAGGTAGCACATGCGTTATGGGACATAACGCATGTGCTGCCTGCAGACAGTGCCACCCATGCCGCCAATGCCGTAATGTGCTGCAGACAGTGCTTCCCATGACGCCAATGCCATAACACATGTGCTGCCTGCAGAGACAGTGCCACCCATGCTGCCAATGGTATTATTCCATTGGCAGCATGGGTGGCACTGTCTGCAGCACAATATGGCATGGCTGGCACTGTCGGCAGGCAGCACCTGCGTTATTGCATTTGCATCATGGGTGGCACTGTCTACAGCACAATATGGCATTGGTGGCATGGGTGCCACTGTCTGCAGGTAGCACATGCGTTATGGACCATAACGCATGTGCTACCTGCAGAGACAGTGCCACCCATGCAGTCAATGCCGTAATGTGCTGCAGAGACAGTTTCAAGGCGGGGTCTGGGGAGGGGCCAGGGGTGGGGCTGAAGGAGGGACCAGGGGTGGAGCTGAAGAGGGCCCCGTCAGGTAGGCTGTACGGGGGCCCCATGATTTCTATCAGCGGCCCTGAGCATTGGTGTCAATGAGTGCAATAATAACCCCCAGAATTGGTGTCAATGAGTGCAATTATAACCCCCAGCATTGGTGTCAATGAGTGCAATAATAACCCCCAGCATTGGTGTCAATGAGTGCAATAATAACCCCCAGCTTTGGTGTCAGTGAGTGCAATAATAACCCCCAGCATTGGTGTCAATGAGTGCAATAATAACCCCCAGCATTGGTGTCAATGAGTGCAATAATAACCCCCAGCATTGGTGTCAATGAGTGCAATAATAATCCCCAGCATTGGTGTCAATGAGTGCAATAATAACCCCCAGAATTGGTGTCAATGAGTGCAATTATAACCCCCAGCATTGGTGTCAATGAGTGCAATAATAACCCCCATAATTGGTGTCAATGAGTGCAATAATAACCCCCAGCATTGGTGTCAATGAGTGCAATAATAACCCCCAGCATTGGTGTCAATGAGTGCAATAATAACCCCCAGCATTGGTGTCAATGAGTGCAATAATAACCCCCAGAATTGGTGTCAATGAGTGCAATTATAACCCCCAGCATTGGTGTCAATGAGTGCAATAATAACCCCCAGCATTGGTGTCAATGAGTGCAATAATAACCCCCAGCTTTGGTGTCAGTGAGTGCAATAATAACCCCCAGCATTGGTGTCAATGAGTGCAATAATAACCCCCAGCATTGGTGTCAATGAGTGCAATAATAACCCCCAGCATTGGTGTCAATGAGTGCAATAATAATCCCCAGCATTGGTGTCAATGAGTGCAATAATAACCCCCAGCATTGGTGTCAATGAGTGCAATTATAACCCCCAGCATTGGTGTCAATGAGTGCAATAATAACCCCCAGCATTGGTGTCAATGAGTGCAATAATAACCCCCAGCATTGGTGTCAATGAGTGCAATAATAACCCCCAGCTTTGGTGTCAGTGAGTGCAATAATAACCCCCAGCATTGGTGTCAATGAGTGCAATAATAACCCCCAGCTTTGGTGTCAGTGAGTGCAATAATAACCCCCAGCATTGGTGTCAGTGAGTAAAATAATAATCCGTAGAATTGGCGTCAATGAGTGCAAAAATAACCCTGGAAATTGGTGTCAGTGAGTAAAATAATAACCCTGATCAGTGATGTTAGTGGACGCAATAATAACCCTCAGCACTGGTGTCAGTGAAAACAATAATAACCCCAACATCGGTTGCAATGAACGCAATAATAGCCCCCAGCATTGGTGTCAGTGGACACAATAACTCCCAGCACTGATGTCAGTGGACACAATAACTCCCAGCATTGGTGTCAGTGGAAGCAATATTAACCCTCAGCACTGGTGTCAGTACTAATGCATTGCATTGGTAGTCAGTAGCAGTGAAGTTAATGACCCCCCCCCCCCCAATTCATGATCATGGCAGTAAAAATGTAACCCCCATCCCCTTACTGCAGTGTGCCAGTGAAAGTTAAACATCCCCATACCGACACCATTGTTGAGGGTTATGGTAGTGGAAGTTACAGATAACTCTGCCTACAGCACAGTCTCTCTTTCAGTGCCGGATCCCGGAGCACAGGGAGCCCTCCAGTACCTGCACCCTGCTGCCACTCTGCAATCTATATGGTGCCCAATAGCCCATGGTCCACAAGCAGAGGGCCGGAGGCCATGTGTTGGGTACCAGGGAAATCGACTATAAAAAACCTAAAACATAGAAATAATTAAAACAATACTAAACATATTTAGTGATAGCTCTGAAGAGTACTAAACAATTGTATGTATATCGCTGAAAATCTGATTTTACCTGGTCAGGAAGAAATGGAATGGGATCCGAACAGGGAAGCCCTCCTTCCGTATTCGAATGGTCTCCAAGATCCCGGAGTATTTCAGCTGACTGACCACAATATCCGCCTCAAACATCTCAGGCTCCTGAAATCATTACAGACCAGACTCATACATCACATACATCTGTACTGCAGAAGGGACAACTTGTACAAATACAGATATTTTTTTAAAATAACATTCTGCAGAAGAATGTCTCTGAAATACTTAAAGCGGTGTTTCACCTTAAGATTTTTTTTTTTAAAAGTCAGCAGCTAAAAAAAAATTTCTGCTGACTTTTAATAAGTACACTTACCCTCCCAGGGCGCCCGCGATGTCGGTCGTGGAGGCCGAGATGTCCCTCGGCGATCCGGTTCCAGCCCCGCCATCCTCAGTAAGGGAAACGGCTTCCCGTTTCCTACTGCGCATGGGCGAGTCGGCGCGCGGCGTACTGCGCATGCGCGAGTCGGCGCGCGGCCTACTGCGCATGCGCGAGTCTAATTTGTGAATGGGGAACGCGATGTGTTGTGGGACACAGTTCCCATAACACACCGCGCCCCATTCACTAGAAGACGAAAGGAGAGAAGATCACTGCGGCGCTGGAAGAGGCAGATTAGGACGATCTGCCTAGCAACAGCCATTTCTGGTAAGTAAAAAAAAAAAAGGTTTTTTTTTCAGGGTGTCCCACCACTTTAAGTATAACTAAAGTCCGCCAGGTTCGGCCCCCCTATTTGTCCTGTTTACCTTTATCACCCACATTTTGGGTTGTCATCAGAACAGGAATAGATGGGAAACATTCCAATGGGAACACTAGTTCTCATGACATCCAGGGATTTCCTCACTGTGGAGGGATTGCCTTTCGCTTCCTATGTTAGCTTTGGACAGAAAGTAAAATCTTCCTAGTGGGACACAGATGGCAAAATTTTTTAAAGTGGAAGTAAACCCCCCTATCGTTTTCAGCCAAGGAAGCTGCCATCTTTGCCTCTGTTTAATCTTCAACTGCCACGGTGCTGCACATGTGATCCGTTATGACACCAGCCATTGGATGGTTTGACTGTTTGGTTGAGAGCACAGCCAATGTGCAGTTAGCATTCTCGGCATGCCTTTTTTTTTTAAACTGTTAAATCGATGGGTTTACTTCCGCTTTAAATAAAAAAAACTGACAGGGGTAACAACCCTCCCCTAATCTATCTAAAATGAAAAAAAAAAAAAAATGTTGCCTTCAGTTCTACTTTAAAGTGACACTGCATCTAGTAAAATAAGGGAATAAAATACACCAGCCTGTAAAAGAAGAGTGATAGTTAGGGTCGGACTGACAACTCATGGGGCCCACGGGCAATAGGAGATTATGGGGCCACACAGTATACAATAAAACAGTATACACAGACATGTTTCTATTGGCTGAGAAGGTACTGGAGAGGTGGGGCAGCTATAATCTCAGGATTTTTAGACCAAAAGGATGTCGGTAAGGGACATTTCAGAGACAGATGTAAAAAAAACACAGATTTTTACATACTGTCCTTGGTTTTACTGAGGCTGGCAACCTTGATGGGGCCCCCTAGTGGCCGGGGCCCTCGGGCAGTGCCCGAGTGGCCGCATGGTCAGTCCGCCCCTGGTGATAGTACTTATCAGTCCCTTCAGTAATGACTCCTCTTTCTCTATTTAGTGTCTATATGGTGCGTCTAACACCATATGTATCATCAAGGTGTATTTTATTCTCCTCCTCTTCTCCATAGTGACATGATAGCATCACTCAGTTGTTGCAGATTTGTCAGCTGCACATCCATGATGTGAAACATCCCAAAGGTTCTCTATTGGATGAGATCTGGTGAGTGTGGAGGCCATTGGAGTGCAGTGACCTCATTGTCCAGTGGTGAGATGATTGGAGCTTTGTGGCATTATCCTCCTGGAAGGAGCCATCAGAAGATGGGGACACTGTAGTCATAAAGGGATGGACATGGTCAGCAACAATACTTAGGCCATGGCGTTTAAACATTGCTCAATTGGTACTAAGGAGCCCAAAGTCTACCAATAAAATATCCTCCACAACTTTACACCACCACCAGCCTGAACTGTTAATACAAGGCAGGATGGATCCATGCTTTCATGTTGTTTACACCAAATTCTGAATGTTGCAGCTGAAATCGAGACTCATCAGACCAGGCAACGTCTTTCCAATCTTCTATTGTCCAATTTTGATAGTCTCAGTTTCCTGTTCTTAGCTGACAGGAGTGGCACCAGGTGTGGACTTTTGCTACTGTAGCCCATCTTCTTCAAGGTTCAATGTGTTGTGCATTCAGAGATGGTATTCTGCATACCTTGGTTGTAACGAGTGGTTATTTGAGTTACTGTTGCCTTTCTATCATCTCAAACCAGTCTGCCCATTCTTCTCTGACCTCTGACATCCACAAGGCATTTTCCTCCACACAGCTGCCGCTCACTGGAAATTTTCTCTTTTTTGGACCATTCTCTGTATAACCTGAGAGATGGCTGTGTGTGAAAATCCCAGTAGATCGGCAACTTTTGAAATACTCAGACTAGCCCGTTTGACACCAACAACCATGCCACTTTTAAGGTCACTTAAATATCTTTCTTCCCCATTCTGATGTTCGGTTTGAACTTCAGGAAGTCGTCTTCACCACGTCTAGATGCCTGAATGCATTGAGTGGCTGCCATGTGATTGGCTGATTAGCAATTTATGTTACCAAGCAATTGAACAGGTGTACCTAATAAAGTAATATCATAGGACTAAACATATAATCTAGAGCTACATAAATGACTTGTGATCAACCAACCACTACTTAGAAACGGATCGCCCATTTAAAAAAAAAAAATTGCTACTATTAATCAGCATGTGACTGGTTTGGGGAATCTTGCTACTGTCTGCAATCACTGGCATTATGCCGCAACTAAAATTTTTTCAAAAATTCGGAATTCGGAAATTCAAAAAAATTAAAATTCGGATTTTCAAATTTCCGAATTTCTAATTTTCAAATTTTCTAATTTCCGAATTTTCTAATTTCCGAATTTTCTAATTTCCGAATTTTCAAATTTTCAAATTTTCTGAATTTTCTAATTTTCTAATTCTGAATTTTCTAATTCCGAATTTCAGAATTTTCAAATGACAAATATCCGAATTTTTGAATTCCGAATTTTCGGATTCTGAATTTCTGGATTTTCGGAATTCGAAAGTTCGGAAATTCAGAAATTTGAAAATTCGAAAATCTGAAAAAAAAAAGAAAATCAGTAAAATTCGAAATAATAACTAACTAATAATAACTAACTATTAACTTATTTGGCTGTTTGAATGTCCGAAATTTCGAATTTACGAATTCTGAATTCTTGGATTTTTGGAATTCGAAAATTCAAAAATTCAGAAATTAAAAAATCTGAAAATTAGAAAATCTGAAAAAAAGAAAGAAAATCTGTAAAATTTGAAAAAATAAAATTAATAACTAACTATTAATAACTAACTATTAATAACTATTAAATTATAGGTATTGGAATTTCCTTTCAAATTTGGCTGTTTGAATGTCCAAAATTTCCAATTTCCGAATTTTGAATTTCCGAAATTACTGAATTTTGGGAATTTCAGAATTTCAGAAATTTCGGAAGTTCGAAATTCAGAAATGTCAGAAATTGAAAAATTTTGAAATTTGGAAATTAACGAATTTGTCAAAATTAGTTAAAAAAACGAATTCGGAACTAAACGAATTGCACATGTCTAACATTTACTGATGTAGCACTAGGCTTATAAACTACTGTATGAATAGATTTAGTTCTACAGCAGTATGTGCAGAACCCTTTGCATTTGCTTGAGCCAATATTTTCCATTCTTTACCTTTTTGCTATTGGGTTTGAGGCATCGAACAAAGAAGGGGTTGCATCTGTAGTAAAAACACAACATTGAAAATAACTTTGGTAAGTAATAAGGTATTACTGGACACACATCATGGGAAAAATATGCTGACATTTCTCTAAATTTCTAATGCATGATTGCATTAGATTCAGAACTACTAAACCCCAGGGGTGAATGACATCACTTGAACCTATAGCAGGCATCGCTAAAAGGTGGACGGACAGCCACACCATTTAGCTGCCTGTGTTCTCCCGACGCTGCTGTCCTCTTCACATGAGCCATTGGTCTGGATGGAGGGTGGGAGCTGCCCTGCTTTTTGAGTTAACAAGGGGCAGATTGGTTACTATGACACGTCCTTCATCCACACCGATTGCCCCCTCCCTGCCCTCTGCTATGAAAGGTAGGACTGGAATGGGAGGGGGAGGGATGATCACACTGATGTAAAGGTTAAGGGGTCGTATTGTTAAGGCGGGCGATGTAAAGTGTGGAATGCTATGGAAAGGGGGCCTGAGATGTAATGGAGGTGCTGCATTGTAATAGTGGGTGCTAAAATATAAAAGGGGGGCTCTACTGTAAAGGGATGGGGGGCTTTGATGTGAAGGGGACTGTAATGTAAAGGGGGCTGCTATATAAAGGGGGTCCTTTGATCTAAAGGGGGGAGACTGATGCAAAGGGGGGGGGCTGTGATACATAGGTGGGGGGCCCTATATTGTAAAGGGAAATCTAAATAGACCTCAGGTACATCCAACCAATCCCAATGCTTCCTTTTATATCCTAACCCATAAAGGAATATATCAGGTGGGACTTGGTATATTATTAAGGGTGGGGCTATACAATCTGATTGTACAATCTCCTTTAGATCCACCATAAACCATGTAGTGCATGATTTGATACTAATAGCATAGATTGTTTAGGTATGACTGATATTACATAATTTTGGTAAAGCTAAAGGAGATTGTATAGAGACTGTATGGCCCTGGTGCCCAACCTGCGGTCTGAAGGCCACATGCAGTCCATTGGTATAAAATGTTGAGGCCCTGAGACCTCAACAGTCTGTAGCAGGGACAATGATTAGGGTAATAGCATTGATCATTACTAGCACCAGGCAACATGTTCCCTGTTCCATATTGTCTTCTGCAGCATATCCCCAGCCAAAAATGTATCCTGCCCACACTCTCTGACCCTCGTTTCCTCTATTAGGTCTGTGGTGGCTGACAATCCTCTCAAGCATTGTATATATTTAACATCATGTGCGGCCCTTTGGTGATGTAATGGGCCACATTTGAGGCCTCCTTTAGCTCATAAATTGACAACCACTGCTGTATAGTGTATAGGCAGCTTTTAAATAAGCTCAGTGAAATGAGCATGAAGAAGGAAATTGTGAACAGCCCTCCTTTTCCTATTCCCCCCCCCCCCCATCCTATTGATGCCAACCTCCTGTCCCCCCAGACACATAATTACTCACCTCTCCATTTTTTCCACCAGTTCCAGAAGGGACTGCTGAAACTTGGCTGCCACTGTCTGTGCCTTAAACTTTCTGGTCTTGGTGCTGCTTTTTCCCATCATGGTTTTCTGCTGTGCTAGCACCTGCGCATGGCTGAAGAACAAGTTGGCCACTACCTGAGGAAACAGAAGGAAGGACATAAAGACCATATACAACCCATATGTAACCACCATGTACCAGTCATCAATGTACCTAATGTATACTGTATGCCATAAACCAACCGTGTTTCACCCATGTGCAACTACAACATAAAGCCATCAAGGTTCACTATACCGCAAGCCATAAACCAACATCTATCACCCATCTGCAACCATCATATATCAGCGATCAAGGTTTTCTGTAACGTATGCCATAACCCAAGCATCTATCACCCATCTGCAACCACCATATATCATCCATCAAGGTTTTATTTACCACATGCCTGTCACGTACCTGTTTGAAGGCCGAAGTGCCGAGTGGGCTCCCCTTGCGGCTAAGTGCAGTACACCCCTGAAGATGGTACAGAAGGTGTAGTGCCCAAAGAAGCACAGGTTGCCAGATGGGTAGAGGAGAGTAGAGCCGGTGGTCACCTGAAATATACCGGATAATGCAGGATACACAGCTGTGCCAAAGTCTCTAGGAATCCTCAGTAACACTTGGCGATGGTGCGTGCAGGAGACAGTAGTGGAAGCCAGGCCAGGGGGTCAAACCAGGAGGGCAGATCAGACAGGTCAGGAGCGAGCCGGGTCACAACAGGAAATCCAAGTAGAATATGCACAGAGACTCAGGAACACAGGAAGGCTGACGACAATCCAGCAATGTGATGGGCTCAGCAGCAGTCTTATATAGGCCAGTAAGTGGCCACATCTGTCACATTGTGCGTACACGCGTTCGGCAATTAGCGTCTTCGCGCATGCATGTACGCATGTTAGCACCACTGCGTATGCCAGTTCGCACTTCTTGCACTAGTGCACATGGCAATGTGCCGGAAGCGTTCATTACCAGTACTGGCACTATTGCCAGTTCTCCTACGGCCATTTCCCTGACAATGCCATAAACCACTAATCCATCACCCATGTGCAACCACCATATATTAGCCATCAAGCTTTTCTTTACCACATGCCATAAAGCACTAATCTATTACCCATGTGCAACCATCATATATCAGTCATCACGGTTGTCTATAACGCATGCCATAAACCACTAATCCATCACCCATGTGCAACCACCATATATCAATCATCAAGATTTTCTTTGCCCCATGCCATAAACCACTAATCACTAATGTGCAGCCACCATAGATCAGCTTTCCAGGTTTTCTTTACCACATGCCATAAACCACCAATCTATCACCTATGTGCAACCACCATATATCAGCCATCAAGGTTTTCTATAACGCATGCCATAACCCAAATATCTATCATCCATGTGCAACCACCATATATCAGCCATCAAGGTTTTCTATAACGCATGCCATAACCCAAATATCTATCATCCATGTGCAACCACCATATATCAGCCATCAAGGTTTTAAGCACAAAAACCTACCCACAATGGGTGAAAATGTGTTATAAATCACAGCCCAGCATTAAATAAAATGCAAACAGAAAGCTGCCAACATATCCATATACAGATATTTAATAATAATCTAAAATTGTACATGTAAAGCGCTATCCTCAATGTTCACAAACATCAAACATAGGTAATGCCCCTTTAAATCTACAATACACCACATGCAATTTATGTTTGAAATAAAGACTTAATTTCAAACATAAATTGCATGTGGTGTATTGTAGATTGAAAGGGACATTACCTATGTTTGATGTTTGATGAACACTGAGGATAGCGCTTTACATGTATGATTTTTAGATCTCTATACTACATACCACAAACCAACCACCCATTCGCAACCAGCATATATCAGCCATCAAAGTTTACTATCCGGTATGTCATAAACCAACACTGCTTTTTTTCTCAGTAGTAGAGAATTAATTATTTTAGGCACATTTATAAAGAAGCAAAAAATAACTGATGATTGGTTAATTATTCACTAGAGAATTTCTAAAGCACATTGACTGATCAGCATTGACCAGCAGTGATGTAAGTAACTGAGTTAAAATAAACTGAGTTATGTAACGCAGTTACTTTAGAGGGTAACGAGTAATCTAACTGATTACTTTTCCCCTCATGGTAACTCAGTTCCCATTACTTTGGCGGAGTTACCCCAATTACATCTACCGCCACTAGATGGCAGTAGTGTAATTCCGGTGTCCTGCTGAAAAAGTTCCCCCGCCGGATAAGGACCCCCTGTACTTCACAGGCGCAGCGCTTGCGCAGTACGAAGGACTACGGAGCTTCCTAAAATTGCCGAACCTAAACAGCTCTAAGTGAACTCTACACCGCGCAGTTAACATGTAATTGTACGAGGCGATGCCGCACGCTCCTGATGCTCGTGCTACTCTGCAAGGGGCGTCTATCGTGTAACTAAAGGGCGGGTCTAGTATTACTGTAACCAAGGGGCGCATTTATTATTATTGTTATATATCGAGCTCTGCCCATTAATTTAACATTCGCCCTCTTCTGTAGCCATCCGCCACTTACACGATATAATAATAATAGACCCGCCACTTGCTTACACGCTATAACAGATCTGCCCCTTGGTTAGAGTAATAATAGAGCAGCCCCTTGGTTACATGATATATAACAATAAATGCGCCCCTTGGTTACAGTAATACTAGACCCGCCCCTTAGTTACACGTATAGAATATTAAAAAAAAAAAAGTCACAGTTACTTTGCTGTGTAACTAATTACTTTTCCAATGTAGTAACTGAGTTACTAACGCAATTACTTTTTGGGAGAAGTCATTTGTAACTTAACTAATTACTTTTTTAAAGTAAGATGACCAACACTGTTGACCAGTCAGGAGACATTTGCCAGCAGTTGACAACATCTGAATTTTCCACTTGAAAAACTCACCATCTCACTGGTTGAATACAGCTCCTACAGTCAGTCAGCAATTATCATCGCTAATTAGCTGGTATGGAAGGTGCATTGAACAATGTGGAATTATCCTTCATTGCCCCCATACTTCATGCAGAGATTTGGCTTCTTACCTTAATTTTACTATTCACAAAAAGATCCAGGACGTCTTGTTTGACTTGATCATAGTTTTTATCCAAAAATTTGTGCACCTGAAAATAAAAATGCAAGGTCGCAACTGAAATTTGTTTTATTAATGGTATATTGAGCTACTATGATGTTTTTCTTTTTTTTTATAGAGCTCCTGTAAATTTTTGCTTTTTTTGTTTCTGTTTTAGACAACATAGAGAAGAAGTCTGACAAATTGTATTGCTTCAGCCTCATCTTTTTTAGATTTCTTCTCATTCTTCTCACTGTTACCAGTTCAGGAAGCGAAGACTGGAAGAGAGGAAAATCTATACAGCGTGGACACAGACAGTAATAAAAGCACATATATTAATAATGTGGCAAAAAATTTAAAAAGTGGGGAACGGCTTTAATTGCTGTCTGCGTTCCCCTCTTGTGACACCAGGTAGAGAAATGACAAAAAACACAATAATGCCCCATACACACAAGCGGAATTTCCGACAGAAAAAGTCAGACTGGAGCTTTTCATCATATATTCCGGCCGTGTGTATGCCCCATCTGACTTTTTACGTCGAAAATTCTGACGGACCTAGAAAGAGAACATGTTCTATATTTTTCCGACTGAACCAATTCCTATTGGGAAAACCGCTCGTCTGTATGCTGTTCCGACATACCAAAAACGACGCATGCTCTGAAGCAAGTACGAGCCGGAAGCTATTGGCTACTGAACTTCTTTTTTCTAGTCCCGTCCTATGTCACCACGTTCTTGATAGTCGGAATTTGGTGTGTACGCAAGACAGCTTCAGCGGAATTCCGTCAGAAAAACCTTCAAAGTTTATTCCGACGGGAAAACCAGTCGTGCGTACCGGGCATAAGACAAAAATCGAATATGCCATAGGTTCTATCCTTTCCCACTCCTATTGCAGAGGTGGCCAGCAAATTTGCAGGATGCCTCAGGAACTCACTTCAAGAAAAGGGGTCATTCACATTTGTGGTTCACACTAGCTGTGCTCTCTGAAGGTATCCACATTCAGATCGCTCTTCAGAGAGCATTTCACAGGCAAAGAGGAGGCCTCTTCGCCGCCTGATATAGCCTCTTGATCCCCAAACTAGTGCACCACTATCGTTTGGGGGCACTTGCAGAGCGGCCTAATTTACTTGAATGGGTCGTGCTTAGCAGGAGCTGCGCACTCTGAAAGCAACAGGGGGCATAGTTCCTGCCAAGAAGCAAAGCATCATGGCCACGGCATATTTACACCCCCAACCACTGCCTCTGCAGACAAAAGGGGTAGCAGCTGGGAAGCAGTGAATACACGGCTCAACCAGGGGCTTTTACCACCCCTTGACCACTTGTTTGAATGAGCCCTAAGGGTGCTGATTTTTAAAGCAGCCTTTAACATACATTAACCCATCTAAAGCATTAAGGAGCATTTAAGACACACAGCACAGGCATTCAAGTCGCATCAGGCAATGCTACTCAAACGCTCTGAGATTTTTTTAAAGTCTTTTCCAAGGATAAAACAGGAAATGATCACTTCATTTCAATAGAAGTGAATGGAGGCAGTTGCAAAGCATTAACACCAGCCAAACTCTGCAGGCAGTGTTATTTTCCTCTTGCTGTGACGCGAAGCAACACTAATCCTGCAGTATGTACACCCTCATCCACTTTCTATTTTAACAGTTTTGATTGATGTTGCTAGGCGGTCGGGATGCAGTAAAAACGCAACCCAACTGCCTATTTAAAACACTTAAACCCAGGGCCTCAAAAGTGATTAGTTCCCATTTCAGCCTTGTAAAAAAAAAAAAAAAAAAAACACAACTCATAGGGCATGAGGGAATGTTGCCTGATGCAACCCATTCAACATGTCCAAAATGCTCATTAACACTAAAGGGTTGTTTGTGTGTGTTAAAGTGTGCTTTAGAAGAGACATGTTCAATTAGTTTAGTTCCAAATTATTTTTTTAATGAATTTTGACAAATTCGTTAATTTTCAAATTTCGAATTTCAGAATTTTCCGGAAATTCGGAAATTCTAAATTTGGAAATTGTAAATTCAGAAATTCAAAATTTCGGAAATTGGAAATTTCGGAAATTCGGAATTTCGGAAATTTCGGAATTTCGGAAATTCGGAAATTTCGGAAATTCGGAATTTGGAATCCGGAAATTTGGAGATTTGGAAATTGGAAAATCTGAAATTCTGAATTTTGGTAATTTGGAAATTCGGAAATTCTAAAAAATACAAAAATAAGAATGAAAATCTGAACATTCAAAAGAATGAAAATCTGAAAATTCGAAAACCCGAAAATCTGAAATAATAACTAACTAATAATAAATATTAAAATATAGGTATTAGAATTTCCTTTCAAATTTGGCTGTTAGTGAACATATTTGAACGAATTATCTGAAATAACAAATGCCGTATCTAAACGAATGGAACGTAACGATCTAATAATAATAAATAATAATAATAAAACTTTTTATTATTATTATTTATTATTAATTTGTTCCATTCCATTTGTTTAGATGCGGCATTCGTTATTTCAGATAATTTGTAACTTCAAGAAAATTTGTATTCGTTACGTTCACAAACAAACAAATTTGAAAGGAAATTCCAATACCTATAATTTAATAGTTAGTTATTATTTCTAATTTTACTGATTTTCTTGCTTTTTTTTTAGATTTTCGAATTTTCGGATACTCCAATTTCTGAATTTTCAAATTCCGAAAATTCGGAATTCAAAATTTGGAAATTTGAAATTCTAAATTTGGAAGTTCGAAATTCAAATTTCGGAAATTCGGTATTCAAAAATTCGGAAATTTTAAAATCCAAATTTTTGGATTTAAGCCTTCCGAATTTTAGAATTTCCGAAAAAAGCAAAAAAAACGAATGAAACAAAAACGAACAATTTTTTTGTCAGTGCACATGTCTACTTTAGAATTCAGTGCCTGAGTGAAAGAGCCCATAGAGAGGTGTTTCCAGAATTTTTTAAACATGATGTGATTTACCTGATAAGTGACTTTCCCAGCAAAGTGTTTGATCCCGAACTCAGGTAACGGCATCTTTGGTTTACAGTACAATTCGCTGGTTCCATGGTGGTAGTGACATTTCTGGAGAAATGTGTGGTCAGTGGCCTACAAGAAGCGGGGACCAAAGCACCATATGAATTTGCATTTGAAAAAGCATAGATGTAAACATGATTTTTTTAAAATTAGTATATAACTGGATTAGTTTGTGCTGTTTATATATCTCATTGAAGTTCTGCTTTTATGAGACCCTGAAGAGCTCCGTGGGGGTGTGTCAGATAGCTTGTCCTCTGCTTTGTAATATGGTTCCACCCATTAGCCTCTATTCCACTACTGTGCCCTGCAAAGATATAAAAGCTGAGGGGTTGAACCACACCTCCCAGTGGGGAACAACTTATTCAAAACACCCATGTCAGAAGGCAGCAGCACCAAGAACTCCAGATGACCCCCACCTGCCAGAAAGGCTATTTATAAACTTTATTCTTTTATAGGCTTTGTCTATTAGAAGTTTTTTAACAGAGTTGCTTTAAAGTACAAAAATATGGGGAATTCTGTTTGCTCTATCAGGTTTATCCAGACACATAATTTACCAACCAAGTATGTACATCCCAGGGGCGGACTGACCATTTGGCCACTCGGGCACTGCCCGAGGGCCCCGGGCCACTAGGGGGCCCCATCAGGGTTACCAGCCTCAGTAAAACCAGGGACAGTATGTAAAAATCTGTGTTTTTTTTACATCTGTTTTTCAAATGTCTCTTACCGACATCCTTTTGTTCTAAAAATCCAGAGATTATAGCTGCCCCACCTCTCCAGTACCTTCTCAGCCAATAGAAACATGTATGTGTATACTGTGTGTGTGTATACTGTGTGGCCCCATAATCTCTGATTGCCTTGGGGCCCCATAATCTCCTATTGCCCGGGGGCCCCATGTGTTTTCAGTCCGCCCCTGGTGCATCCATTAGAGCAGCTTTATAGACCTTCCTAGTTACCTGTGGGAAGCAGCTTTGGTCATCGAGTATTCTCAGGATTCCATAGGGCTTATGGGAAATAATGTCTATGCATGCTTGGTTATCGTTAAAGGAGATCTCTCTCCAATCAATCTGTTCTCGGATGTACTCCTCCTGCAAGAAAATACAAATACCAATGTTAGTCTTTAAAAAAATTAATAAAAAATGCACTATTTTCCAGGCTTCAAATGATAGAGATTTCTAAAGCTGCTATAAGGTGTGAATAAGTTTAATCTTCTTCTGCGTTGCTGAAAAGCTGGAACCTGCCATGTAGGTTGACCAAACACATGACACAGGAGTCATATGTTCAGTAATATTCTACCTTACCATTGTAGTGGGAGGGATTGGTGCCCATTCACATGGGAGAAACAATCTATAAATTCTTTTTGTGCATAAATGATCACCTTCAATGGTAAATATGAGCATCGAAAATTTAAGGTAGGTCAACGTTCCAAGTACTTACCTGCTCCTCTCTGAACACAATCTTGTTGAAGAAGAATTGCAGATATTCATTAGCATAATTAATGCACAGCTGCTCAAAGCTGTTAAAATTAAGGTCCTGTAATTAAAAAAAATTTGTATTAGCTGAAATAATAAAAGTAAACAGTTACATAGTTAGTCAGGTTGAAAAGAAGACACAAGTCTATCTAGTTCAACCATAAAAATAAATAAATAAAATAAAAAATATCATACAATCCCATATACCCAATCCTATACCCACAGTTGATCCAGACACTAAACACTGTGACTGCATTAAAATGTCAGACTAAGACGGCTTTCACACCAAGCCGCGGCCGGCGTTGGCGGTAAAGTGGCGATATTTTAGCGCCGATTTACCGTAGTTTTAGCAGCGTTATTCCGCCGCTAGCAGGGCGGTTTTAAACCCCCAGCTAGCGGCCGAAAAGGGGTTAAATCCACTCTCAAAACGCCGCCGGCACAATGCCGGCGGTATCTCAGCGCTGCCCCATTGATTTCAATGGGGAGCAGCGGTGGAGGAGCGGTGATTTCACCGCTCCAAAGAAGCTGCTGGCAGGACTTTTTGTGACGCCCTGCCAGCACACCGCTGCAGTGTGAAAGCCCTCGGGCTTTCACACTGGGGTGCATGGAGCAGCTTTTTTCAGGCGCTATACAGGCGCTATTTTTAGCACTGTAGCGCCTGAAAAACGCTGGCAGTGTGAAAGGGGTCTAAGATACAAGTTTTGGGGTGCCTTGATGTGGCCACTGCGGCTTACACATGTTTGCGAATGTGTGCGACTAAACCCCTTTTTTTTACTGTGAACTGTTAGACAAGGTCTAAATTTAGTTTTGTTGCAGGCTAGCTGGTAATTGAGCTGGGAATTTTTTTGGTTTGTTTTATGTACATTGCCTTTCCATGTGCTTCCTGCTGCAAAGGCTATAGGTTGGGGTGGTTGCCATTTGTTTGCACAGGTTGTGATTTGGTGTGTATAAGCACAGGATGCCTTTAGCTGCCACTGTGCCCTTGCTGGTTCCCGTGCATCCCTATACCTTTAAGGAGGCGTGGGCTCCCTCCAGGCAAACCTGCTCTTAATCCATTCAACTGCTATATACAGTATGTGCTCCAGTTTGGGAGACTCTCATAATTATCATGTTAGGACCAAAGTAAAAGTGGGGTGCCTTGAAGTAGCCGCTGTGGCTTACACATAAGTTTGCAAATGTGCGGGACTAAACCCCTTGTTTTTAACATTAACTGTTAGACAGGGTCAACTTGGTTTTATTGCAGTTTTATTGCAGGCTAGTTGGTAAGTGAGCTGGGAGTTTTCTTTTGTTCGAAATGAGTTCCCTTATAGCAACATTTTCTGAGCACCATCATTTGCAAGCTGCCCTGGTGGGTTCTTAACTCTTGTAAGGTAAATTTTCAGTTTTTTGACTAAAATAAAGTTTGGTGTCCTTCTAAATGCCAAGGGAAGAAACTAACATGTGCCTTGGTCACTCAGGTTTACAGGTTGTAAAGTATTCAACCTAATATGATAGGGTTCTGAAAGGTCCTTTCCAACAGGCAAGAAGAAAGCCATGCCAGGTTAGACAAGGGAACCTGGTGGGCTAGTATTGGTCTGGCCAAGTCCAGAATTCTGAGGAGTTTAGTGATTCCTGATAAGGCAGACATATCTAGATCTGATTTTAGGAAGGAAGAAAACCTGCATGGCTAGTGCCCCTGGCATGGGGACTTAAGGATGCCTGAAATAAACAGTATGGGTTTGGAACCCCACTTTATAAGTAAGGCATATGATCACAGCACTTTTTGCTTGCCCTTGTTTCCTGGTTTAGGGTTTTGTGGCCAAGGTATGGAGAATATTAATAACTGTCAGGTAGGCTTTGCCTTTGTCATAGCACACAGGTTTTTTGCATATTTTGCTCCCACAAGGATGGAGATCGGATTTTCCGACAGGAAATGTTGGATGCGAGCTTGTTGGCCGTAACCAATGTTGGCTGACAAATGTTGGCTAGCTGGCTCTCAAATTTTCCACCAACAAATGTGTGTTGTCGGACTTTCCGATCGTGTGTACACAAGTCCGTTGGACAAAAGTACAAACACGCATGCTCCGAATTGCTTGCTGGTTTAGGGTTTTGTGGCCAAGGTATGGAGAATATTTATAACTGTCAGGTAGGCTTTGCCTTTGTCATGGCACACAGGTTTTTTGCATATTTTGCTCCCACAAGGATGGAGAGTCTAATGCCGCGCACACACACGATCGGATTTTCCGACGGGAAATGTTGGATGCCAACAAATGTGTGTTGTCGGACTTTCCGATCGTGTGTACACTAGTCCGTCGGACAAAAGTACAAACACGCATGCTCCGAATCAAGTAGGAGCCGGAAGTGCTCGGTCTTGTAAAACTAGCGTTCGTAATTGAGACATCACGTACGTCTTGTACGTCACTACGTTCGTAATTGTTGGCCAACATTTGTGTGACCATGTGTATGCAAGACAAGTTGGAGCCAACACCCTTCGAACAAAAATCCACGGTTTTGTTGTCGGAAAGTCCGATCGTGTGTACGGGGCATAAGTCCCGTTTGTGGGGAAGAAGTATGATCATTAGGATCATTAAATCCTTCCTGTCTCTTCATAGAAGCCCTCACCTCAGCTTAAGCTAACCCATGAGAAGGGGGATCCATCTGATTTTGGCCAGGCGTATTCAGACCACCCATTCCATATTAGCAGCTTTGCACTCCAGAGGGAGTTTAGGAATAGATGTCCCTTTTTTTTTTTTGGAGAAGCACCATTGTGTAACCCTGTGCACTTTATGTGTTTGGTCAGCCATTCAGTTTTTCTTCTTTTGAAAACGGAATTTTTTTTATTAAAGCGGAACGACACTGTCTGTAATGTATTTTTTTTTTTTTTTGTGCAATGAGAAGGATTAGGAGATGGTTATTACACACTCACGTGTTCCGTTTTCAGAGGGAACTGCTGCCGGTTTTCGGCACAAATAAACACTTATAAAAAGTGTTGCTGCTGGGTGCCATCTTGCCTGTGGGCATGCGAAACCACACAGGCACCTTCTATGGCCCAGCATGCACCGCTGTTACTGCGCCGATCTCTCACTTGCGCAGTAACGGCAAAGTGTAGCTCACGTTCGACTAAATCTCGCGAGATTTCGGCCACATCTGCTGAAATCTCGCGAGATTTTGGCCACATCTGCCGAAATCTCGCGAGATTTCGGCAGGAGCCCCCTAAATCTCGCGAGATTTCGGCGGATGTCCGCACTGACTCCTGGGATCAATGACACCAGATCCCAGGAGACAGTGCGGCATGGCGAGGATCGACGCACAGACCCCGCCCACCCCCGAAGAGACAGAGCAGCAATTACAAGGTAAGTGCAAAAAAAAAAAAAAAACCACTTAATTTAGTACTCTTTGCCTGATTTGGAAGGCAAAGAGATTTACTAAATGAAGTGTGTGCAGAACCGCTTTAAGTTCTAATATACAGAAAAGAAGGTGCAGTACAATGCAGTATCATAAGTACAGTGATTCCAACACACATGTATCAGAGTATAAATAATGCAAATAACTGCAAAGTAGGATGACAGCTAGACTTGTGGAAATAAAAGAAAATCGCCGGTTGTGTTTCTAGAATGAGTGTACGAGAGTTGGCACTCAAAAGCAATTTCCTGCAAGATGTAGGTTCTCAACTGTCAGCAATTAAGCGTTGCACCGATTGGAAACAAGAAATAGGGAAGAGCAGAAGATAAGGGTATGGGTAGGGGAAGGGGAGAAGAGTGGGGAGGGAAAAAGAATAGAATCAGTTTTTTTATGCCCTTTTTGGGGGGTTTTGCGCACACACTGCGGGCTTGGAACAGAAAAAAAGAAAAAACGATATTTAGATATTACTTAAAGGAAAAATATAAGCAACCTTAAAGCGGTGTTCCGGCCGAAATTATACTTTTTAAATAAAAATACCCCTATAATACACAAGCTTAATGTATTCTAGTAAAGTTAGTCTGTAAACTAAGGTCTGTTTTGTTAGTTTTTAGCAGTAGTTTGTTATTTTATAAACTTGCAGCAGGCCGTGGCCATCTTAAGTGTGGGCATCTGAAGCCAGACTGTATTTCTTCCTGGATCTCATCCTTGCAGATCTCGTACATGCTCAGTGCAGCATAAGCAGTGTAATAGGTTTCAGGTCAGGTTTCCATAGCAACGGCAGTTTGAGAGGAAGTTGCTGCCCCTTCCCAGGAGGCATTGCAAACAGGAAATGACGCGATGGGCCGCGGCCAGGGAGGAGGAAGTGAAAAATGAATACAGCAGATATACAGTCTGTGCTGAAAAAAAAATAAAAAAAATATCCAATTTGTTTACAGTGCACAGTTTAGTGAGGGATGCTAAAGAGTTGTAAACGTGGGTGGAACTCCACTTTAAGTGACATTGTAGGACGTCTCCCCTTTATTAACTATAGCTGCCATATACAGTAAATCAGATTAATTAATTCACCCATTTCTACAGCAAATGATAACCTCCAAATATCAACATTTCACTATTTACACCCCCATTAAGGCCTGACCCCCACTTCTAACCAGTGGACCTGAAAAAAACACAGTGCAAACCAATACTTCCAGGGCCTTCTTTAATATTGATTAGACCCTGGGCAAAACATTTTTTCCCCCCCCCCCCCCATGCAGTTTTGCTCTCCACCTGCTCTGAGACATACAAAAATTAGCAGCTAGACTCAAAATCTATTTACTAAATCAGATCAGGCAGCTATTGCGATTGGTTGCCAGAGGTTACAGTGTATCATTACCGCTCACTGACTGGTTGCTAGAGGTTACAGCACACATTACGGCTCACTGATTAGTTGCTAGAGGTTACAGCACATGATTTCTGCTTGTTTATTGGTTTTTAGAGATTACTATGGATATGACCTCAGGGGGGCATGATATAAATATCAATGCCGCCGACCCTTTGCTATTCACATATGAATGCTGCCACTATTTACATATGAATGCCGGTAATTTACATGCAATTAACACAGGGTCTGCAGGTGAGTCACCTGTACACAACAATAGGGCAGAGCTGGGCAGCATTTGTAGCAGCACTTCACATTGAGATATTGGGACACAGCACAGAACTAAAACCTCAAGGGACGTGGGAATTTAAACCAGGATAGTTGGCAAGTATGAGGCAGCTGCTTTGGGCCCCACAACAATGACAGGGCCCAGGGCAGCTGCCCCTTTTGCCCTGCCTTAAAAACGGCCCTGAATACTTCTCCTAAAAATCTAATTTGGTCACAGATACAGGCACAATCACTTATGAACAATTTCTCCTGTCAAAACTTCTATTCAGGAGCTTTGTTTTTGAGTCTTATTAGTTACTCTTGCTGTTTAAGCCCTGATCAAGGTGTTTTTGGGGTCCTCTTGAAACTCTGGTAGCCTTTAGTACTCCTGTTGTTGGTATTAATAAAGAACTTTGGACGCTTGAGACATCTATGACATGGAGTTGGGTGGCCTCCATTTCTTGGAGGGGTCCTCTGCATTGTGGAGAGCTGCCGAACCCAAGCCATTGGTCACAACCATTGACTTAATTTTTAGTACTAAAACAGTGAGGCTGGGATAAATGTCATTTTTTTTTTGTTGCTGTTTTTTTGCCCTTTTTAATTAAAAAATAAATCTAGGACATCTCACCTCAAAGCCATAGATATCCAGTATAGCGATGGACAGGGCATCTTGTCGGGGATATACCAGCTTGTTAATTCTGTCTGTCAGCCAGCTGAAGAGTAGGGAGTATAAAATCTTGGCAATAGCATCTCTGAAAGACAATGGCAACATCACTAATATTGCTTTATGAATATTGGCTAAGAAATCAAGAATCATCTCCTTATGGAGGATGCTTGACACAATCAATTAGTATAGCAAGCTTAAAGGAAAAGGTCTCATTCACACAAACCTAAAAAAGTGTACGCCCGTGTGAGGCCTGTGTGTGCCCACATAGGGATGCACAGGTGCTCCATGCATGCATCCGTGTAAGCAGTCCCAATTTGTTCCTATTTGACAGCTGTGTGGATGTGGGTCCCTGAATGCAGACAGTATGCGTTTGAGGACCTGAACCTGCGTGGATGTCAAATTGAGAGTAGCAGCTGTGTCTGTGCAGCTGCTGTGTCCCAATCAACATGAAAGGGGCTGCCCTGAACGGGGAGGCATGGAACACCTGTGCATGCCCATGTGGGTAAACATGGGTCTCTCACAGGCGTACGATTAAATATGTCCGTATGAACTACTCTGCTAAGCATCCAAACCTATCACATAACAACAATCAAATGCAATTTGGAGAAAAACCTCTCCTATTTTTGTGGGCTAAAAAAAATTTCAAAAGCTTTGCATGGTCACAACACTGGATAGTATGCACTGCTGGGACAAGGTCCTTCAGCACTCAAGGCAAAAAGAACAAAGTGCGCACTCCCACCCCATGAGCTGCAAACTGTTACAGGTCCTGCCCTTTTTACCCCCTATGCCGTGCCAAGGTGGCTGCCTCTTTTTGGTCGCCCCTTGGCCCAGCTTTGCCAGCATGCCAGTGGCTGAAGGTGGGCACAGACACAATATAACTCCCTCTGAATCCCAATAGCCTTACCAGGGCAGGCTTAGTCAATTGTCTGTTTGCACATAACACAGCTGTTTAAATCTATTCTGTTTAGACAGAATTCTATAGAATTAAGGTGGAGTTCAAACCAAAAATGCAACTTCCGCTTTTCGGATCCCCCCCCCCCCCCCCCCTCCGCTGTCACATTTGCCACCTTTCAGGGGGGAGGGGGAGCAGATACCTGTCTAATACAGGTATTTTGCTCCCACTTCCGGGCATAGATAACCGAGCCACCCACGGGTATATACGCCACTTCCGGTGCCTTCTCCTCTTCTGGGAGACACATAGGTCCAGTGGGAAGACAGCAGGGACCAGTGAGAACGCACAGCGCAAGTCGCACATGCGCAGTAGGGAACCAGGAAGTGAAGCCGCAAGGCTTCACTTCATGATTCCCTTACCAAAGATGGTGGTGGCAGCACCCGAGAGCCGGGGGACAGATCGGCTTCGGGTGAGGACATCGCCCTGGACAGGTGCCCTGGACAGGTCAGGTAAGTGTCCTTATTTTAAAAGTCAGCAGCTGCAGTATTTGTAGCTGCTGACTTAAAAAAAAAATTGATGGAGCTCCGCTTTAAAGTGATCCCGCTGAAAAATCAAAGTGTAGTCATGTGCACTTTATTTTCTTATCTGCAGGTGGTGCTCAACTGCAGCTGCTTTGCAGCTGGAGAGGAAGTCAGGTGGAACCCGGTTCCTCTATGGTTGCTTCGGTCACTGGAAAAGCGGTCCAATTGGATGCTGTTGCCCCATGTGACTCTGACAGCCATCTTGGGTCAGACAAAGCCTATTCAAGGCCCTGCCTCCTGGGTTTTGGCGCACTTTATGCAAGTGGGTAGTGTAGGGAAAGGAACCCCATCTGTTAGGGACAGTACCAGCGGTAGAGAAAGGTTCCTGATGAGGAGGGAAAGCGTAGGGTCACATCTCTCCTGGACATCTTCCCGATTGGGCGAGAAAACGGACAGACCGTATTCTGCCTCTCTCTACAGATGCTGTCGCTCTGGCTGAAACCCGCTCTGTTCACTTTGCTGTAACCATGAGTGCACCTGGTTGGGCAGTCTTCTCACAGGGTTTTTGGGAACTGTTGCTGCGCTGTTTCAATATAAATTATTCCACCTGAATGTGTGGAATTATTGCAGCCGCACCATGCTGCACCCCACCTACAAAGGTCCTGTCTAACAGTAAACAGCATAAGATGCCCACTATTACCTTTTTATCTGTGCACATATCTGATTTAGTTAAGTTTGAATCTTAATTGCTAAGCAAGCCCTAACAACTGCGACTCTATTGCCCATGGACAATGCACAACTTGGCACTAAAAGGAATTCTGATTGGACAGTAAATAAGCCCCTATATAAGCAAGACTGAACATTTATAATAAATCAAGGCCAAATATTCAGATACTTACGTAAGCCGAGTCGCGACTCGTTCTCTTAAAGGCTTACCTGGCATCGACAGCACTATCCACCGACAGTGGAGTGTAGATCTTCTCCCTCAAGGTTTCCTGTACAACCAGAGAATATTATTAGGATCTGCATCCTAGTATGACACACACTCTGTAAATTATTGTGTATTTATTTTTTTACTTACCGTCACTTTGTAGGTGATGGATTTCTGTAGCCCCTCAGGGGATATCTGGAGGAGTTCTGACACCACGCGTATCTCGCTCGCACTCACTACTGAAGCCACTTCCTGAGACTCAGTCTAAAAATCAAGACACATACAGTAAAACCTTGGATTGCGAGCATAATTCGTTCCAGAAACATGCTTGTAATCCAAAACACTTGTATATCAAAGCGAATTTCTCCATAAGAAATAATGGAAACTCAAATGATTCCTTCCACAACCATTTACTCATAGGTCCTTCAGTTTATAGTCCATATAAAAAGATTATAGCAATGTGACCAGGTTGTGTAACCATAAAATGTCCATCCACAAATGGAAGCCTCCACAAGGGGATTAGAAGCAAAATCCAGCAGGAGCTACAGAGTATAAAAGAGAAGAGAGGCGCCTCTAAGTGTAGCAATATGTTGCTAAATGTTGTACCTTCATTAAATGTAACCATATTGCTACACTTAGAGGCGCCTCTCTTCTCTTTTACACTCAGTTGTGACATGACGCTGCTTGTATATCAAGACATCACTTGTATATCAATTCAAAATGTATTTTAAAAGTTTGCTTGTCTTGCAAAACGCTCTCAAACCAAGGTTTTACTGTAATACTGTATATTCATTCCAAGTCAAGGTCAGTGTGCTATTTTTATCTCTTTTCTTTGGAAACCTAAAGCAGGTCTCCAGACAAAATGATTAGTCCTTTGAAAAAAAATAAAAAATAAAAAAATAAATTACATTTGCTCCAGAGATTTCCCCCGCAGTACTTTTTCTACTGCATGATGTCCTCAGTCCTCTGGCCAGCATCATTCAACCCACTTCCACTGAGCCCAGGTCATCACGGACCTGCCCCCCCATCCTGTGACTGGACAGTGAAAAAAAGCAGCAGTGGTAAGCTCTTCTGTCAATCTGCTTTTTGTCAGCGCAATAACTGATTGGCTCCTAGTACTGCTTCTTCTTTTAGCACTCCAGCTCCGATCTACAGGGACGGCAACAGGCTGATACCAGGTCAGTTTCAGGTACAGTGGAACCTTGGATTACGAGCATAATCCGTTCCAGGAGAATGCTTGTAATCCAAAGCACTCGCATATCAAAGCGAGTTTTCCCCATAGAAGTCAATGGAAACAAAGATAATTTGTTCCCGCATTGACTTCTATTGCATGCAATACCGCATGTGGCCAGAGGTGGGGGAGCGCCGGAGGGCCTCGGAAATACTCGGGGACAGCTCGGCTGAACTCGGAAAGCCTCGGAAAGGCTTGAAAACACTCGGGAGCAGAGTATTTCCGAGTTTTTCCGAGTATTTACGAGTGATTCCGAGTATTTACGAACGGCTCCGAATTGTTCCAAGTGTCACCGGTGCCCCCGCACCTCTGGCCAAATGCAGTACTGCACACCCCATTAGCTTGAATTCTGCTAGTTTTTGCGAGACAACACTCTCAAACCGAGTCAGAATTAAAAAAAAAAAGTTGCTCGTCTTTCAAAATGCGCGTTAACTACGTTACTCGTAAACCAAGGTTCCACTGTACTTGTACTTCTTTCATTTAAAAATACAATCAATTATGTATTATTGAATACAGAGCTGCATTAATTTGTGTCTTTAACCGCTTAAGGACCGCCTCCTGCACATATACGTTGGCAGAATGGCACGGCTGGGCATATCAACGTACAGGTACATTACTCTTTAAGAGCCCAGCCGTGGGTCGCGCGTGCCGGCACGCTCGCGACCCGGTCCTTAGCTCCGTGACCGTGGCCGCGGACCCGATCGCCGCTGGTGTCCCACGATCGGGTCACAGAGCTGAAGAACAGGGAGAGGTATGTGTAAACAAACCTCTCCCCATGCTTCCTAGTGCGACTGACACTGATCGTCTGTTCCCTGTCATCGGGAAAGATGATCAGTGATGTCGAATGTCAAGCCATGCCCCCTACAGTAAAAAAAAACACACACGTCACACTTAACCCCTCCCCCCCTAGTGGTTAACTCCTTCACTGCCATTTACACAGGAATCAGTGCATTTAAATAGCACTGATTGCTGTATAAATGACAATGGTCCCAAAAATGTGTCAAAAATGTCCGATGTGTCCGCCATAATGTCGCAGTCACAATAAAAATTGCTGATCGCTGCCATAGTTACATAGTTACATAGTTACATAGTTAGCTAGGCCGAAAAAAGACACAAGTCCATCCAGTTTAACCATAAAAAAAAAGAAATAATAAATAAAAATAAAATATATCGTACAATCCAATAAACCCCATATTATACCCACAGTTGATCCAGAGGAAGGCAAAAAAAAAAAAAAAAACCAAAAGAGCATGCTCCAATCTGCTACAGCAGGGGAAAAAAAATCCCTTCCTGATCCCCCTAGAGGCAATCGGATTTTCCCTGGATCAACTTTACCTACAAATGTCAGTACCCAGTTATATTATGTACATTTAGGAAAGTATCCAGGCCTTTCTTAAAGCAATCTACTGAGTTAGCCAGAACCACCTCTGCAGGGAGTCTATTCCATATTTTCACAGCTCTTACTGTGAAGAAACCTTTCCGTATTTGGAGATGAAATCTTTTTTCCTCTAGACGTAAAGAGTGCCCCCTTGTCCTCTGTGTTGACCGTAAAGTGAATAACTCAACACCAAGTTCACTATATGGACCCCTTATATATTTGTACATGTTGATCATATCCCCCCTTAATCTCCTCTTCTCAAGATTGAATAAATTCAGTTCCTCTAATCTTTCCTCATGGCTGAGCTCCTCCATGCCTCTTATCAGTTTGGTTGCCCTTCTCTGCACTTTCTCCAGTTCCCCGATATTACTAGTAAAAAAAAAAAAATATTAATAAAAATGCTATAAAACTATCCCCTATTTTGTAAACGCTATAACTTTTGCGCAAACCAATCAATAATCGCTAATTGCAATTTTTTTTTTACCAAAAATATGTAGAAGAATACGTATCGGCCTAAACTGAGGAAAAAAAAAACGACGCCAATTTTGTTTGGGAGCCACGTTGCACGACCGCACAATTGTCAGTTAGAGCGACGCAGTGTCGAATCGCAAAAAGGGGGCTGGTCCTTTGGCTGCAAATGGTTATTATGTGCCAGGGTTGAGGTTTTAAGCATAACTATTGGCAGACATAAAATATCCACAATGAATTTGCACTCAATCCCTAACCCCAAGGAGCTCCACTGTTTGAAGATTAACACTGGTATTTGCAGAAACCACAAAGTCCCTACACTTCAGCGCTGTTTTAAGCCAAATCAGCTACACTTTAAGACTGCCAATTAATTAGCCCGAATACTGTACAGGTATGTTTAATTTAGCATGTGCTTAAAGCTGAGCTACTGGCAGATATAAAAGACACAAATCACTGCAGGTATGCATTCACAAAAAAAAAAAAAGGTAAATGTATTATTTTTAATGCAAGAAGTGTAAGTATCTGAATTTGACCTCAGAGCTCAGAGTGGATGAGAGAGGAACAGCAAAATAAGCCAATCAGTGTAACGTGCTGCTTCTTCTTTCACTGTCCTGTCACAGACTGGCGGAAGGAAAGACCTGTGTTGGTAACCTACTTGAAATAGAGAAAAATTAAAGTCTTCTACCCTGTCTGTGTGGCTGAGCTGTGTAAATCTCAGAACTGGATGGGCAGTTACAGAATTACATATCCTTTTGCAGGTAAAAGAGCTATCATATATGTATCTGTGTGTTTAGCTGTTTGCACCAGGTTGAGCTAAAGAAGAAGCGTTATCATTTTTACGTGTTTATTTTAAACTCTTTACCTCTCCTAGTTCTGTAAAGATGTAAAAGCTGTAAAGTGATCACATATCAAGATCCTTATACGATGTATACAAGATTAAGAAATAATTTGTGTTTAATATAATTACACTACAAATATGCCCCAGTTAAGTTTGTGAGCTCGCACCTCATATTTCTCAAAGTAGACATTGCCCAAGTGCAGGATGGAAGACAGAACTCGGAAGATGCTGTCCTGATCCTCTCCATTGAAGCTGAGGGATTCCATGGCGTTGAGGAGCCTCCGAAAATCTTCTGCATCACTTTTGGATGGGATCTCACAGTTACCTCCCTGAATAACAAATAAAAGGCAAATGAAAGTGGAACTCCATGCAACACTAAATTTATTATTTAGGATAGAGTGGAGTAGGGTTAGAACCTTTGAGGGGTTTGGAGCTTACACAGGGCTGAGGACTCCATCACTGTCCCCTATGTGACAGCATTGGGTACTTGAGTCGGTGGTTGCCAAACACTAGGGGTGTCATATAGGTGCAAGGAGAGATTTCTCCACCCTGTGTAGGACTCTTCTACTCACTTCTGTGAGTGAACAGAGAGACGGGAAGGTATGTACAGTGCCTTGAAAAAGTATTCATATCCCTTGAAATTTTTCACATTTTGTCATGTTACAACCAAAAAATTTAATGTATTTTATTGTGATTTTATGTGATAGACTAACACAAAGTGGCACATAATTGTGAAGTGGAAGGAAAATGATAAATGGTTTTCAACATTTTTTATAAATAAATATGTGAAAAGTGGCGTGCATTTGTATTCAGAGTCCCCCTGGGTCAATACTTTGTAGAACCCCCTTTTGCTGCAATTACAGCTGCAAGTCTTTTTGGGGATGTCTCTACCAGCTTTGCGCATCTAGAGAGTGACATTTTTGCCCATTCTTCTTTGTAAAAATAGCTCAAGCTCTGTCAGATTGGATGGAGAGCGTCTGTGAACAGCAATTTTCAGGTCTTGCCACAGATTCTCAATTGGATTTAGGTCTTGACTGTGACTGGGCCATTCTAACACATGAATATGCTTTGATCTAAACCATTCCATTGTAGCTCTGGCTGTATGTTTAGGGTAGTTGTCCAGCTGGAAGGTGACCCTCCACCCCAGTCTCAAATCTTTTGCAGACTCTAACAGGTTTTCTTCTAAGATTGCCCTGTATTTGGCTCCATCATCAGATCACATACAACTGTATTAAACCTGGACAGTGAGTGGTGAGTGTTTTTAAACGTTTATCAGCGTTTATCAGCGTTAGAGCGTTTTTACAGCTGAAAAACGTCTCTCAGAACCCAACTAGTTTTTTTTTTTTTTTTTACTGCTCAAAAACGCCACTGCCCAAAACTGCTGATAACAGCCTATGTGTGCATGGACACATAGGATAACATGATGTCATTAAACTCTCTTTAATGACTGTAGAAAAAAACGTCTACAGACAAAAATAGCTGCTGTAAAAATGTCCAAAAACGTCCAGTGTGCATGAGGCCTTAAAAAAAATACACCACACACACACCACATTGTTGGTAGCGAACAATTTTCCAAGAAAGTTGGAAAGTCATTTTGACCAAAATTCTTGTCACAGATCATAGAATATGGGTGGCACAGTGGTGTAGTGGGTAGCACTCTCACCTAGCAGTAAAAAGGGTCACTGGTTTGAATCCCAACCACAGCACTACCTGCCTGGAGTTTGCATGTTATCCCTGTGCCTGCGTGGGTTTCCTCCGGGTACTCCGATTTCGTCCCACACTCCAAAGACATGCTGGTAGGGTAATTGGCTTCTGTCTAAATTGGTAGACATGTGCAATTCGTTTAGTTCCAAATTCGTTTAACGAATTTTGACAAATTCGTTAATCTCCGAATTTTTAAATTTTAAAATTTCCGAATTTTCAAATTTCTGAATTTTCTAATTTTCTCATTTCTGAATTTTCAAAAATTCAAAAATGCAAAAATTCGGAAATTCTGAAATTTGGAAATTTCGGAAATTCTGAGATTTCGGAAATTGGGAAATTTGAAAATCCGAATTTTCGGATTTCCGAATTTTCGAATTTCCGAAAAAAGCAAAAAAACTAAAGCGAACACATTTTTTGTCAGTGCACATGTCTATAAATTGGCCCTAGTATATGAATGTGAGTTAGGGACCTTAGATTGTAAGCTCCTTGAGGGTAGGGACCGATGTGAATGTACAATGTATATGTACAGCGCTGCGTAAATTGATGGCGCTATATAAGTAGTAATAAAAATAATAATAGAATAGTGCATTGTGTTTTCTTTAAAAATGCCTTTGTGAAATGTTTCCCAAAATTGCTCTGTCGATGGCCAGCTAAAGAAGCAATTGAAAAAACATAGACGACTCAAGGTAACTCAATGCTCCTAAATCTGAGACGTACCTGATTCAAGTAGTAATAAGTTTCAGCATCCTGCAGGTAGAAAAGTTGCTTTTGTTGAGCTGGGAGACCTGCCAGCATCTCATAGAAAATGTGGTAATTCCTTTCGTTTTTGGCCTGAAATATGACAAGGGGATATTTGCTCTCATAATTTTCAAGCATTTATCATACATGTACTCTATCTGGGAAGCCTGGTAAAGATTTTAATAGAATGTGTAAAAACAACAGTAGTAGCTGACCAGTAACAGTAGTTCCCAAGTAGGAACAGTTTCCATGTCCATGACAGTCCCTGTGTCTTTGTAGAGTCATCTCCTGATTATTTGTCTAACATTCTGATTACAGTCTCCTAAAAAATCTGTCAAACTACAGCAAAAGGTCCACTACTGGTGTAGCACCCTCTACCAATAGGTAGGGGCTAGTAATATTTTTTTTTACTAGGAACTGTCAGCACAGGCAAATTTAGGCAGGCCGATGCTGCAAGCTAGGCCTGTCTGTTTTGATATGGGGGCTGGGAGTGGACAGAGTAGCAGTGGGTGTGACCACCTGTACTCCAGTTCTGAGGCGCCTCCCCTGCTTCCAGGGAGAATATTTTGGAAGAGGGGCTGGGCCTGGAACTAGAGTGGCAGGTAGCTCATGTGGGAGCCCTGACCAATCCCCAATTGGTATTGGCAGGGGACAGGCCTCCTATATAAGTTGAGGTAACATGCTACTGGGGGGAGTTGTCAGCTGAGTGAAGTGGAGGATGGAATATTGAGCAGCAGCAGTAGGGCACCCTCATCTGGGGGGGTGCACCGATCACAGGAGGAGGCCCAGGGAGAGCTGTGAAGGAACTTTGCCTCTACACTGTCATTGGCAATGTCTTTATCATCACACAGTCGTTGATAAAGAACTCCTGGAGCAGAGGGGCAGGTGAAGCTGTCGGAACGTATAGTCCGGTCAAGTTCTCCATCAAGGACTCAGGGCAGTGAAAGGTCGGTGAGTGTTACCACAGTGGAGGGCTGGATGTGCCAGGAAGTCTGTGAGGGAACTTTGCTTCTACACGGTCATTAGCAAAGTCTTCATCATTTACACGGTGAATGATGAGCAGTCCTGGATCAGAGGAGAGACTGTGGGGATCTGTGTCAAATCAATGTGGCATGAGGGCGCAGAATTTGAAAGCTGGGCTGGCTGGGAACAGTAGTCCACCATCCAAGAAAATGCTTTTAAAATACTAGGCCTCTGGGGAGGGGTGCTGCAGGCCTCAGGCCTTGTAGCGACGAGCAACCAGAGCCTGCTTAAGGACTCATTAAGAGTGGGTCCTTCTTGCTCATAGAAGAAGATTCTATGACATTACTTTACTTCAGGATTAAGAAGTTTGTGCAGGAGGAGAAGAAGTTCTGGGACCATCACTTTTACACAGTCAAGAGTGATGTCCTCATTCTTTACACAGTAATGGATGGGGAATTCTTGGAAGAAATAGTCTGCGGAAGTTAAGCAGAGGAGGAGCAACAGTCTCCATGGAGATGCAGGAGGAATATCATACTGATTATAAATACACATCATATCTTCGGGCTCTAACTATGTGCTAATGTGTGTACTCTTTATAATATGATGGCAATTGAACTATCCTATGGGCATCCCATAAACCCTTTTCCCACAACCAAGTTGTACCCCCCAATAAACAAAAACAAAACCAGCAAAAGACTGTTCATTGTCTCTGCAAGTGATGTATGGGTGTCCGGCAGCGGGGGGAATTGGTGGATTGTCTGTTACTAGTGGCAACGACACCGCTACAACTGTGTACAGCAACCGCAAGGAAAACATACAGGTCCAACAAATAGAGCCCAACCTTTTACAAGAAGCTTTATTTTGGATATATTGTGATAAGACACCAAGACACGATGCTTGAAGAGGTTTCAGGAAAAGGAAAACTATGACCAGCGATGAGGTTGATCAATACAGTCATAGAAAGTATGAAAAAGCCATATGTATGTCAATATGAAAAAAAGTACACCTGGACTATGGGGCATCACAATGTACAGATATGAATTTCTGTGTTGTGGTGTGCTGCATTGTCAAAAATAGAGCAGGTATGTTTTTTGTGTACTGAGGCACACCAGGAGTCTGTTCAAATTTAATGGGCTGCCTATGAGCTTCATTGTACGCAAACATGTGTAATCAGAGGGGCAGATAGATGGTCAGAAGCAGAGGGAAGTGTTCCTACTGGGTCATGATGGAGGACCTCAGATGATATCAAAGGCAGGACTTACCTGAAACACAATTCTGGATTTTTCAAGCAGATATTGGGATGTTATGGCACCACAAATTATACCCCTGTGCAGAAAAACATTAGGGATAAGTGTTAACAACATGAACATAAATGGCATAACGCTCAGGAGAGGGTAGTGCATTTCTAGAGCTTGTGTTCACAGGCATTTGTTTGTGTCAGAACTGCATTTTTTCCCATGCAATTTAATGGAAATATAAAAGCAGCTCAGAAGGTCAAAAGCAACTCAGAAGATGGTCAAAAGCAACTCAGGAGAAGGTCAGAAGCAACTCAAAAATAGACCAGAAGCAAGTCAAAAGCAGGCCCAACACAGCTTAGAAAGGAGCTCGAAAGCACCACAGAAGGAGGTCAGAGGCCACTCAGAAGGATGGCAAAGGCGATTCAGAAGAAGGTCAGAAGGATGTCAAAGGCAGCTCAGAAGAAGGTGAAAAGAATGTCAGTAGTTTACAGGAAGGTCAAAAAACAGATCAGAAGGAGATCAAATGCAGCTCAGAAGCATCAAATGTAAGTTGGACGTACCTACTGTAAAAGTATGGAACATTTGGCTGTCCTCACAAGCCCTTAGGCGGGTTCCATTTTAAACCACACGCGGTTGAGAACCCAAACTGTGTGTGTTATATGTCCATGTCCCTACATATCATATATACTATGGAAACATTTGTAGTCATAGGACTTTGTGGACATTTATAAAAACACAGAGTATCAAAAAAGACACAATTTTACTTCATTCCATTTAAAACATTACAAAACATATTAAAAATACTCCACATAGAGTCCACACAAAATGTCCACATAAAGTCCTATGACTACAAATGTTTCCATAAAATATCCATTTGAACCCACAGTGGGCTCTACACCTGTTCTATACCTTCTACAAATTGTGATGTAGGTAACTGGGTATCTTTATGTATTATTTGTCCAGGCTTGTTACAATCTGAATATATCGTCCAAAGTCTGATTGTCAACCAATACAACCATTTCTAATGGATTACAAACAGAAAATCATCAATTTTATATTGCTTTAATTAAAAATAATCCAAAAACTTACTCCTCCAGGTAGATCTCCACAAATTTGCCAAACCGGCTGGAGTTATCATTCCGGACTGTTTTGGCATTTCCGAAAGATTCCAGCAGAGGTGTGGCCTCTAGAATCTGAAGGACAAAGAAATCCATATCTGCTTGTTTTTGTATACAGTATATACCCACACACAAGTACACACATATACATCCATATGAACAGTTACAGTGGCATTGCCATACAGAGATGCAGGTATGCTCAATGCATAAATCACCACACATTACATACAGAACTGATAATAGGTAAATACCTCTATCTACCGTGTCCGAGGTGAGCGCATTCATAGAAAGGAAGCAGAATCAGGATTTAGAATTATGAACTTGTCATTACTGGAGCACAGACACACTGATGATTATTATATACCGCTTCTATCTATTGCCATTACTCCTAAACTAAATAATAGTAATATTCTTTCATTCCTTATATCTATCATTCTCTTCATCTCTCTATGTCTATACCATATCTTTCTTTCTTTATATCTATCATTCTCTTTATCTCTCTATGTCTATACTATATCTTTCTTTTTTTCTTTATATCTATCATTCTCTTTATGTCTCTATGCCTATACAATATCTTTCTTTATATCTATCATTCTCTTTATCACTCTATGTCTATACTATATATTTATTTCTTTATATTTATCATTCTCTTTATCTCTCTATGTCTATACTATATCTTTCTTTTTTTTATAGCTATCATTCTCTTTATCTCTCTATGTCTATACTATGTCTATGCTATATCTTTCTTTCTTTTTTTATATCAACCATTCTCGTTATCTCTCTATGCCTATACTATATCTTTCTTTCTTTCCATCTATTATTCTCTTTATCTTTCTATGTCTATACTATATCTTTCTTTCTTTATATCTATCATTCTCTTAATCTCTCTATGTCTATACTATGTCTATACTATATCTTTCTTTTTTTCTTTATATCTATCATTCTCTTTATCTCTCTGTGTGTATACTATATCTTTCTTTTTTTTCTTTATATCTATCATTCTTTTTATCTCTCTATGTCTATATTATATCTTTCTTTCTTTCTATCTATCATTCTCTTTATCTCTCTATGTCTATACTATGTCTATACTATATCTTTCTTTCTTTCTTTCTATCTACCATTCTCTTTATCTCTCTATGTCTATACTAGATCTTTCTTTCTATCTACCATTCTCTTTATCTCTCTATGCCTATACTATATCTCTCTTTCTTTCTTTGTATCATTCTCTTTATCTCTCTATGTCTATACTAGATCTTTCTGTCTATCTACCATTCTCTTTATCTCTCTATGCCTATACTATATCTTTCTTTCTTTATATCTACCATTCTCTTTATCTCTCTATGTCTATATTATATCTTTCTTTCTTTCTATCATACTCTTTATATCTCTATGCCTATACTATATCTTTCTGTCTATCTACCATTCTCTTTATCTCTCTATGCCTATACTATATCTTTCTTTCTTTATATCTACCATTCTCTTTATCTCTCTATGTCTATATTATATCTTTCTTTCTTCGTATTTATCATTCTCTTTATCTCTCTATGTCTATAATATATCTCTCTTTCTTTCTTTCCATCATACTCTTTATGCCTATACTATATCTCTCTTTCTTTCTTTCTATCATTCTCTTTATCGCTCTATGTCTATACTATATCTTTCTGTCTATCTACCATTCTCTTTATCTCTCTATGCCTATACTATATCTTTCTTTCTTTATATCTATCATTCTCTTCATCTCTCTATACTATATCTTTCTTTCTTTATATCAATCATTCTCTTTATATCTCTATGTCTATATTATATCTCTCTCTCTCTCTTTCCAAAATGAATTATACAACAGTACACTATTGCATGCACAGAGTGCTACCTCGTGTTGCAGTGATGCCCACATTTATCGCCTGTAGTGTGAACCAGCCATAAGGGATCAATATACATATTAGCCAACACACCAAGCAAGGATCTTCAAATAACATCCAATTGATTTATTCCAAAGTGATCACATTACATCTTACCTCTTCAACAGGCATGCGACTATGTCTGATGACTGTACCTTAAGAAAGGCACAAACAGCAGTACAGTCAGCCAGCATTCTTACTTTTTGTATCCTAATTGGTGAGATTTCCCATTATTTCCTGTCCTGGTGACACCCTATGTGTTAGGATTTGACTGGGTGTCACCAGCACAGAAACTGAAGAGAAATCTCGGTAGCGGGAGCACAGACTGAAACAGAGAAAAAAGAAGAGAAAAAAAACCTCACCTGGTTCGTCACACCACGCCTCTGGTTAACCGCTACCAGGTAACGCAGGACGAGTTTTGTGGCCTCCGTTTTACCAGATCCACTTTCACCACTAAAAATAAATAAACAGTTTTTAGTATGCCAATACTCTCTTTGAGAAACCTTTCTAGAAGTTTCTTCTGTCTCTCAGTGACTTGAGTGGTGATGTTTGGACTTTGTGTTCTTTGTTTGGATTGCCAAATCTGCACATCTGTTGCAATTTTATTTTAGGGAGAATAAAACATAACAATTAGAAACACCCCAAGATAAGTGGAAATACCCAAAACTCCTAGGCAATTAGTAACAGAGTCAAGAACTACTCAGCAATCTTGCCGTTGGAATTCCTGAGATGTATAAAGCTACATAAAAGCCTGCCCCACCAGACTCAACCTATAACTGAAATATTATTTTTAAGAGATCTGACCCTTTTCAAAGTTGATGCCTTATGCAGTACCCTACCCCTAGTACTAGTTTGAATAGTTTTTTTCTCATGCTGCATTGTCAAAAAATGTAAGATAAATGAAAAATAAAAGAGAGGAAGAGAGACTTCCATGTTATGGCTTCAACAGGTGACTTTTAAAAGCTACCCTTAGTGATAGAGGGTGGTACATTGGAACCTTGGATTACGAGCATAATCTGTTCCAGGAGAATGCTTGTAATCCAAATCACTCGCATATCAAAGCGTGTTTCCCCATATAAGTCAATGGAAATGAAGATAATTGTTCCACATTGACTTCTATTACATGCAATACCGCATGTGGCCAGAGGTGGGGGGCGCCAGAGAGCCTCGGAAATACTCGGGGACAGCTCGGAAAGCCTCGGAAAGGCTCCAAATTTTTGAATTTTCAAATTTATAAAATTTTGAATATTCAAATTTCCGAAATTTAGAATTTCCGAAATTTAGAATTTCCGAAATTTAGAATTTTCGAAATATAGAATTTCCGAAATATAGAATTTTCGAAATATAGAATTTCCGAAATTTAGAATTTCCGAAATCTTGAATTTCCGAAATCTTGAATTTCCGAAATCTTGAATTTCCGAAATCTTGAATTTCCGAATTTCCGAAATATAGAATTTCCGAAATCCTGAATTTCTGAATTTCCGAAATTCAGAATTTCCGAAATTCCGAAATTTCACTAAACAAATTGCACATGTCTATTATTAATTTAGTAATAACACCAAGGGTAGTTGATCCAGGGAATATCCTATTGCCTCCTATGAGTTTAGGAAGATTCCCCCCCCCCCCCCCCCCCTGCCCGGAGCAAATCGGATCATGCTTTATTCGTTTTATTTTACCACTCGGGAATGGAGTATTTCCGAGTGTTTACAAATATTTCCGAGTATTTCCGAACAGCTCCGAACCGTTCCGTATGTCCCTGGCGCCCTGCGCCTGTGGCCAAATGCGGTACTGCACCAGCCATTAGCTTGAATTCTGCTCGTTTTGCGAGACAACTCTCCCAAACCGAGTCAGAATTTAAAAAAAAAAGTTGCTTGTCTTTTAAAACGCTTGTTAACCGCGTTACTCGTAAACCAAGGTTCCACTGTATATATGACCCTACAGTGATACTCACCTAATGATAATACACTGGTTGTGTTTGGCATCCATTAGTTTGGTGTAGGCGACATTTGCAATAGCAAAAAGGTGCCTGCAAGAGAAACATGGATAAACATTGCAAATAGCAAGGTATGGATTATGCCCGCCATATAGGAGCACAATACCATATAAATAAAAAATATTCCCACCAAGTCCCAAGCAGGCAATTTGTCTGAAATGCTTCATAGTATGGACTTACGGAGGATTTTCTCCCAAGGCTCTACCTTCGTAGTGCAGCACATGGTCTGTCCCATAAATATTCAACATCTTGTAAGGGTTTAATGAGATGAGGATGCTACCAATATATGTCTGAGGGTGGGTGGAGAAAACAGATGTCAATAGTGACATGGCAGCAATTCACTCAAATGAAGATATGAACATAAATGCACAAAATATAACTGGACACTAACATTATTCATTAGACATGTTCACTGACAAAAAATGTGATCATTTTTGTTTCATTCTTTTTTTGCTTTTTTCGGAAATTTGGAAATTCCTAAATCCGAAAATTTGGATTTTCAAATTTCCGATTTTCCAAATTTCCGAACTTCTAATTTTTGGATTCGGAATTTCTGAATTTCCGAATTTATGAATTTTGAATTTATGAACGGAATTTGAAAATTCGGAAATTCAAAAATCCGAATTTGAAAGGAAACTCCAATACCTATAATTTAATATTTATTATTAGTTAGTTATTATTTCAGATTTTTGTGTTTTTTAATTTTCAGATTTTCATTCTCTAGAATTTTCTGATTTTCATTCTTATTTTTGGATTTTCAAATTTTCAAATTTCCAAATTTTCAAATTTCCAAATTTTCAAATTTCCAAATTTTCCAAATTTCCAAATTTCCAAATTTTCCAAATTTTCTAATTTATGAAATTTAGAATATTCATTCATTCTGAAATTTTGATTTTCCGAATTTCGAATTTCTGAAATTTAGAATTTACGAAATCCTGAATTTTAGAATTTCAGAAATTCTGAATTTCTGAATTTCTGGTATTTCAGAAATTCGAAAATTTGAAATTCGAAAATTCGAAATTCTAAAAATCGAAATTCTAAAATTCGAAATTCGGAAATAACGAATTTGACAAAATTCTTTAAAAAAATAATTCGGAACTAAACGAATTGCACATGTCTATTATTAATTTTGTAATAACACCAAGGCTAGTTGATCCAGGGAATATCCTATTGCCTCCTATGGGTTTAGGAAGATCCCCCCCCCCCCCCCCCCGCCTGGAGCAAATTTGATCATGCTTTATTAGTTTTATTTTACCTTCCTCTGGAGAAATTGTGGGTTTTCAATTTTTTTTTCTATTGGTTGAACTAGATGGACTTGTGTCTTTTTTCAACCTGACTAAATATGGAACATGCGTACTTACATAGATCAGATCTCGTTCAAACCTCTTACGTAGGTTGTTAAGAACTGACACTTCCTGTAGATCTCTGCAAGAAAAAAACAACTATATCATTGTGTCACAAATAGCACAGAGTATAAATTTACCTTAAAGTGGAGCTCCAGCCCCCCCACAAAAAAATGTAATGTCAGCAGCTACAAATACTGACTTTTATTATTAGGACACTTACCTGTCACAGGGATCCCGCAATATCGGCACCCCAGCCAATTTTTCAATCAGCTCTCGGGTGCTGCCACCGCCATTCCTTTTAAGGGAAACCATCAGTGAAGACTTGTGGCTTCATAGCCGATTCCCTACTGCGCATGCGCGAAGCGTGCTGCACTTTGTGAATGGCCCGGTGGCGGGGGAAGGAAGAGGGGGGCTGAACTTCCGAGGGATCTCGCTGCGATGAGGTCTCCCGAAAGTGGGGATGACAGGTACCCGCTCTCCCTATCCCCCCCCCCCCTTCGAAAAGGTGCCAAATGTGGTAGCGGAGGGGGAGAGCTAGCAAACAAGCGGAGCTTCCCCTTTTGGGTGGAGCTCTGCTTTAAAAAATGAGTGAGGATTTAACTTACCTCAACTCACTTTAAACTGGTTAGTTAGTGGCATAGTTACGTTGGTCCAGCTTGGACCAATGCAAGTATACTTATTGCATACCTGGTCAATCCCCATGGAAGTGGAGAAGCACTGTTGCAGCCACAGAGAGAAAAGGACGCACCAATCTAAGTGCAGAATCCCAAGAACTTTAATTACATAGGTGGAACAAGAACACATTAATAAAAGAATAAATAAAATAAGCTCATCTGTCAGTGGGTCTCCTGGGGTGTAATCCGGGCGCCTGACATCTATCTGGCCATCGGCGTAGTTGATGCCGTCCGACCGCTCTGTGTAGGAAGCAGGGAAGCGATGTCTGGAGCCTCCAGGGGATAGGAGGTCGCACTCTGGCTGCCTGGAGCGTCCTATCAACTACACCGATGACCAAATAGATGTCAGCCGCCGGGATACACCCCTGGAGACCCAATGACAGATGAGCTTATTTTATTCATTCTTCCTGTAATGCCCTGTACACACGATCGGACTTACCACCAAAAAACCCGTGGATTTTTGTTCGAAGGATGTTGGCTCAAACTTGTCTTGCATACACACTTTACAAAGTGGGAAAGTGGTGATGAACAAGACGTACGACGATCTGAGAAAAAGGAAGTTCAATAGCCAGTGCGGCTCCTTCTGCTTGATTCCGAGCATGCAAACTTTTGTGCGTCGGACTTGTGTACACACAATCAGACTTTCCGACAACAACGTTTTATTGGTGGAAAATTAGAGAACATGCTAGCAAATATTTGTTGGCGGAAAGTGCGACAGCAAATGTTCGATGGGGCATACACACGGTCGGACTTTCCGACAACAAGCACACATCCAACATTTCCTGTCGGAAAATCCGACTGTGTGTATGCGGCATAAGTGTTCTTGATCCACTTATGTAATTAAAGAGGTGTGCCCATTAAAAAAATGTTTTTAAAGGTCAGCAGCTACAAATACTGCAGCTGCTGACTTTTAAGAATCGGACACTTACCTGTCCCAGGGTCCAGCGATGCGGGGGAACGAAGCCCCCCCTCATTCACCGCTCCGCTCGCGGCGCTGGCATCCTTACTGTGGGCACCCGGCTGTGGCTTTACAGCCGGGCACCCACTGTGCATGCACGAGCGCCGCTGTGCGCCGTGATACGACGCTCAGTCATCTGGGACATGTGACAGGTCCCAGATGACTGTGTGGCGCCGAGGGAAGTGATGTCAGTGCCCGGGCACTGAAGGTGGCAGACTACGAGGGACCCCCTAGCAACAGGCATTTAGAGGTGAGTAAAAAAGTTATTTTTTCCAATTTTTTTTTTTTTTTTTTATGATTTTTAAACAATAAATTTTTTTTTGGTGGAAACACCACTTTAAAGTTCTTGGGATACTGCACTTAGATTGGTGCATCCTTTTCTATCTCTTATGCCGCGTACACACGACCGGACTTTCCGGCAAACTAGCTTCGACGGTCTTCCCGATTAACTTTCCGCGGAGTTCTGACTGACTTTCCGAACTAACGGTGTTGGCCACACACGAACGGACTAATGCCCCGTACACACGGTCGGATTTTCCGACGGAAAATGTCCTATCGGACAATGTTGTCGGAAATTCCGACCGTGTGTAGGCTCCATCGGACTTTTTCCGTCGGATTTTCCGACGGACAAAGTTTTATCTCCTGCTCTCAAATTTTCCGACAACAAAGTCCTATCGGACTTTTTCCGATTGTGTGTAGCGAATTCCGACGGACAAAGTGCCACGCATGCTCAGATCACATTACAAGAACAAAGCTATTGGCTACTAGCCTCTACGTAGTCCCGTCGTAGGCAACAAACGTCACCACGTTCAGAATGATCGGATTTTCCGACAACTTTGTCCGACCGTGTGTATGCAACACCAGTGTCGGACAAAATCCGTCGGAAAAAATCCGATGGATTTTGAGGTCGGATTTTCCGACCGTGTGTACGGGGCATTAGTCTGTTCGAAAGTCCGTTCGTTTTAAATAATGGTGACATAAACCGGACTAAAAAAGGAAGTTCAATAGTCAGTAGCCAATAGCTTCCCTTGCGTCGTATTTGGTCCATCGGACCAGCACACAGACAAACGTTTTTCCCCATTTTTGGTCCGTCGGAATCGAGTCCATCAGATAGAATTGAAACATGTTCTATTTCTAGGCCCGTCAGATTTTTTTTTCAAAAAGGATCGGATTAGCCCACACATGATCGGATTGTCTGACGGACTAATCCCGTCGGACCTAATCTGCCAGAAAGTCGGATTGTGTGTACGCGGCTCTCGTATTACTCTCTTTGATCATACAGAGCTATCACAGCTCTGAGGACAGCTGCACAGGTGATCCCTTTGCACCATCCCATATATATTTTATTTATCACAGCATTTTGCTACTAAAGGACTTACTCCCACCACATACCACTGTGTCTGTTTTAAGAGACATTGGATTACTGTAAAGCTGGCTGGACTGTCTATTGAATATTACACCTATGCGCCAGTTTCTTCCTCCTTGTAACTTTCGTAGCCACCACTACTACGGTAATGCTCACTGTCTTCCGGATCCCGTACCATGCGGCTGCCCTGCTGCATAATAACTGTAGGGGGTCACTTGCTCGGCACAGGCACCATTCAAAGAACTCAGTCAACTTTCTCAATGAATACATGGCATTCTCTTATTGCATGTGGTGTCCCACCTAATCAGAGAATGCTTTGCATCCTTGAAGAAAATGCAAAGTCTTCTCTGAATGGCACCTGTACCAAGTAGGAACCCCCCCCCCCCTCCCCGTGGTTACTATACAGGGCACAGGTCATGGGAAACAGCAAGGATAATTGTAGTAGCAGTGATTTTCCGCTTCCACAGGGATTGTCCAGGTATGAAATATGAATATTTACATTGGTCAAAGTGGACTAATGTAACTATGCAATAAAAATGGAATTCAGCTTTAATATACTTAAAAAAAATTCAAGCAAGTTTTCAAATATGACGTTCAATGTTTTCCCCGCTCTTGTTATTCCCTGGGAGTTGTTCTGAAATTAAGCCCCCCCCCCCCCACCAAAACATTAAAAGTCAGCAGCTACAAATACTGTAGCTGCTGACTTTTACTATTAGGGCACTTACCTGTCCAGGGATCCCGCAGTGAACTCACCCAAGCCGATTCTTGAATTGGCTCTCGGGTGCTGGTGCCGCCATCTTGGATAAGGGAAACCGACAGCGAAGCCTTGCGGCAATGGGCCAGCTGCGGCAAACTCAGCAGCAAGTGGGAGCGGGTACCTGTCAAAATCAGGTAAGCGCTCCCCCTCCCCCCCCCCCCCCCACAAGGGGTCAAATGTGGGATCGGAGGGGTGAAGGAGGCAGACAAGCGGAGCTTCCCCTTTTAGGTGGAGCTCCGCTTTAACGAAGGTTCTGCCAGTTTACATTTCTTTCTGTTATTTGAGGATCCTTTCTCCGGGTGTCTTCAGTTTTTTTTTTTTCTGAACATACAGTATATGCTTATGTCAAACCACCGAATATGCAAAAACACTTACTCCAGCTGTGTCAAATCCTGGACCATGTTCTCATCCTGCTCTTGGCCTGGTTCGGTGTACTGCGAGCTCCGCATGGGCTGCATCTGCCAAGAACCAATGACATGACAAAATAACAGGAAATGTAAAATTCTTCAAGGGTAATTTTTCCCTCTCTCCTTCTGTCTGCAAGTCAATTTTGGGTAGCAGCAGAAAGGTCAGTATAGTCCTCTACTTCCTATATATCATGGGGACTTCAGCTAGGACTAGATTTATATCTCCCCACCGACCACCTTCCCAAGCCAACTGTCCTAAGCTGCCCATTTCTTATCCTATTCAAGTGGTTAGTCTTATGATGGATCGATTTCAGTACAACCAGCCCGCCAATACATGGATCGAATCTCGACTGGTCCCTGCTAAACCAACCGAGATTAGATTCACCTATGGCCCGCTTAAAGCTGTCCATACACTGGTACATATGCAAACATAATTTTGAAGGAAAAGTCTCATCAGTACATTCAATAATGCCAGTAGAGACTTAACAAAAGTATTTGAAATTTTATTTGCTTTTACCTTTCAATTTTGGTATAAATGGTATTGTCCAAACGAGAAACCACATACACTGATAAATATTTGTTCCTTCAAGAAAAAATATCCAAGAAAGATTTAAATGTTAAAGCAAAATTCTATTAGTGATACTCACATCTATCAGTCTGATGCTGCAGCTGTCCCATGTCTGCTGCAAGCCCGAGAACTGAGTGATCACATGCCCGCTGATCGCTCAGTTCTCGGTCAGCTCTGAGTGAAAAGCAGTGATTGTCAGAACTCTCCGCTCTGCTCCTCCAGCGCTTAATGGAGCGCTGGACTGAAGAGGCTGTGGGTGCAACTGGCTTTGGCTCTCAGCCACAAACTGTCAATCAGCTGGGTGGATCCTGAAAAATATTATCTGGATATTTTCAGAGCCTGAAACAGCTCTAACACCTCAGCTGACAGTGGGCAATAGGTCAATAGGTATGGCCAAAAATGCTTTGGCGTTTGGGGCAGAAAGGCTGAAAGGAACTGTCTGCCCACTATGCGTCAGTACAAACTGAAGATTAAAAGGGTAAGGCCAGCCTTAGATGGAGCAAATTTCTTTCCTGCAACCACCCTCCCGCTAAGTCATTCTGTTCTCCCTGAGGGGGGCAGAGGAAGCTGTCCCCGCCAGGAGAACACAGCCGCTAGCGGTAATCTCATCTAAAATTTGCCGGGCTGGTTGTACCTAAGTTTACCGATCGATCAACTTGGGTACATTCAGCCTGCCCATACATGGTTCAAATCTTGGCCAGTTCGAGCTGAACCGGCTGAGATTCGAACCATCTATGGCTAGCTTAACTCTAACCGTGTTTTGCCAGCAACTTGGTCGTAGATGTACAGACCCAGAGTGGGTTTCCCCCCCCCCCGCTAGCGGCCGTGAAAGGGTTAAAACCACTGCAAAGCACTTTGCCGGCGGTATACCCGTGCTGCCCTATTGATTTCAATGGGCAGGAGCGTTGAAGGAAGGAGCGGTATACACACTGCTCCTTCACCGCTCCAAATATGCTGCTAGCAGGACTTTTTTTTACCATCCTGCTAGCGCACCGCTCCAGTGTGAAAGCCCTTGGGCCTTTAACATTGGAGAGACAGCGGCGGCTGTTTCAGGTCAGTTTGCAGGCGCTATTTTTAGCGCCTGCAAAACGACCCAGTGCAAAAGGGGTCTAAAGGGTGCCTTGGCTGTAAAAAAGTTGAGAAACATTGTTCTAGCTTACTGCACACATATGACAGATTTTGCCTGCAATGGGAGGTTTATATTCCAGAATAATTGTGGCAGGTGGTTGAAGTGTCGGTTGATAATAAAGGGCCCACAAGGTCCAATTTGCTTCTCAAATCAGAACATTTAAAGTACTAATTTCCCCAAGTCCCCTCCCCTACCCCAGACAATACAGTCCTAGAAGTCTGTGTGATTGAAGCTGCTGTGGCCATTGCTGCTGTGCTATTTGTGATGATGGTAAAGTCCACTGGCTGCGGTGGCTGCTTCACCTCTGTAGTACTAAGAACTACAAGGAGGCATTAAAATGCTGCAACAGGAAGCTGCTGCTGAGGTTCAGTGATTTGCAGCCAAGTCTATTGATGGAGGAGAGTAGACGAAGGTGGTCTGCATGCAGAATGCGGAGCTGTAAAGCACAGGAGCAAAAGAAATGGCGCAAAATAAGTGGCTCAGTAGTTTGTATCCTGGTTAGGATGCTATCCACAATGAGTTTGCATGTTCTCTTGTGCTTGCATGGATTTCCTCCAACACTCCAAAGACATGCTGGTAGGTTACTTGGCCAAGTGCATGTGGGATAGGTACCTTAGATTGTCAGCTCCTTGAGGGCATGGACTGTAGTGAATGTACAATATGTACAGCGCTGCGTAAACTGTTGGCGTACATAAATCATTAAAAAAAATCAAAACTGGATTTTGACTCCTTTGACCCTTTTACCACCACCAACAAACATAGTGGCTTGGAGGGGGTATTCCCCCCGCACTCACTTCCATCATGTTTTCCAGGCTCCGCACACCCATCAGCAGACCCGGGGTGGGCAGGGCAGGTGTCGTCGGGTAGAGCAAAGGGAGCTCAGCAAGCATCTTTTCGCTCATCTCCCCCTCCTGCTAATGAACTGGAAGCAACCTGCACTCTATTAGTTTCATTGGAGGGGACCCCTGATGCTTCATTAACCACTTGAGCCCTGGACGAATTGGCAGCCAAAGGACCAGGCCCCTTTTTGCGATTCGGCACTGAGCCGCTTTAACTGACAATTGCTCGGTCGTGCGACGTGGCTCCCAAACAAAATTGGCGTCCTTTTTTTTCCACAAATAGAGCTTTCTTTTGGTGGTATTTGATCGCCCCTGCGGTTTTTATTTTTTGCGCTATAAACAAAAATAGAGCGACAATTTTGTAAAAAAATTCAATATTTTTAACTTTTTGCTATAATAAATATCCCCAAAAAATATGTAAAAAACATTTTTTTTTCTCAGTTTAGGCTGATACGTATTCTTCTACATATTTTTGGTAAAAAAAAAATCGCAATTAGCAATTATTGATTGGTTTGCGCAAAAGTTATAGCGTTTACAAAATAGGGGATCGTTTTATAGCATTTTTTTTTACTAGTAATGGCGGCGATCAGCGATTTTTATTGTGACTGCGACATAATGGCGGACACATCAGACATTTTTGACACATTTTTGGGACCATTGTCATTTATACAGCAATCAATGCTATTTAAATGCATTGATTCCTGTATAAATGACACTAGCAGTGAAAGAGTTAACCACTAGGGGGAGGGGAGGGGTTATGGGCTGTGACGTGTGTTTTTTTCAACATTAGGGGGCGGGGCTGACGTCTGACGTCATTGATTGGCTTTCCCGATGACAGGGAACAGCCGATCAATGACAGGCAGAGTAGGAAGCACGGGGAGAGGTTTGTTTACACAGACCTCTCCCCGTTCTTCAGCTCTGTGACCCGATCGCGGGACACCAGCGGCGATCCGGTCCACTGGTCCCGCGGCCGTGGTCACGGAGCTCCCGACCGGGGCGCGCGACCCACGGCTAGGCAATTAAAGGGCCACGTACCTGTACGTGGTTTTGCCTAGCTGTGCCATTCTGCCGAAGTATATGTCGGGAAGCGGTTAAAGAAAACATTTTTGGTAAAAAAATGTATGGCTTTTTGTCCCCTATATGATGAAAAAACTGGTAAAATGTTTTTTTTTTAAAAGTGTAATAAATTTACACCCAAACGATTAAAGTGGCTGTAACCTTGAAAAAAAAGAAAGACTCCTGTTCCTTTAAAACATGACCTATAGCATAGTGCTAAGTGCTGTGTAATTTGTCCCATTGTATGATGTAAAATACCTGCTTGGTCCTGCCTGTTTCTGTGTCGCCCTGTGTGTGCTGACCACAGTAATCATGGCTGCTGATCCATGATACCGTGGTCAGTTTACGTCCCTCCGTCATCTCACTCTCTGCTGTGAGTCTCTCCCCCCCCCCCCCCCCCCCCCGCCTGTCAGCTCAGTGTGAGATCCAAGCTCATCCCCGCTCCTCCCGCCGCCATTCCTGTAGAATAATATATTAAAATCCCTGGCATCGCCTCCTATTTAGGAACCTGTAAAGCACTGTGTGTGTCTATTTTTTTTAAATTATATTCCTAAAAACCATCTCGCACAGCTATGCTGTGAGGTCATGTGGTCTCCCTCTGCTGGCCGGCTGACGTCAGAGGGGAATCTCAGCCCCTCCCACTGCTCTCCTGAGATCGGGGAAGGAGAGCGGAGGGGGATCACAAGACTGCACAGCGGAGCTGTGGAAAAAGGTATTTAGGAAAATAATCATTAAAAAATTTACACAAAGCGCTTTATATATGCCTGAAAAAGAGAGGATGTCAGCTTTTTCAACTTGTGGCTTAACAACCTCTTTAACCACCTCAGCCCCAGAAGATTTGGCTGCTGAATGACCAGCCATTTTTTGCGATTCAGCACTGCGTCGCTTTAACTGACAATTGCGCGGTCGTGCGACGTTGCACCCAAACAAAAGTGACGTTCTTTTTTTCCCCACAAATAGAGCTTTCTTTTGGTGGTATTTGATCGCCTCTGCGGTTTTTATGTTTTGCGCTATAAACAAAAAAAGAGCGACAATTTTGAAAAAAACACAATATTTTGTACTTTTTGCTATAATAAATATCCCCATTTTTTTTTTAAAAAAAAGCTATTTTTTTTCTCAGTTTAGGCCAATATATATTCTTCTACATACTTTTGGTAAAAAAAAAAATTGCAATAAGCATATATTAAAAGGCTTGCGCAAAAGTTATAGCGTCTACAAAATAGGGGATAGATTTATAGCATTTTTATTGTTATTATTTATTTTTTTTACTAGTAATGGCGGCGATCTGTGATTTTTATTGGGACTGCAACATTATGGCAGACACATCGGACACTTTTGACACATTTTTGGGACCTTTGGCATTTATACAGCGATCAGTGCTCTAAAAATGCACCGATTACTGTAATAATGTCACTGGCAGGGAAGGGGTTAACACTAGAGGGCGAACAAGGGGTTAACTGTGTTCCCTATGTGTGTTTCTAACTGTAGGGGGAGGGGACTGACCTAGAGGAAGTGACGGATCGTGGTTCCTAGCTAACAGGAACTCACGATCTGTCACGCCTCACAGAACAGGGATTTGTGTGTTTACACACACGTCCCTGTTCTAGCTCTCGTGCAAGCGATCGCTCGTGGCTGGCGGTCATCGCAACCTTCAGCCACGATAATGGGTACCCCCACTGTTCAGCGGGCGCGTGCGCACGACTCCGGCGGCGCGTGCGCCTGCTATCCCGATCCCGCAGGCCGCCGTTTAGCTACAACGGCTCACGGGATTGTGCCAACCTGCCACAGTAAAATGACGGCGGCTGGTCGGCAAGCGGTTTAAATCAGCCCTCCCAGAAAAAAATAAATCTTTGAGCTCTAAACTGACGACCTATAGGGGCTTTTAAAGTGTCGCCTATGGGAAATATAGATTTCCATAGTTTGTCGCCATTTCATGAGCGCACGCAATTTTAAGGCTTGACAGGTTGGGTATCTATTTACTCGGCGCGACGTCATTTTTTTATATTTCACGAAAACATTGGGTATTAAATTGTCTTTGTGTGCTCTAAAATTAACTTTAGTGTATTTTTAACTGAAATGTTTCTGTTTTATAAACGGTTGCGCTAATATTAGGTGACATAAAAAAAATAGAACTAGCACTATTTTATTCCCTAAGGTGTCTGCTTTCAGAAAATATATAATATTTTGGGGAGTTTATGTAATCTTCAGGCCTGATAAAAAAAAAGATTTTTTAAATGTGGGCAAAAAAATGCAAAAAGGGCTGTGGCAGTAAAAGGGTTAAGTAATAATAATGGCGCACACGTTTTACTGCAGACATGTACACCATCCCTGTTGTGACCCCACCACTGAAACCTTTGCCAACAGTACATCCAATTCCTAATTCAATACTTCCCTCCCATTCTCCTGCAGTCTCTGGGCCTGGATCAGGTCCCCACATTTACATAAATCCCTATTGTGAGCGATACTGACTTCAGTCTGGCCCATTCCCCCCCCTCCAATTTTCCGTTATATCATTTGTTAGAAGGGAATATAAAGTGTATTGTGTCCTGGTGGAAATCAATGCAGGTTGAAATCGATAACTGGCCGAAGCTGGAGGGCAAGGCTTGGCATAGGGGGGCATCTGAGATCACGTCGCACTTCTCAACTATGAGCTGCAAGGTTACGAGGAGTTCACCCAACACAATGCAAGGAAGGAATATAAGGGGGGCATTTAAAGTCGGTGTAGCATCGATTCGAACACGGACATTTCTGACAAGAGGGTGCGACTTGTCCTGCGATTTGACAAGTCGCTCCAATGTGAACGAGGGCTTAAATCTCTTTAGGTCAGCAGCATTTTCTTTAAAAAAAGGAATACCCGAATGAATACCATAAACATCCTTTTTCAGGCACTTCCTGTTATGGGGTGACAACTGTCTCCCAGTTGTGCTTCTGTGTTGTCACCCTGTCATTTGCAGCCATGGTGGAGACTACAAGCAGCTGTGCTGACATGTATTTACATAGGTATGTTCCAACATTGTCACTTTCAGGAAGCCAGTTTAAACCAACTTGTCCAGCAAATGCTGCAACAAGGAGACGGTGGGGCAGCAGTATTAGCCAATAGGCTTTGCACCAACTGTAAACTCCTCCCCCTCCCTCTTACATCGGGATTGCTGCCTTTTCCATTTTTCTTCAATTTTTTTTTTATCGGCCCCGGGAAAAATCCGCACGGAAATCCGGAAACTACGCATGCGTCAGTTTCCCGGCCCGCGCATGCGCACTGCGGCCCCGCGAATTGCGGCATCTACTGCGCATGCGTCAGTTTCCCGGCCCGCGCATGCGCACTGCGGTCCCGCGAATTGCGGCATCTACTGCGCATGCGTCAGTTTTCCGGCCCGCGCATGCGCACTGCGGCCCCGCGAATTGCGGCATCTACTGCGCATGCGTCAGGTTTCCGGCCCGCGCATGCGCACTGCGGCCCCGCGAATTGCGGCATCTACTGCGCATGCGTCAGTTTTCCGGCCCGCGCATGCGCACTGCGGTCCCGCGAATTGCGGCATCTACTGCGCATGCGTCAGTTTTCCGGCCCGCGCATGCGCACTGCGGCCCCGCGAATTGCGGCATCTACTGCGCATGCGTCAGTTTCCCGGCCCGCGCATGCGCACTGCGGCCCCGCGAATTGCGGCATCTACTGCGCATGCGTCAGTTTTCCGGCCCGCGCATGCGCACTGCGGTCCCGCGAATTGCGGCATCTACTGCGCATGCGTCAGGTTTCCGGCCCGCGCTTGCGCACTGCGTCCCGCGGTCCCGCGGATTTCCGCGCGGATTTTTCCCGGGCCGATAAAAAAAAAATTGAAGAAAAATGGAAAAGGCAGCAATCCCGATGTAAGAGGGAGGGGGAGGAGTTTACAGTTGGTGCAAAGCCTATTGGCTAATACTGCTGCCCCACTAGGGTTGCCACCTTTTCTTCAAGTCAAACCCGAACACTTTAGCAGCACAAGGCAATTTTTTTTTTCTTATAGTATAAGCTATACATATATTTTGCTAGTAAATAAAATTTCTAATCATATGAAGTTAAGAACAAGAGTCCCCCTTTACATCAGAGTCCACAGAGTTCCCCTTTACATCTGAACTAACAGAGTTCCCTTTCACTGTAAGGGGGGACTCTGATGTAAGGGAGAACTCTGGGGACTCTAACATAAGGGATGCTCTGAAAACCCTGATTTAAGGGGGAACACTGAGAACTCTGATGTACGGAGAGGACTCTGATGTAAGGGAGAACTCTGGGGACTCTAACATAAGGGATCCTCTGGGAACCCTGATTTAAGGGGGAACATTGAGAACTCTGATGTACGGAGAGAACTCTGATGTAAGGGGAAATGATGTGACTTCTGGTGTAAAGGGGAAATCTGATGTAAGGGGTGCTCTGAGAACCCTGATTTACCTTAGTGTACTTACTCAGAGGCAGGAGAGAGAAGGGGGAGACTTCAGTCACAGACAGGGATGGATGGTGAGCTCACTCACCACTTGGCATTCAGCACCTCTCATCCAGATGTATCTGAGGCTGCTGGACTTCAAATTTCTGGCCCCCACTTTCCTATTCTGAGGCACAGCGCCGGGGATTGGAGTGTGGGCAGACACAGAGGGGTGGGGGGGGAGTGCAGATTGAGCCCTTTCTCCTCCTGTGTGTGTGTTACGGGGGGGTGTTAGTGCTGGCTTTGGGCAGTGTTAAAGAGTGTAACAGATACTCTCAGCTCAGACAACTGCAGCCAGCAACCCTGCTGGGAAGCCATAGTCCAGTCTGAATAATGTGTCCGGGTTTCAGGCAGTCTGAAACCCGGACGCATGATTCCAAACCCGAACTGTCCGGGTGAATCCTGGACAGGTGGCAACCCTATGCCCCACCGTCTCCTTGTTGCAGCATTTGCTGGACAAGTTGGTTTAAACTGGCTTCCTGAAAGTGACAATGTTGGAACATGCCTATGTAAATACATGTCAGCACAGCTGCTTGTAGTCTCCACCATGGGTGCAAATGACAGGGTGACAACACAGAAGCACAACTGGGAGACAGTTGTCACCCCATAACAGGAAGTGCCTGAAAAAGGATGTTTATGGCATGATCATTCGGGTATTCCTTTTTTTAAAGCAAATGCTGCTGACCTAAAGAGATTTAAGCCCTCGTTCACATTGGAGCCACTTGTCAAATCGCAGGACAAGTCGCACCCTCTTGTCAGCAATGGCCGTGTTTGAATCGATGCTACACCGACTTTACGGCGCCCCATCGATTTAAAACAGTAGTTCCTGCCCGACTTTTGACAATTTCGGGGTGACGTGAATAGACATCTGTGCATGAAGCTGCACAGATGTCTTCAAAGTCGGACCGGAAGTCGCACTTTGCACGATGTCAAAGCCGCATTTAATGCGAAGGAGGGCTAAAAACTATTTTTGAATTGAAAGCTTTCATTTTATATTCATTAAAATTAAAACATTAAATTAAATCTTTTGTGTTAAAGGTTATAATACATTTTAGTAATTAGGTTTAGATCAACTTTAAGAGTCTATAGGGGCTTTTAAGATGCATTTTTTTTTGCATATGTTTGTCATGTGTATTCCTATTGGGAAGGAAGGTTTTAAAGCAAAACACTTAAAGTAGAACTCTTGCTAAAATGTTTTTTTTTTTTTCTAAAGCTCAACTCTAGAAATGAGAAAAAATCTTGCAACAGGGCTCTTAGAGTAGGGGAATGAACATTATTACTTACCCTATCCCCCCCCCCCCATATATTAATTGGTTTGCGCAAAAGTTATCGCGTCTGCAAACTATAGGATAGATTTATGGACTTTTTATTTTTGTTATTGTTTTTACTAGCAATGATGGTGATCAGCGATTTTTTAGCAGGACTGTGACATTGCAACGGACAAATCTGAAGCTAAGTGACACTTTTTGGGGACCAGTGACACCAATACAGTGATCAGTGCTAAAAAAAAAAGCACTGTCACTGTACAAATGACACTTGGCAGGGAAGGGGTTAACATCAGGGGCGATCAAAGGGTTAAGTGTGCTCCTAGGGAGTGCTTTCTAACTTTGTGGGGGGTGGACTGACAGGAGGAAGAGAGAGCGGTCCTTAAGTGGTTAATATTCACAGCAAACTCCCCCATCCATTCATGTCTTCATGCTTCATTTTGGTGAGAAATCACTTTAAAAAAAACCCGTCTTGCATTTCTGGCCATCTTGAGTAAGGGCAGATGGTTCATGTAGCATTTACTTCCTGGAAACCATCTTCCATTAGCTCAGGCATGAAAACAGAAAACTTAGCTGAGAAAAACCCTCCTGAAGACTCCTGGGATGTATGACATCATATGCATAGGCAAGAACATCCTGAAGTAACTGAAGAAACAAACGTTTAACCACTTAAGGACCAAGCCTATTTCTGACATTTGTTGTTTACTAGTTAACAGCTTCCCGACCGCCTCATGCACATATACGTGTGCAGAATGGCACGGGTAGGCAAAATCCCGTACCGGTACGTGATCCTGTTAATGCCTGCCCGTGTGTCGCGTGCGCGCCGCCAGCGGCGCGCTCGCGACCCGGTCGGGAGCTCCATGACCCCGGCCGCGGGACCCGCGGACCCGATCGCCGCTGGTGTCCCGCGATCGGGTTACGGAGCTGAAGAACGGGGAGAGGTCTGTGTAAACAAACCTCTCCCCGCGCTTCCTACTCTGCCTGTCATTGATTGGCTGTTCCCGGTCATCGGGAAAGCCGATCAATGACGTCAGACGTCAGCCGCGGGGAGCCCCCTAATGTAAAAAAACACACACACGTCACAGCCCATAACCCCTCCCCTCCCCCTAGTGGTTAACCCCTTCACTACAACTGTCATTTATACAGGAATCAATGCATTTAAATAGCATTGATTGCTGTATAAAGGACAATGGTCCCAAAAATGTGTCAAAAATGTCCGATGTGTCCGCCATAATGTCGCAGTCACAATAAAAATCGCTGATCCCCGCCATTACTAGTAAAAAAAAAAAAATATTAATAAAAATGCTATAAAACTATCCCCTATTTTGTAAACTCTATAACTTTTGCGCAAACCAATCAATAATCGCTAATTGCGATTTTTTTTACCAAAAATATGTAGAAGAATACGTATCGGTCTAAACTGAGGAAAAAATATGTTTTTTTATATATTTTTTTAGCAAAAAGCAAAAAATATTGAATTTTTTTCAAAATTGTCGCTCTATTTTTGTTTATAGCGCAAAAAATAAAAACCGCAGGGGCGATCAAATACCACCAAAAGAAAGCTCTATTTGTGGGAAAAAAAGGACGCCAATTTTGTTTTGGAGCCACGTCGCACGACCGCGCAATTGTCAGTTAAAGCAACGCAGTGCCGAATCGCAAAAAGGGGCCTGGTCCTTTGGCTGCCAATTGGTCTGGGGCTGAAGTGGTTCAAATTAGCTAGAAAATTACTTAGAACCCCCAAACATATATATATATATATATATATATATATATATATATATATATATATATATATTATTTTTTTTTTTACCAGAGTAAAAAAAAGAAATGGAGATCATTGCAATATTTTATGTCACACCGCATTTTTTTGAATAAGAAAAAAATAAAACAGTAAAGTAAGCCCCAATTATTTTGTATAATGTGAAAGATGATGTTACGCCGAGTAAATAGATACCTAACACGTCACGCTTTAAAATTGTGCACACTCGTGGAATGGCGACAAACTATGGTACTTAAAAATCTCCATAGGCGATGACTTTAAATTTTTTTACAGGTTACCTGTTTAGAGTTACAGAGAAGGTCTAAAGCCCCGTACACACGGTCGGACTTTTTGACAACCAACATGCAAATTAGGTGGTTTGGACCAACATCCGACCGTGTGTACGCTCCATCGGACCAACTTTTTCCAGGTTGCATCGGACTTTTGTTGGCTGTGCGAACGGACCAACTTTCTGCCAACAAAAGTCCGAAGGACGAAAGTCCGAACGTGTGTATGCAGTACCAACTGACTTTTGTCCACAGTACAAACACGCATGCTCAGAACCAATGCAAAAGATCAGACAACAATATAGAAGTTGACCAAAGGTGGCGCTGGAGTATTCGAACGTCCTCTTTTGAAGTGTCGTCAGTACGTTGAAACGTCACTACGTTCGTGTTGGTTGTCTCAAAAGTCCGACCGTGTGTATGCAGTACCAACTTGAGGGCCAACGCCCTTTGGACAAAAGTCCAAGGGAAAGTTGGTCCACGGTCCGACCGTGTGTATGGGGCTTTAGACTAGAATGATTGCTCTAACGATCGTGGAGATACCTCATATGTGTGGGCCCGACTTGCGTATGCGTTCGCTTCTTCGTGCAAACTCTGAGGGACGGGGCGCTTTAAAATATTTTTTTTTGCGGTATCTTTTTTCTTATTTATTTTACTTTTTATTTTTAATTTTTACACTGTCCTTTTAAATATTTTTTGTTTATTACTTTTATTTCTATTAAGTGTCAAAACATCCCTTGTAAAATAAATAAGCATGACAGGTCCTCTTTATTGTGACATCTGGGGTCAAAAAGACCTCAGATCTCACATTTACACTTAAAAGCAAAAAAAATTTTCATTTTACATTTACAAAAAAAGGCCTATAGGCGGAGGTGACGTCAGATGTGGCTCTGGTCCTCCAAAGGCATAGAGACAAGTGGGGGCCATCTTGCCTTCAGTCGACTTCCTGCCCATCACTCCAGGGGATTGGATTGTTTCCCCCTTTACTGACCTCTCCGGTAAGCGGGGGGGAAACACCTGGGAAGCAGCAGGGGGGGTGAACTTTTCCCGCTGCCTATAAAAGTGACCCCGTGGCGAATCTGCTGCCAGGACCACTTTTATCTGATGCCGAATTGCCCTCTGTATAAAAAAATGCCAGGGTTACTGAAGGACTCAGCAATCACAGAGTGCGCCGGGTGCATGCTGCATGGTTTTGGGAGGACGTCAATAGACGCCCTCCCAGAACTGGAACGACTGCGCTGTAGCCATCATTCGGCTATAGCATGGTCGGCAAGTGCTTAATTTATCTTGAAGTTTGTAAACTTACTTTGTGAAGAATCACACAAATTTACTACTCTGAATTCTGCAGGGAATCAAGGAAATTGTGAAAAGAGATAACCAGCAGACAGGCAACACTCACATCATGAACCTTGTTTTTCAAAAATAATCCATGCACATGCACTACACAGTAGACCCTGTAGTTTATTTTTAATTAAATAATTTCTTACTGTGTTTTTCTGCCTTCTTGTAACTTCCTCTCTGGGCTCTACAACCTCACCTTTTACTACTCTTTTCCATTGGTTTAGAACAAGCAGTTCATGTTAGTTGCAGTCATGTGCACCGGGCTGCAGACACTACACATCCCATAGTCCATCTTAGTAGTGAGCAAGAGATGGTGGCTATGTTCCTACTGTAGCACCCTCTAGCTAGTGTGCTAGATGTAAATGAGTTTGTTGGTGTACTAAAAATTGGTTTGGCTGAGAGCCAGGCCTGGGTTGAATATGGGTCAGGGCTGAGTGACTTAGGGAAGCTGGGTGACTCAGCAAGCAGCTTCTCTGGTACCTCCCCCTGTTTTCTTGAACCTTGGAGAAGCTTACAGATGTAGTGGGCAGAGGTTAGGAGGAGCTGTTTGGCATATTTATGAGGTCCTCGACCAATCCCCAGCAAAAAAGTGCAGGAAGGACGTAGGCTCCTCATAAATAGGCATGGGCCATGCCAGCAGGGGCAGTCAGGTGGAAGATGGAAATGGAGTGCTGAGGATGGGGTCGGTGGCCCTTTCAGGGCACCCCCTAGTCTTGGGTGGTGACCTCGGGTCTGGGGCTTCGGTACTGGAAGTATCCCCCAAAACACACGGAGGAAAACCTTCCTGGAGGCACTTGAGCAAGGAGAGGTCAGCAGGAGCAGGTCAGCACGTCTGGGAGATCTCTTGAGAAGTCAGCCGGGTGGACTGGTGAGTGTTCAGTCTGGGAGGACTGTTGAGAGAGTGCCAGTCTGAGAGGACTTTGGAGAAGTTAGCCAGGATAGCTAGTGAAAGGGGCAGCTGCAGCTAGGAGGGCTGGCAGTGCCTAAAGAGGTGGTGCTGTGATCAGTAGCCACAGGGATGTATGCCTGACACAGACCTTTTTGCTACACAACTAAGGGGCCTCTCGGGTTCCTGCCGATAACAGGCTTTTTGCTCAGAATCTTACTAAGTTTTGCGTTAGATCCAGCATCAGCGTGTCGGCAAAGTACTGCAAGCAAGTGAGTGCTGGAGGAAGCAGAGGAGTGCAAATAGACTGTATATAGGAAAAGTTGTCCCTGGAATTGTTCAAAAGTCAAGTGGGCATCCCATAATTCCCTATCCCCATCCAAGTTTATTACCCTCAATAAAACAAAAAAATACAATGTACTGGACTGTTTTCTGACTCTGAAGTGACTGTGAAAATTTGGTAAGCCTGGCTGTGTAGGGTTGGGATCCAAGTTACTTGCGGCCCTTAACCACTTGCCGACCAGCCACTAGTTAGTCCCCTTCCCCCACAGTTAGAACACACATTTAGGGAACACAGTTAACCCCTTGATCGCCCCCTAGTGTTAACCCCTTTCCTGCCAGTGACATTTACATAGTAATCAGTGCATTTTTATAGCACGGATCGCTGTATAATTGTCAATTATACAACAGTGTCTGTGTCCGCCATAATGTCGCAGTCCAATAAAAATAGCAGATCGCCGCCATTACTAGTAGAAAAAAAAAAATTATAATAAAAATGCGATAAATCTATCCCCTATTTTGTAGACGCTATAACTTTTGCGCAAACCAATCAATATACGCTTATTGCGATTTTTATTACCAAAACTATGTAGAAGAATACATATCGGCCTAAACTGAGGAAAAAATTAGCTTTTTTTAAAAAAAAAAAATTGGGATATTTATCATAGCAAAAAGTACAAAATATTGTGTTTTTCCAAATTGTCGCTCTTTTTATGTTTATAGCGCAAAAAATAAAAAACGCAGAGATGATCAAATACCACCAAAAGAAAGCTCTATTTGTGGGAAAAAAAGGATGTCAGTTTTGTTTGGGTACAGTGTCGCACGACCACGCAATTGTCAGTTAAAGCGACATAGTGCCAAATCGCAAAAAATGGCCTGGTCATTGAGCAGCCAAATCTTCCCGGGACTGAAGTGGTTAAGGGGGTGCACTACACTACATACAGGGGGGACCATGGAGAATGAACGTAGCCACTCTCTAACAGGAAGTCAGATCACAGCAGCAAAAAAATAAATTATAATAATTTGGAGATTTGGAGGAGGCTATGAACAATAGAAGGTATTATTTGAGTTAAGAATACATATTTGAATAGAATATTTTTTTATTTTAAATCAGTGTTAGTGCACTTTAACACCAGGAGTTGGATTCAATTTTCTGAATACATGATCACTGTGATAGGCTGATTTTTGGGCTCTTTCACGTGGCCTAGGGGCAGTAAAACTAGGCGGCTGAGTGCGCACAACAGAACACTGTTCTATTGTGAATGGGCCCTTACTCTCCCAGTGAAAGCAAATGTAACTACACTTACAATAGATAGATAGATAGATAGATAGATAGATAGATAGATAGATAGATAGATAGATAGATAGATAGATAGATAGATAGATAGTACCCACCACTACAAAAAATAACAGTTTTCCTAAACAATAGTTTCAATAAACAAGTATTCATGTTCTTCACTGTAATGTCTGACCAAATCATTTTTAACGAAACACACCAAACTGTACTGAAACAACTATATCTAGTAGTACAGTTAAAAGTGACATGAAAAAGAACATACCTTGTCATCAAATTGAGGTCCGTGGCCTTTTCCAGGCATCTGCTGCCAGCCTCCCTGGGCTCTCATGCTTCCATGTGCAAGGTAGCTAGCGACCTTTTCCTTGGCTCTGCGTGAGCCCCTTCTTAGTGTTTCAGTCCACGGCGGATACATAGATTTGTTGGGGGTCCTCATACCTGGCATCTCTTGAAAATGTCCCACATGTTGTCTTGGCCAGGGTGGCTTTCGTACACTACCCCGTAGGCTGCCTCTTAGGCTTCCCCGAGGACTACCTCGTCCTCTGAATGCTTCCATCCTGTGAACTTGGGGCATTACTACAGCATATCTTCCCACAGGATCTTCAAAGTCACCCTCGTAGAAGTCTGCTGGATGTCTTGGAGCTCCATAACCCATTGCTGGATGTATTGGAGCCCCATAACCCATTGCTGGTTGTATTGGAGGTCCATAACCCATTGCTGGATGTTTTGGAGGTCCGTGACTCATTGGTGATTGTTTTGGAGGTCCATGACCCATGAATGGATCTCTTCGTGGAGGATACCTTGGGTGCGAGTGGTTAGCACCAGCTAAAGTAGGGGAACCCCGGACTTCTAGATGGAGAGTGGATCCTGTTTTTGAAGATTCATGATTTGCTTGATTTAATGACTCTGCCATGAAACCACCTAAAGACTTTGGTGCAGGCTGAGAAGGTGACTTTGGATGGCTCATATTTCCTGCATAGGGCATGGGATTCCGCTGCAGTGTTTGACTGGGAGAAGGCTGCCAGTTATCTTGAGAATGTGTTATATTTTGTGATGGAGAAGACAAAGATGGAGATTTTGGCCTATGCGTACTACCTGCCATTTGACCAAACTTCTTTACAAATGTATTTGAAGCTGCTTTTTCTGGAAGATGAGTAGCCACAGGACGTTCTTGTCTGCCTAACAACTGTTGTGATGGTGGAGGACCTTGAGACATCCCTACAAGAGGCTGACCAATCCTTTTCCAAAAAGGATTTTTGGGCTCAGGAACTGCTGGTGCTGACATTTCTGATGACTGTCTTAAGCCATTATATTGTCCCAGGAGTGGAGATTTGGGTTTTACTGGGTGAGACTGCAGAGCACCTCGATTAGCATCTGGATGTTGTGGCAGCCGGTTCAAAGTGCCTTTAATACTATTATGTCTACCCATTAAAGGTGACCTTGGCGGATCAGAGAATGGAGGCGCTTGTGTTGGTGGCTCATTAAATTCACTGGGTGTGAAATGACTGCTCCTTTGTTGGTTTACCAATTGAGAAATCGGGGGCCGTGGTGCACGATTTAAAGTCCCTTTCATGCTATTGTGTCTTGCCATCATAGGTGATTTTGCTTGATCTGAGATTGGAACAGACTGAGAGGAGACCTCACTGAATTCATTGGGCATCATACGTCTATTCCCTTGTCTTTTTAATACTGGGGAGGCTGGGAATTGCGGAGGATGGTTCAATGTTCCTTTAATGCTGTTATGATGCCCCATCAATGGCGATCTTGGTGTATTGGAGAATGGAAGGGATTGAGAAGATCTATCATGGGATTCCCTTGTCATGGAATTTTCATTTCCTTGCCTGGGCAGGGGGCTTGGCACTTGTCTAGGTGGATACAAATTAGATGAATGGCTGTCATGCCTTCCCAATAATGGTGACTTCGGCTGTTCAGATTGGGCACCGACTGCTCCATACATATTTCCTTTTCTTTGGGATGATTGCTGTTGGGGATTAATGTTGTTGTCGCTATAGGGTGACATATCTGCCATTGACCCTCTCGGTGAAGGTGAATTTAGTGGTTTCATCTCACTGGTGCGCCTAAGATTTTTCATGAAAGGATTCATCACTGAACTTTTAGGTGCCCCTTTTGTTGTCTCCTCATTATTTCCCCAGTTTTGGGTGTTATTTATTTGTCTTCTCCCAACAACAGGAGACCTCTGGTGAGCTACTTGGTTTTCAGTATTAAATTTTGAACTGTGAGCAGGCATCTTCATTGGCTGTGGTGACTGAAACTCGTTATTTCTGATGCTGCCAAACCTTTGGAGAAGTGGACTTGATCTGGGAGATGTTGTGCTGGAATGGGTTTGGATATCCTCTCTGCCACTCATTCCTTGGACCTGCAAAGTGTTAGAACCATGCCTAGGTTTAATGGATGGTTGAGTGCTTAGAGGGTGGCCATGGTCATTTCTAAAGCTGTTTCCTCGTCTAAGGGAAGAAGGTGATGATGGGGATGCAGCACTTGTGTTGCTTAATGTTCCTACAGGAGATGTTGTTGGAATAGTAGAGTTTGAAGCCCAATGTGTTGTTCTTGTTGGTGAAGGAGGTCTTTGAAAATTAGTTTTGTTCATTTGAGGTGAAGGTGAACGAACTCTCTGTCTAAATGAAGAACCTGGCTGGAGTGGTGCAGGCTGATTTTGGCCAATAATATTGGACTTGTTCAGGCCAAATGCATTCATAGAAGGCTTTGGAGAAACTGGCCTCTGTCGTGTTGAAAGATTTGGTGATGGAGGCATGGTGACATCTTGTGGTTGCTTATTAAATCTTGGATGCATGTGTGGGGATGGAGGACATTTCGATTTAGACTGCTGTAAAGAAGAATTTGTTTCATTGCTGTTAGATGTCAACAACCCAGTTTTCCTTGGGAACTGTGATGTTTCCATTCCAGTCAACTTATGGCCAAATCGTTTATGGTAAGGTAAGGGGGAGGACCTCTCATTTTCTAGATCTTTTTGCAAGGCCTCTAGTTGCCGCGCATTAGGTTTGTCAGCATTGTGGTAATCACTGATGGGGCTAGGGATTCTAACGTGTTTTACAGGTAGTTGTTGGGAGGGTGCTCTGGCAAAGGAAGTTTCTGAAAATTGACTTCTGGGTGGTGGGCAAACAGAATGCCTTTGTGATTGACTATCATTGCGCTTTAAGATTGGCTTAGGGGAGATTGTCCTTTTCATAAACTGTCCTAATGGACTTCCAAATGCTCTAGGGGAGTAGTCTTGAGAACCTGAATCTTGGTAATGGTCTTGAGGAGGATTTAATTTTTTTCCTATTGGTTTTGTTGAAAGCAGCTTTTGAACACCTCTTGCATGCTGCTGGCCAAAGCTTCTTTGAGCTGACTTTGTAAAAAGGGATTTTGGAGCAGGTTGCCTTGTTTCCCACTGCTGAGGTCCCAACAAAGGCTCATCTTCACCTTCTTCCTCTTCTTCATCAAAATCTGTAAACGATATATGAGGAGATGGTGGCAATGAAACGTCCAGTCTCTCTCGGCCAAAGAGTTTTACCTGAGGCCTTGGAAACAATTTATATTTCCTGTTTCTGGAAAAAATAGCGGAATCTTCTTCTATATCCTGACCATCGAATTGGTCACTGTGTTCTGCCATGGCCCCATAGTCCTCATTTTCCATTATATCATCCAAGGGTTGTGCATAGGGGTTTACGGGTTCTGCATAAGGGGATCTACTGTAGGTACCTGGACCCATTGTACCATATGCATTGTAATCATCTGTTTCCTCCATTTCAGAATATGGATCTTGCCCACTAAAATAACCATATGAATCATCCTCATTTTCACTTTGGTCATATGGATTCAGTGGATCCCCTGAATAATCCATTTCATCTTCTTCATAGCCATAAGACGAATAGGTACTCTGTGGATGATGGACTTCAACCTCATAATCAAAATAGTTATTCTGACTTTTAAGGAGATGACTCTCCTCATCGCAATATTCCATGTTCTCCTGATAAGTATAATCTTCTTCCACAGGGTACCCAGAATAATTATCATAATCCTCCTCTGTTCCACTATATGGGAAATCTTGTCCATTTTGGTCATAGGCATAGTCATATTCCTCATTAGGATAGCCATAATGATCAAACCCACACTCCTCATCTTGGTAGTCATAATAGCCAACTGATGGATCATCATACCTGGTCCCTGGTCCACCTTGCAGATATCTTTGAGTTGGAAATCGCTGGTGACGGTAGGCTTCAAAGTCCTTAGGCTGACCATACACATCCTCATTTTGGCCATAGAACCTGTGACCACCAGGGAACCGTTTTATATTCATTCTGTATTTTTGAAGCTCTTCTTCTGAAGGAAAAGGCAATTTCTGGGCACCCATCCTAGTCAGCCAAGCATCCTGTATAGCTCTTTCATTTTGGAAATATCTGTTTTTTTTGGACAGAAACCTTTTGGTCAACCAACTGGCAGCTGCAGAAACTTTAGTAAGCACTTTAGCTTTAGGTTTGAACTTTAGTTTAGCCTTTTTCCTATTAAAAAGGCCACCAAATAGTTTATTTGGGCCTTTTTTTTCTTGCTCAGATTTTGGAGCATTGCCCCCCAATCTGATAAGCAAAAAGGAAGGCCTCGGCTTTGAACTATCGGGTGGTTTTGGCAGTTGCTTTTTTGACGATTTCTTTAAACCCATCATAAGCTTTGATGTATTTTTCAGCATCGCTGCAGACTTTTTTTTCTTATCTAACAACGATGAAGCAGCGAATTTGTTTCTTAATCCCATGAAGAGCTTTGAGGCCACTTTGAAATGCCCTTTTTTGGATCTCTTTGGCTTGAGTTTGCTAAATTTCATAAACATTTTTGAGGTGGCCTTTAAACTCCTCTTCTTCTTGGCTGGTGGAGGTGGTTTTTTGGCCAGCCCCGCCATGGCTTTTGTCGCCCCCTTTAGCTGAGCCCTACTTAAATCCTTCTTCTGCTCCTTAGCTTTGAGATCCATGGCAGCACCAACTGCTCCTTTTGCCATACCCTTGTTCATGCCAGCCATTGCTTTAGAAGCCCCTTTTAAGGCCGCCACACCCTTGTCTCTTCCTCTCCTAGCTCTTGCTGGTCGAATATCTTCTTCCTCCTCATCCTCATTTTTGCTCTCTTCGCTTTGCTCTTTAGCAACCTCTGGCTCAGAAACCTCTTCTTCTTCTTCGCTTATTTCCTTCTTTCCCTTCCTGGCATCCCTTCCCTTTTTCTTGTCCTCTTTTTCTTTATCCTTCCCTCCTTTTTTGTCATCCTTCCCTTTAGCTTCACTCTTTGCAGGCGCGGAAGACTCCTTCCCGCCACCTTTCTTTGCCGGCTTTGCATCACCTTTTTTTCCCCCCATGACGACGGCTTTCCAAGCTCATGCTAAAGTTCTTGTTTTCGGGGATTCACTCAAAGTTATATCCCAGAGTTTCTCGTCGGTTTGAGTCTATTGACATCAGCGGCGGGCTGATATCACAGTGGGTAAATGGCAAGTCTAACACTCTGCGGAATTGAACGCTCATGCTGTTAGGCGATACTCCAAAGAAAAAAAAAAAATCTAACAGTGACCCAGCTGCAACCAATGCCGTTACATTAATTAAAAAAAAATACTTTAGCCTACTAAGCTGCCATCAAAGCAATTCAAAATGCTCATGAATATAAAGTTCGCCGTAGAGTGAACATCTTCAGTTACCTCTCCAAGGTTGTAAAGTTATGACCCAGACATACATCCTTTCCTCAAGCAGATGCTTCTCACAAAATGATCTTGTTTTCTGAAATTCTCCTGGAAAAGTTGTAGATTCCAAAGTGAAAATGGCTAATGTATTCACTGGATCCTCTCCAAGCACGAACAAAACAAAAATCCAAATTGTGGCATTGCAAGCTGGAAGGAATTCTCCTGATACCGTCACGGAGTAGATGTGAGGCTTCTGCAGTGCCGGGAAGTAATATGCTAAGATATAGAGGTGATTCTCCCGTGCTGTAACACTATCTTCTTGGCTGAGTTTAGTATGAATAATGCAAGTAGCCTGTACCATTCCTACTTTACCACTCTCAGAGTTTTTACAAAGAAAAGACTTAAGTGGTAAGGTGCAATCATTTTATAAGAAACAACAAGTCCAGGAGAATGTCGGTGCAATCCCAGCTGGACTTCTTTGCAAAAGGGAGTTTTAGATTACTAACATTAATTCTGAACACTAAAATTATTACTAGGAATAAATGTTATAGTTGATAGCACTATAACTGTGCCTGGACAAATGTAGCAAAACTGTAACATGACCATATGCAATGAGGATGCAGCATAATTGCTTGTGCGCTTCTGTGACAGCCGTCCCCATTGGGGAGGTTTTCACTACACATCCTGTCCAGGTGACCACATAGGAAATAAGGCCTATGTCACAATTGCCATTCAGTCATTGGTCTCTAAAAAGAGCAAAGAAAATACTCATCATACAGTGATGATTCCTCCTTGACCGGATGGGTGAGGTGCCACTCAGGGCCGGTGCTACCACTAGGCAAACTAGGCAGCCGCCTAGGGCGCACTGCTGCCTAGGGCGCCCGGCCACTGGTGTTCCTACTCTCTTCTCTCTGCAGCAAGCAACTAAGGCTCAGAATCAGCAGGCAGCCGCCACTCTGTTCGCACATAGTGTCAGAGGCGCAGCGGCGGCGGAGGACTGTGTCTGTGTTCCGACTCCCGAATTAATGAAAACAAGCAAACATTCATTGATGAGCACTGGTAGGCTGCATTGATGGGCACTGGTAGGCTGCATTGATGGGCACTGGTAGGCTGCATTGATGGGCGCTGGTAGGCTGCATTGATGGGCGCTGGTAGGCTGCATTGATGGGCACTGGTAGGCTGCATTGATGGGCACTGGTAGGCTGCATTGATGGGCACTGGTAGGCTGCATTTGATGGGTGCTGGTGAGGCTGCATTGATGGGCCTGGTGAGGCTGCATTGATGGGCACTGGTGAGGCTGCATTGATAGGCGCCGGTGAGGCTGCATTAATGGGCGCTGGTGAGGCTGCATTGATGGGCGCTGATAGGCTGCATTTAATGAGTGCTGGTGAGGCTGCATTGATGGGTGCTGGTAGGTGGGATTTGATGGGTGCTGGTGAGATTGCATTTGATGGGCGCTGGTGAGGTTGCATTTGATGGGCGCTGGTGAGATTGCATTTGATGGGCGCTTCACTAAAAAGGTGGGGTATACATGGGCAGGGCAAAGGGGGTGGAGTCAGGGAAGCAGCAAAATTAGGTTTTCGCCTAGGGTGTCAAAAATCATTGCACCACTTGTTTGCTAATAGAAAGTCTGTGGAATCTCCCTTGCAATAGAGTTAAGCCCCATACACACGGTCGGATTTTCCGATGGATTCTGTCCTATCAGACAATGTTGTCAGAAATTCCGACCGTGTGTAGGCACCATCGGACAATTTCCATCGGATTGTCTGACGGACAAAGTCCTATCTCCTGCTGGATAGATTTTTTGACAACAAAGTCCGATCACACCAAATCCGATCGTGTGTAGCGAATTCCGACGGACAAAGTGCTACGCATGCTCAGATCACATTACAAGACCAAAGCTATTGGCTACCAGCCTCTACGTAGTCCCGTCGTAGGCAACAAACGTCACCACGTTCAGAATGATCGGATTTTCCGACAACTTTGTCCGACCGTGTGTATGCAACACCAACATCGGACAAAGTACGACGGACATGATCCGACGGACCTGGTCCTCGGATAATCCGAGCGTGTGTATGGGGCTTTAGCCCTGGTTCACACCAGTGCAATTTTTCATGCGATTTGACAGTGCAAAATCACATGACAAGTCACACCCCGTTGCCGGAAATGGAACTGTATAAATCTTTGCGACTCAAGTCGCAGTGACTTTGAGAAAGGTTCCTGAACTACATTTTTGCAATTTCATTGTGACGTGCATTGACTTCTGTTAAATGAAGTCGCAAGCTGCAATGAAATCAGAGATCCAAATGGCACGGAACTGCGGCTTTGAAATTTCAAAGCTGCACTGGTATGAACCAGGGCGATAGGACACCTAGCTCATCTGGTCAGCGAGGAAGCCTTACAAACAGGTGAGTATTTTCTCAGCCTGTGTCAGCATTGTTCCTATCCTCTACGCTCGGGAAGTGAGGGAAAATCCCCCAGTGCGGACGCAGACAGCAGTTAAAAAAAATAAAAAATAACACAGGGGTTCTAACCCTTCCACAATCTATACAAAAAAATTTCAAAAAAGTTTTGACTGGAGTTATACATTATCAGTTACGCATTTATCAAAAAGATAAAAATTAGCTAACCCTGGCGTTGTCGGTTCAAATCCCAACCATTACCTTATCTGCATGGAGTTTGCATGCTCTGCCTGTGTCTCCTCCCACACAGATATGCTCATCGGTTAATCAGCTTCTTTCTAAACTAGCCCTATCATATGTATTCAGCCCCGTTCACATCTCTTGATTTGGAGTCGCTGTGATTCTGCCTGTGATCCCAAATCACGCCATTATCCTTCAATGGCGCCCCAAACATGATGGTTGTGTGTCAAATCGCGTGAAGCTTGTCTTCCAAAAAAGGAGCAAGAGCCTCTTTTCGGGGGACAAACGCGCATAGGGCAGCCCATGTCTTTCCTATGCGAAACACACCTATGCGTGCAAATCGTAAGATTAAAATCGCATAGTGGGAACACCTGTATGCAGTGGCGGCTGGTGGTGTTTTTTTTGGGGGGTCAAACAAACCCCCCCCGAGCGACCGGTGGCACCTCCCACCCTCTCTGTTTGCCGGTCAGTCTGGCACCTCATCTAGGCGGGTAGCGGGTGGTGGGCAGCAGCTCTGTGTCCTCTCCTCCATCGGTGGCTTTCAGCTTGCAGCTCCTCCCCTCCTCCTAGGCGTCAAATAGGATTGCCTGTCCTTTCAGCCAATCGGGTGACGGGTGTCAAAACCCGCTTCCTGATTGGCCGGGAGGAGGATCAGTGTTACAATAGCTAAATATTTATTTGCTGTTGTAACACACCTGGGTGGGCTGTGAGCACCATTTCTTTCCCCCCCGAGCCAACCCTATTTTTAAGCCTAATCAGTGCTTCAAATCCCCCCCCCCCCCAATTGGAATCCATGCATCCCCGGTGTCCTGAAAGGGGCCGGATGCATGGACAAGGGGAGACGGCGATGGATGGGGGGGTAGACGGCGATGGATGGGGGGGTGACGGCGATGGATGGGGGGGTAGATGGCGATGGATGGGGGGGAGGGGGGGGCAGCGATGGATGGGGGGCGGAGCCCTTAATGGAGGGGCTGTCCCTGCCTGTATGTGAGTTAGGGATCTTAGATTGTAAGCTCCTTGGGGGCAGGGACTGATTTTAAAGTACAATAAATATGTAAATTGTTGGTGTTATATAAGAACCTGTAACAATAATATTCTGAATGCAATTACAGTGCCTTGAAAAAGTATTCATACCCCTTGAAATGTTCTACATTTTGTCAGGTTACAACCAAAAACGTAAATGTATTTTATTGGGATTTTATGTGATGGACCAGGGGTCTCCAAACGTTTCAAACGAAGGGCCAGTTTATTGGTCTTCAGACTTTAGGAGGGCCAGAGTGTGCCCAGCGGGGGGCAGAAAATGTCCCCGACCGGCATCGGTGAGAATAAATATGGCCTCAGGGTTGGTGGTCAATAGGAGGAGGAGTAGTGTCCCTAATTAGTAGCAGGAATAGTATCCCATTATTAGTATTGGTGGAAGAAATAGTGTTCCATTGTTGGTATCAGTGGGACAAATAGTGTCCCAAGGGCCGGATAAAGGCTAGCCAAGGGCCACAGTTTGGAGACCCCTGTGATGGACCAACACACAAAGTGGCACATAATTGTGAAGTGGAAGGAAAATTATAAATGGTTTTCAAAATTGTTTACAAATAAATATGTGAAAAGTGGGGGGTACATTTGTATAGCGCCCCCCGGAGTCAATACTTTGTAGAACCCCCTTTCACTGCCATTACAGCTGCAAGTCTTTTTGGGGATGTCTCTACCAGCTTTGCACATCTAGAGATTGACATTTTTGCCCATTCTTCTTTGCAAAATAGCCCAAGCTCTGTCAGATTGGATGGAGAGCGTCTGTGAACAGCAATTTCCAAGTCTTGCCACAGATTCTCAATTGGATTTAGGTCTGGACTTTGACTGGGCCATTCTAACACATGAATATTCTTTGATTTAAACCAGGGGTCTCCAAACTTTTCCAACAAAGGGACAGTTTTATGTCCTTCAGACTGATCGGAGCGTCCTGACGGGGGGCTGTCCCCCAGTCAGAACACAACAGCTCAGTGAGGGAGATCGCTGTACTAACATCAGATCATTAGTACAGCAGCTCCGACCAGAGCCAACAGTTTTTTTTTTTTCAATCAACCCACTGGGTTGAATGGAAAAAAAAATTATAGTGTGTACCAGGATTAAGGCTGGTTTGGAAATGAGCTTAATCTCTTGCACCTTTTGGACAAAGCTAAGAGAGATCAGACTGATTGCGATTAGACTAAAATGATGCATACAATTATTAGCAAGCTTTATTCACTGTTCCTATACCGCATGTCCAATTTAGCTCCACTAAAGTGACTGCTAAGTGCCTCTCACCTGGTATGTGACAATGCGCCAATTGTAACCCCGCATACCGTTGGCGGCTATTGATCTTTTCATCTTTTTAACTACCTTCCTTGCAATTTCCTGACACCGAGGAGCTGTGAAAAATTAATGACAGCTGTGGATTCAGGTCTCTTTGAATTCATAAAAATTTCATCAGAGATGTTTCCAAATTTGTTGTTTGTTTTGTGTGCACAGATCGGTTTCCCGTCTCAAGGAAAAAAAAAAAAAACATTATTGTTGGGGACGTAGTGGGATGACCTACAAGCTGACTCGCTCAGTTGTGACACCAAGATGCCACTCAGAGTTCTGCCCTGGGTTTACATAGCTGAGACTGCAAAAAGGGGACTGTAGTTAAAGCGGGAGTTCCGACGATTTTTCTTTTTTAAAAGTCAGCAGCTACAAATACTGCAGCTGCTGACTTTTAAAATATGGACACTTACCTGTCCAGCGTGCCCGCGATGTCGGCACCCAAAGCCGGTCTGTCAATTGGCTCTCGGGTGCAGCCGCTACCGCCCATCTTCGGTATTGGAATCAGGAAGTGAAACCATGCGGCTTCACTTCCCGGTTCCCTACTGCGCAGGCGAGAGTCGCGCTGTGCAATAAGGACGGTCCCTGCTGTCTCTGGGATCCGTGTGTTTCCCAGCAGACAGCGGGGGCCCCGCAGGAAGTGGCATAATAGCCACAGAATGTGCGGCTATCTATGCCCCGAAGTGGGTGCAGATACCTGTATTATACAGGTATCTGCACCCCCTCCCCCCTGAAAGGTGCCAATTGTGACACCGGAGGGGGGGAGGGTTTCCGATGAGCGGAAGTTCCACTTTAGGGTGGAGCTCCGCTTTAAAGCAAAAAAAATATTTTTATCATTTTTGTTAGAGTAGGGAAGGGCTAGAAAGACCACTGGGGTTTTACGGAGATTTGAACGACCACTGGGGTTTTACAGAGATTAGAACGACCATTGGGGTTTTACAGAGATTAGAACGACCATTAGGGTTTTACGGAGATTTGAAGGACCATTGGGGTTTTACAGAGATTAGAACGACCATTGGGGTTTTACAGAGATTAGAACGACCATTAGGGTTTTACAGAGATTTGAACGACCATTGGGGTTTTACAGAGATTTGAACGACCATTGGGGTTTTACGGAGATTTGAACGACCATTGGGGTTTTACGGAGATTTGAACGACCATTGGGGTTTTACGGAGATTTGAACGACCATTGGGGTTTTACGGAGATTTGAACGACCATTGGGGTTTTACGGAGATTTTAACGACCATTGGGGTTTTACAGAGATTAGAACGACCATTGGGGTTTTACGGAGCTACAGAGATTTACCCTCTCTGTTTGTCCTGGTGACCACTGTTAACTAGTGTGAAAGTGAGGGAGAAGCCAAACATTTTGAGTTGTCACTACAACTGTAATGGAAGGGTTTCCCGTACTTCTTGTTGAGGCTACAGGGCAGGAAGCGAAGGGAACCCCAGAAATCCTCCAAATTGGGCTCGTGGAATGGGATAAACAACCAAAAAGAAACCCCAGAGATGTTTTTTTTCCTTCTCTATGTGAAATGAAAATATAATTTAGGCCTTAGATATACTTATATAATACCATGGCAGAATTTCCATTAGATTAGATTCCATTCGATTATCTTGCACTCCAAGATTGCCTGCTAATGAAAATAAAAAAAATAACTGAGAAGTCAAGTGTAGTACTACCATGTAGGGGTTGCAGATGACAGGGTTCCTCACTGCTGCACAGCCAGGCAAACAACAGCTTCAACGTTCACCCAGACACAGTGAACAGTCCTTGAGCTTTGTTTTTGTGTTTGATTAGGCTAATAACTTGGATGGAGATAAGAATTATGGGTTGCCCAACTTGACAGTGACAAAACCAGGGACAACTTTCTCCCTATATACAGCTCCACTTGATCCTCTGTACAACTACAATTGATTCTTCCTTAGTAGCTAACAGTCTTCGTTAGATCAGCAACAGCCCCTTACAGGCTAGGCACTCTCAGTCCCTTTGGAAAGTAGCACAATGTGTTGTGAACTGCATCCTGGAGTACCTCCAACTCCCCTGTAGACACTTATCCCAGCTCTACCAATGCAAGAAATCCTCTTCACCAGTCTACCCGACTGACCCTCTTCACCAGTCTACCTGACTGACCCTCTTCACCAGCCTACATGACTGACCCTCTTCACCAGTCTACCCAACTGACTCTTCACCAGTCTACCCAACTGACTCTTCACCAGTCTACCCAACTGACTCTTCACCAGTCTACCACACTGACCCTCTTCACCAGTCTACCTGACTGACCCTCTTCACCAGTCTACCTGACTGACCCTCTTCACCAGTCTACCTGACTGACCCTCTTCACCAGTCTACCCAACTGACTCTTCACCAGTCTACTCAGCTGACTCTTCACCAGTCTACCCAACTGACTCTTCACCAGTCTACCACACTGACCCTCTTCACCAGTCTACCTGACTGACCCTCTTCACCAGTCTACCTGACTGACCCTCTTCACCAGTCTACCTGACTGACCCTCTTCACCAGTCTACCCAACTGACTCTTCACCAGTCTACTCAGCTGACTCTTCACCAGTCTACCCAACTGACTCTTCACCAGTCTACTTAACTGACCCTCTTAACCAAAGGTTAATGAAGACTTAAGCACAACGCTGTCCTCAAGAGAGACCTGCTAGTGCTACATATGTTAGTCTCTCCTCTTGTCGGTCCCTGCACCGTGCTGTAGTACTGACACTGTCCTCCTTGCTCCCGCTGCCTCTCAGGAAAGACTCCCTCAAAGCTTCTCTTGTTGTCAGCATCCTCCCAGGCCAGCACCCGAGCCCCGTTCCAAGGCAGAGCAGCCCCCCACTCCCCAGACTAGGGGGTTAGCGTCAAGGGCCACAAACAGCCTCCTCAGCACTGCATCTCCATCTTCCACCCAACTCCCCTGCCAGCATGATTCATCCATATTTAAGGGCTCACTTAGTCCCCTACCAGGCCCACCTCCTAGGAATTGGCTAAGCGCACCTAAATATGCAGGACAACCCTCCTAGCCTCTTCCCTCAAGTTTTCAGAATGTTCTCTAACTTTTCAGAACCAGGAGGAGGCACCAGAGAGCTGTCTGTATGAGTCATGCTGCCCTGAACTCTAATAACCCTGACCCAGATTAAAGTGATTTTAAAGCCTCGTTTTTTTTTTTAAATAACAAACATGTTATACTTACCTCCTCTGTGTTGGTTTTGCACAGAGCAGCCTGGATCCTCCTCTTCTGGGTTCTCCCTCTTCGCTGCTCCTAGTCCCCCCTCCTTTGAGTGCCCCTCAGCCAGCAGCTTGCTACAGGGGTCACCCAAGCTGAGTCAGAGCTCCGTGTATTCATTCAGACATGGAGCCCCGACCTGGCCCCGCCTCTCTCTCCCCTGATTGGCTGACTGACTTTGATTGACAGCCGCGGGAGTCAATATCGCCGCTGCTCTGTCTCAGCCAATCAGGAGGTGTGTACTGGATGGCTGATGGGATCGTGGACATTGCTGGAGAGAGAGAAGGAGCTCAGGCAAGTAACTGGGGGGACTGCTACTGCTAATATTTGAAAATGTGCAAATTTGAAAAAAAATTGTAAATTCCGAAAAAAATCAGAAATTCAAGAAAAAAAACGGAAGTTCAAAAAAAATCGGAGATTCGGAAATTCGGAAAAAAATCAGAAATTTGGAAATTCGTAAAGAATCAGAAATCCGGAAATTTGAAATCCCGAAAATTGGAAATAACTAATAATTTCTAGCTATTAAATTATAGGCTGTAATTTGACGTTTGACGTTAATTTGACGTTAGTGGACGTAAAGGATACAAATTTATCCGAAGTTACAAATTATCCAAAATAACGAATGCTGTATCTAAACAAATGGAATGTAACAAATGAATAATAATAAATACAATAATAATAAAAAAAACTTTTTGTTATTATTTATTATTAATTTGTTCCATTCCATTTGTTTTGATGCAGCATTTGTTATTTTGGATAATTCGTAAATAAATTTGTAGATAAATTCATATTCGTTACGTTCACTAACAGCCAAATTTGAAAGGAAATTCCAATACCTATAATAGTTAGTAATAGTTAAGTTATTATTAGTTAGTTATTTCAGATTTTCGAATTTTCGGGTTTTTGAATTTCCAACTTTTTTTTTACTTTTCCTTTTTTTTTTTGAATTTCAGATTTTTTCAGAATTTCAGTTTTTTTTCGAATTCCTGATGTTTTTTAGAATTTCCGTATTTTTTTTCGAATTTACAAATTGCAATTATAACGACTGATCCAAAAAATGAAAACAATTTTTTTTTTTAATTTCCGATTTTTTTTTTAATTTCTGAATTTCCCAGCCAAGTCTTAAACTTCAGACTCATTATAGCAATAAAGTGAGCATATATGCTTATATACAGTATTTTGAAACCAGTAAGACTGTTTTTAAGTTTAATTTTGAAAGCCTATAAGTTTGGCGCTGAGCAGTGCATGAGATGACTTGAGGCTGAAAGTCAAGACTTGGCTGGGTGTAACAAGATGTCTGCTGCCGACTTCTGACTGCAGGTGTTCTGTCAGATTAGCAAACCTGCTAGCAGTGGAACACATGCGCAGTAACATGCGCAGTAAGTATTTTTGGTAAGTCAGCTGCAGGAGCTTTACTTCCGTTCGCTGAGCTGACGAGTTCGCTAATCTGACAGAATACAGGCGGCTCTAAGAAATGTGTGACACAGAAATTCCTACCCACATGACACAATGGATATGTGTCACCGAATTGAAGTAAATGTGTGCTATAATAAATATCCCCCAATTTTTTTTTAAAAAACTAAAATTTCTTCATCAGTTTAGGCCAATATATATTCTTCTACAAATATTTTTGGTAAAAAAAAATCGTAATAAGCTCATATTGATTGGTTTGCGCAAAAGGTAAAAAAAAAAAATCGTAATAAGCTTATATAGATTGGTTTGCGCAAAAAAAAAAAAGTTATAGCGTCTGCAAACTATGGGAAAGATTTATGGTATTTTTTTTTTTTTTTACTAGTAATGGCGGTGATCTGCAATTTTTAGCAGTACATGATAACACAGTGTCCAGGGCAGCTGTCCCTTCTGCCCACCCTTTGTCCCGGCCCTGCTAACACTGACATTGACCTGGCCCAAACCCTGATCTAGCGTTTTTATCTTTCATTTTTTAATATTATTTAAAATGATTATTTTTATAATATATACGTGTATGTAAACGTACACACTATACAGACCATACATGAGATTTTTTTAGGTGGGAGCTTTCTGCTGGGAATATGCAGAATTTATACTTCAGTACTATGTGCAAGTACCTCAAAAGATGGACTGTAACTTGAAAATAGGGACAGTTTGGAGGAAGGCTTAATTAACCGCTTGCCGACCAGCCCCCGTCATTATATTCAGGGCCGTTTTTATGGCAGTGCAAAAGGGGTAGCTGCCCTGGGCCCTGTCATTGTTGTGGGGCCCAAAGCAGCTGCCTCATACTTGCCAACTACCCTGGTTTAAATTCCTTCGTCCCTTGATGTATATCATGCCCCCCTGAGGTCATATCCACAGTAATCTCTAGCAACCAATCAACAAGCAGAAATCATGTGCTGTACCTCTAGCAACCAGTCAGTGAGTGGTAAAGTGTGCTGTACCTTTGGCAACCAGTCAGTGAGCGGTAATGATACACTGTAACCTCTGGGAACCAATTGCAATAGCTGCCTGATGTGATTCAGTAAACTGATTTTGAGTCTAGCTGCTATTTATTGTATGTCTCAGAGCAGGTGGAGAGTGAAACTGCATGGGGGGGGGGGCAAGAAAAGTTTTGCTCAGGGTCCAATCATTATTAAAGACGGCCCTGATTATACTGCTCAACTACCGAATCTCCGTAGCTGTGCATTGGTCCCTTTAACATAACATTATGTTATCTATGCTATAACATTAACAAGATATAGCAGGCGCGCGTGCCACCGGAGGCACATGCGCCCGCTGCATGACGGGGGAGCTGATGCATGTGGCTGGCGGCCACGATGTCCGCCGGCTGTTGTGGAAATTTTTTTTAATGTATGTTGTCAGATGTCCCCCAGTGTCATCTTTGCTGTAATACGCTCATGCGAGCGTATTCGTACATACATACGTTGGTGGAAGACCATTGGGTGCGGAAACCTTCCCGTGGACACGGCAGATCTGTTTGCTCTTTTAGGGATGTTCCTTTATGTCTCACCAAGAGACTGGCCACCTCATGGCGACTGCATTAACACTCCTAGTAAACAGATCTGCGTACATGGGAACCATAGCATAACCATACAAAAATCATGGCCCACTGAGCCATGATACGAGTATGGCTCATGTCATTGGTAGCGATGGGAATGTGCACATGATCGTGTTCAGAGCCATGTAAGTAGTTTTCAAATTGTGAGACACTTTGTGTCTCACAAGAAGCTTGCCGCATCGCTCTGCACACGACCTGCTGCACACGTCACTACTGGAATTCTATTTGAATATATACATGTGTGTGATTGGTTCTTTTGAAAAAATATACAAGTGTCTGATTGGCTGATTCTGAAGCCACCACCTTCTTTTGTTATTCATGTTTACAGTATAAATAAAAGCAGCATATCATGGTAGAGAGGATTTTGCTAAGCTCAACGTGATACCAGCGTCTGTCTGTGTTACTTGGAGATAAACAAGCGCACTTTCCTGGCATTATACGAGAGAGATATGATTGTGCATATTAACGCACAGAATTATTTGCTTATAGGAGAAGCTTTAATTAATTCACAACATGGCCACCCACGATCGCTCCACAGAGAGCCAGAATGGAGATCTGTCAATGTAAACAAACAGATCCCCGTTCTGACAGGGGAGTACAGAGTGATCCATACCTCCCAACTGTCCCTGACTTGGAGAGACTGTCCCTGATTTGGAGCAATGTCCCTCTGTCCCTCATTCCTCCTAATTTGCCCTTCATTTTGGTCTGATCTATATAGATGTATATAAAATGCACTTTTTATTTATCAAAAAGTATTTCCCAGTGCTAAACCTTTCATCTGATTTCTAAATTGCTGCATTTGTACATTCCAAAAGCCAATATGAAGGAATAATAGTGGTAAAAAAGCACCCGTGGGTTTAACCAATCTTGTTTTTTGTACAATTCCCCTTTAAGGGGGCGTGGCAAGGGGGTGTCCTATGCCTGCATACTTTTGCTGATAGGTGTCCCTCATTCCCATCCCAAAAAGTTGGGAGGTATGAGTGATCGTCTGCTGTTCCTAATGATTAGGAACAGCAATCTCTCTGTACTCCCAGTGAGTCCCCTCCCCCCACCGTTAGAAACACCTCCCAGGGAACACATTTAACCCTTGATCACCCCTAGTATTAACCCCTCCCCTGCCAGTGTCATTTATACAGTAATCAGTGCATTTTTTATACCACTGATCACTGTATAAATGTCACTGGTCCCAAAAAAGCATCAAAAGTGTCTGATCTGTCTGCAATGTTGCAGTCCCACTAAAAATCACTGATCACAGCCATTACTAGTGAAAAAAAATGTTATAATAAAAATGCCATAAATAAATCCCCTATTTTGTAGACGCTATAACTTTTGCGCAAACCAATCAATATATGCTTATTGCGATTTTTTTAACCAAAAATATGTAGAAGAATACATACTGGCCTAAACTTAAAGTGGAGGGCCACCCTGAAAAAAAAAAAACTTGATAAAAAGGTTAATAAAAATGTTAAATGAAAAAAAAAAAAAAACATTTTTTTTTTTACTTACCAGAAATGGCTGTTGCTAGGCAAATCGTCCTAATCTGCCTCTTCCTGTTCCGCGGCGCTGTTCTGTCTTCTGCTCCTACGCCGTCTTCTAGTGAATGGGGCGCGGTGTGTTATGGGAACTGTGTGTCCCACAACACATCGCGTTCCCCATTCACAAAGCGCCGCGCGACGACTCGCGCATGTGCAGTAGGCCGCGCGACGACTCGCGCATGCGCAGTAGGAAACGGGCAGGGACCGCTGCCCGTTTCCCTTACTGAGGATGGCGGCGCTGGGACCGGAGCGCTGAGGGACATCTCGGCCTCCACAACTGACATCATCGCGGGCGCCCTGGGAGGGTAAGTGTACTTATTAAAAGTCAGCAGCTACTTTTTTTTTTAGCTGCTGACTTGTACATTTTTTTTTTTTTTGCTGAAACACTGCTTTAATTATTAAAAAAATAAAATTTGGGGGGATATTTATTATAGCAAAAAGCAAAAAATATTGTTTTTTTTTTCTAAATTTTAGTCTCTTTTTGTTTATAGCGCAAAAAATAAAAAACGACAGAGGTGATCAAATACCACCAAAAGAAAGCTTCAATTTTGTTTGGGTACAGTGTCGCACGACCGCGCAATTGTCAGTTAAATTAACGCAGTGCCGAATCACAAAAAAACGGCCTGGTCATTAAGGTGGAAAATCCTTCAGGTTCTTAATTGGTTAAACAACCGCTGTGTTTTTTTTTTTTTTTTTTTAATACTTCACCATTTGTGTTTTTTATGTGAGCACATAAACACAACCGTCTTAATTTCCAAATGTTTGTAACACTTTAAATAGTTAACAAGTGGGTACAGTACATATCGTGTTCCACCATAAATGTACACACACTGACTCACACCCGTCCTCTGTGCCTGCACTGCCCTCACACCATCTTCCTTATTAAATATACAGGAGGGTGATGTCAGGGGCGCTTTAAGTAACACGGTGTAAACAGACAGAGAAGTAGCCCAGGCTCAGGTGATGTCACATCTTGTGTCTGGACTAATCTCCAAAAGAGTATTTTTAAAGGATTTTGCATAGGTCCCAACTGTCCCTGATTTCGAGGGACTGTCCCTGATTTTGAACAATGTCCCTCTGTCCCTCATTCCTCATCATTTTGGTCTGATCTGTATAGCTGTATATAAAATGCACTTTTTATCTATCAAAAAGTATTTTCCAGCACTAAACCTTTCATCTGATTTCTAAATTGCTGCATTTGTAAATTCCAATAGCCAATACAAAGGAATAGTAGTGGTAAAAAAAAAGCACTTGTGGGTTTAACCACTTCCCGCCCGGTCAATAGCAGATTGACGTCCGGGAAGTGGTTTCGTTATCCTGACTGGGCGTCATATGACGTCCTTCAGGATAACAGCCGCCGCGCTCCCGTGGGGGCGCGCATCGCGGCAATCTGATCTCGGTAAAGAGCCTCCAATCACGGCTGATCACGATGTACACAGGAAGAGCCGTTGATCGGCTTTTCCTCACTCGCGTCTGACAGACGCGAGTAGAGGAGAGCCGATCGGCGGCTCTCCTGACAGGGGGGGTATGCGCTGATTGTTTATCAGATGCCCACACTAGACCACCAGGGAAGCCCCCAGGACCACCAGGGAAGCCCCCAGCATGTGGATGGCCAGGTACATCCCCCATGGCCATCCACATGTTAAAAAATATTCCAATCAGTGCCCACAGATGGGCACTGATTGGCACATATTTATTTTAAAAAAATGTTTAAAAAAGGGATGCCAGCAATGCCACCCATCAGTGTCATCAGTGCCACTCATCAGCGTCTATCAGTGCCACCTATCAGTGCCCACCCATCAGTGCCCATCCATGCCACCTATCAGTGCCACCTATATGTGTGCATCAGTGCCACCCATAAGTACCTGTCAGTGCCGCCTATGAGTGCCCATCAGTGCCGCCTATAAGTGCCCATCAGTGCAACCTGAGTGCCCATCAGTGCCGCATACCAGTGCCACCTATCAATGCCCATCAGTGCCACCTATCAGTGCCCATCAGTGCCGCCTATCAGTGCCCATCATCAGTGCCACCTCATCGGTGCCCATCAGTGTCGCCTTATCAGTGCCCATTAGTGCCGCCTTATCAGTGCCCGTCATTGAAGAAGAAAACGCACTTATTTACAAAAAAAATTAACAGTGACAAAAAAAAAAATTTTCGGTCTTTTTTTGTTTGTTGCGCAAAAATTTAAAATCGCAGAGGTGATCAAATACCACCAAAAGAAAGCTCTATTTGTTGGAACAAAATGATAAAAAATTTGTTTGGATACAGTGTAGCATGACCGCGCAATTGTCATTCAAATTGCGACATCGCTGAAAGCTGAAAATTGGCTTGGGCGGGAAGGTGTCTAAGTGCCTGGTATTGAAGTGGTTAACCAACCTTGTTTTTTTTGTACAATTCTCCTTTAAGGGGGCGTGACAAGGGGTGTGTCCTATGCCTGCATACTTTTGCTGATAGGTGTCCCTCTCAAAATTCACATCTCAAAAAGTTGGGAGGTGTGTGGATGTAGTTCAAATCTGTGCATTATATGAAAAGGGCCAGGGACTTTTTTTTGTTTTTTTGGTTTCATAGACTTCAATGGATGAAAAGTGTGTATTGAAAAACACAAAATGCACCTGCAATGTGCAAACTGCAACCTGCATAGGTGTGAATCAGGCCTTAAGGAACCTCTAGTGACCTATGGAGGAACTGGTTGAACTAGATCCTTCCCAGTATGGCAATCACCAAGGATGACACTTTAAACTGGAGACAACATTTATCTACATCTTCTAGTGCTCATTCCAATAAAATGAAATACTGGCGTTCATAGAGATTCTGTTACGCAGGCAGCCAGCTGTTCCAGATGATGCCAGAATAATGCCGCGTACACATGGTCGGAATTCTCGTCGGAAAAAGCTCTGATGGTTTTCCCGTCGGAATTCCGACGGAATTTCGCTCAAACTGTCTTGCCTACACACGGTCACACCAAATTCCGACAGTCAATAACACCGCGGCATAAAAAACGTTTGACTGCACTATAAAAAGGGAAGTTTAATGCTTCCGAGCATGCGTCGAATTGTTTCCGAGCATGCGTCTGAATTTTGCATGTCGGAATTGCATAAACGCGATCGGAAAATCCGATAGAAAGGTTTTCCGTCGGAAAAATTAAGAACAGGTTCTCAATCCAAAGTCCGTCGGAAATTCCGACAGAAAAAGACCGATGGGTATACACACGGTCGGAAAATCCGATGAAAAGCTCCCATCGGGCTGTTTCCATCGGAAATTCCGACCGTGTGTACGCCGCATAAAACTATAAACCAACCACGACACTACCTGCCTGGAGTTTGCATGTTCTCCCTGTGCCTGCGTGGGTTTCCTCTGGGTACTCCGGTTTCCTCCCACACTCCAAAGACATGCTGGTAGGTTAATGGAAAAGCTGCTCTACATAAATTGAGTCCATAGGGAATAGCACGATGCCCAGGAAATCAATGCAGAGTAAAAAATGAATAGATTGCAGTCACTAGTTGATTGTAACACCACAGTGTGCATACACAAACAGATAAAAGTGCCCGACCACCGTAGCTGTAGATTCTGCTTACCAGACAGCAAGCATTAAGGGCAGGTGGCTATAACCCAGCCTAGGCCTTTAAGCTTGCAGATGACCGGAATGCAGATTATGGAATAGTACTGCTCACTTCCTCCGTCACAATATCCTTACGTTTTTCAGTGGATGCTCAGGAAGAGAAAAGAACTGACCATAGTGTAGTATATTCTATACTGACGAATTTATTAAGTAAAATATTGCACTTACAATTATGTAGTCATATAAATGCATAAAAAGGATTGCAGGCCGGCATACACAAACGGAGCCCGTCCTCCTATTCGGATCGCGTGGTGACGTCACTACGTGCCTTCCTCCAGACGCGTTTCGTCATCAGCAGACGTTGTCAATGGGGAACCTTCTGGTAGGTTAATTGGCTTCTGTCTAAATTGGCCCTAGTATATGAATGCGAGCTAGGGACCTTAGATTGTTAGCTCCTTGAGGGTAGGGACTTATGTGAATGTACTATGTATATCTAAAGCGCTTTGTTAATTGACGGCGCTATACAAGTACCTTAAATAATAATAAACTAGAACAAGAAGCACTTCTCCTCCCACGGTTACAGATTGGATACAGCGGGTTGACAGAACGGCTGAAATGGAAAACCTCATACATCAAGCCAGAGACAACCCAACAAAATACAGGGAAACTTGGGCATGCTGGTCTCACTATAGAGAAACATCGGACACGACCACTTCAATTAGTACATCTTTCTCCACCACACAGAACAATCAGTAGCTCACATTGCAAGCTATGCCACAGACCTCCGCCTCCCCTCCCACCATCCTAACCATAAAAACTTTCCCAATACTTAGCATGTTGAACAACCTCTTGTATCAAACTTCTAAGCTAAGGCCCTCTTGGGTCATAACGGATTGTACACCACCCTGAATGGCCCTTAACGACAAAATCCACTTCCCAACCCTAGGCCCTTCATAGCCTGAGAGCCTTCTACCTGTGGAATGGGTTCATCTACACATCACGACGTACCAACCTTACCTGCACCATTATTGCACCTAAGTACACCCCCCCGCCGATCACAGTCAGAGCCCTTGAGGGGTGACCGGTGGAGGGGGGGGGGGAGACACTGTCGGTGTACATCTACACCCCAAGCAGAGCCCCCTGCACACCCACACCCCTACCTCCCGACAGGGAGAACTACTGAATATCTCCGATACGTGCCAACCTTGACCATGATACCCACAAAGTCCTACGGACAAACTTATGTAGGATAGGCCAAGTCACATGCATAAACTCGAAAACTGTTCAGAGATCGACCTACCATGTTCTCATTGTTTACTGCAATGTATATGTCACGTTGGTTTTGATTAACGACTCTGTATTGTACGATATTGTTGTGATTACTGTAAACTAGGGTGACCAAATTTCCAAACTGCCATTCAGGGACACCCCCCTGCCCCCCTTCCCAAAAAAAGATGGGGGGGTTGGGGGAATGTAGTCTCGGGGTTGACAGGGAATTTGGCGGCAGGGGTGATTTCATTTGTCGGGTGAATGGCTGGTGTTGTACTACATTGTAATATATAATGAAATTGTTTAACTCACCATAATGCAGAATCAGTGGGGACCCTGAGCTTGTCACTTGCCACCTGATGCAGTGTGCCACATGCCACTGTTGCCTGCCACTAGATGCAGCCTGTTACTTGCCACTGTCGCCTGCCCCCAGATGTAGCTGGTCACTTGCCAGCAGATGCAGTGTGCCACTTGCCACCGTTGCCTGCCACTAGATGCAGCTTGTTACTTGTCACTGTCGCCTGCCCCCAGATGCAGCTTGTCACTTGCCACCATTGCCTGCCCCCAGATGCAGCTTGTCACTTGCCACCATTGCCTGCCCCCAGATGCAGCTTGTCACTTGCCACCATTGCCTGCCTCCAGATGCAGCGTGTCACTTGCCGCCAGATGCAACGTGTCACTTGCCACCAGATAAAGCGTGTCACTTGCAACCAGATGCAGCGTATCGCAACCAGATGCAGCGTGCCAATTGTAACCCATTGCCTGCCACCAGATGTAGCGTGTCACTTGCCACCAGATGCAGCGTACTAATTGTAACCCATTGCCAGCCACCAGATGCAGCGTTTCACTTGCCACCGTTGCCTGACGCCAGATGCAATGTGCCACTTTTCAGCCATAGCCTGCCACCAGTCCGATACACGGGAGCCCCGGGAAAGTGAACGCTGGCTGCTGATGTGACTTCTCCCATGCGGGGGCCAGAGGGTGTCACATCTTCAGCTCTGAGGGGTTCATGCTGGGACCTGTAGTCCTTCACCTTTGGGGGGGGGGTCACACCCCCCAAAAGTCACTGGTTGCTAGATGTGAGATGGGCAGTGGCTAGCAACCATTTGGGCACTGAGCCAGCGGTCCACCACAGGCTGTCAGTGAGTGACAGCAGCGATGTGAGCGATATTTTAGAGGGTATCAGATTGGTCCAGGGCCAGGGGGCAATTACGGGACACTGTATTGTCCTGGAATGAGGGTGACTCTGGACAGACCTGCTAATTGCGGGATTGTCCTGGGCAATCCTGGACACGTGGGCACCCTACTGTAAACCTGTAAGACTTTAATAAAATCTCTTTAAAAAAAAATAATAATAAATAATAAACTAGAACATTCCTAGGCCAGACTAAAAATAGATAGATAAACATTCTTAGGCAATGTTCCTTCAGTCTATTTCAAATCTCTTTCTTCATTTTCTATTTTTATTGTCGGGCCTGCCAATCTGGAAACTCCATGCCCTCTATTATGACATAGCTCCTCTCCTTATAGCACCATCTATAATTAATGCACCCACAGCACCTGCTGATATTTGGCACCGAGACATCATCCACCTGCTCCTCTCCGAAATGCACTGTAATGCCCCAATAAATTACCTGGCTCTAGCCTTGCTGGTGGAACTGGGCAGCGGAGAGATTCTTTGGTCCGTGGACCAGAAGGCCTTTATCCTGGAGAAGAACCTGTTGCCAAAGCTATACATTCAGCTTCTGGTTCCTCATCTCTTCTTAGCACTCGACAGCCTGGATGCTGGCAGGAGCAACTTCTAAAGACAGGCCTCAACGTCACCGGCAGAAGTAAATAACCAGGACAATGGCCTGACAGGGGACTCACATCTGCCTTATTAACATCAAAAAAGAACCTCATGCAGAACGCCAACATTCGACAATCGGGGATCTTCCTCCTCTTAGTCATCACCTGTTAACCTCTTATGGAACTCCGCACTGCAGGCCACAGAGGAAAGCACAGACGCTCAAGACCCCTATAATAAAGGCATAGCAAACATACAATACATAGGATACAAACATACTCACCCCAACGGCAGGATTCTGATTTCTTTCCAAGCCACAGAACACAAAACTCAAGGATCTTGTCTACCAATATTTAGCAATGAATGCTATTGGCTTAGATTTATCACATGCTTGTTTAAATAAAAAAATGTATGTACACTGTTGGTAGGGTGTTTCAAGGCAGTTGTCGGTAAAATAATATTAATCGCTTCAGTCCCGGAAGATTTTACCCCCTTCCTGACCAGAGAACTTTTTGCGATTCGGCACTGCGTCGCTTTAACTGACAATTGCACGGTCGTGCGACGTTGCACCCAAACAAAATTGACGTGCTTTTTTTCCCACAAATAGAGCTTTCTTTTGGTGGTATTTGATCACCTCTATCGTTTTTATTTATTGCGCTATAAACAAAAAAAAGAGCAAAAATTTTGAAAAAAAACGCAATATTTTTGACCTTTTTGCTATAATAAAAATCCCCCAAAAATATATAAAAAAAAATTTTTTCCCCTCAGTTTAGGCAGATATGTATTCTTCTAAAATCGCTATAGGCATATATTGATTGGTTTGCGCAAAAGTTATAGCCTCTACAAAAATAGGGGATAGTTTTATGGCATTTTTATTATTATTTTTTTTTTTATTAGTAATGGCAGCAATTTTTATCGGGACCGTGACATTATGGCGGACACATCGGACACTTTTGACACTATTTTGGGACCATTGTTATTTATACAGAGATCAGTGCTATAAAAATGCACTGATTCCTGTGTAAATGACACTGGCAGGGAAGGGGTTAACCACTAGGGGGCGATCAAGGGGTTAAGTGTGTCCTAGGGTGTGATTCTAAGGCTCGATTCACATCTATGCATGTTGCTTTTGAGCGTTTTTGCAGTGCTTTTTGCGGTGCTTGCTGCGTTTTTGGACACACGTTTTTACCGCGATTTCAAAAAACGCATTAGTGTGAATCAAGTCTAACTGCAGGGGGGGGGGGGTGGGCTTCAAGTCACATGACAGTGATCACCGCTCCCAATGACAGGGAGCCGTGATCGCTGTCTTGACACAAGCCAGAATGGGAAAATGCCTTGTTTACATAGGCACTCCCCTGTTCTGAGGCTCCGCGCCCGGCGGACTCCCGCGGGTACGGTCACGCTGTACGTGGCAGGCGCACGCGCTTGCTATCCCCGGCTCTTAAAGGGGACATACAGGTATGCCCATTTGCCCCCCGCTGCCATTGTGCCGACGTATATCGGCGTGCGGCGGTCGGCAAGTGGTTAAGGTATGTCTAAAGTCAAAACATTATTTTTAGTTTGACAGTACAGGACATGAAGGGTTAAAATCCTTGTCAGCTCGAGAATTAAATTAGCTGTGACCTATCCTATTAGGCTCGATTCACATCTATATAATGCATGTTGCTTTTGAGCATTTCTGCAGTGCTTTTTGCTGTGCTTTTTGCTGTTTTACCTGCTTTTCTGCAGCTTCTCCATTGAAGTTTATTGAACCAAGAAAGCAAAAAAAGCAGCGTTTTGCGTTTAAATAAGCCCCTGTCCCTTTCCAAAAATGCAGAGGCACAAAAATGCATTGATGTGAATGTATTCCAGAGGAACCCATGTTAGAAAAAATGTCCTGCGTTTCTGCAAAAAGCATGAAAAAATGCATTGGTGTGAATTGAGCCTAATGCCGCGTACATACGATCGGAAATGCCGCCAGCAAAATTCAGATGAGAGCTTTTTGTCGGAAAATGCGACCGTGTGTATGCTCCATCGGTCTTTTGCTGGGAGGAATTCCAGCCAGCAAAAGATTGAGAGCAGGTTCTCTATTTTTCGGCCGGGAAAAGTTCCTATCTGAAAATGCGATCGTCTGTATGCAATTCGGACGCTCAAAAAATCACGATGCTCGGAAACAATTGGGCGCATGCTCGGAAGCATTGAACTTCATTTTCTCGGCTCGTTGTAGTGTTGTACGTCACCGAGTTCTTGGCGGTCGAAAGTTCAGAGAACTTTTGTGTGATCGTGTGTATGCAAGCCAAGCTTGAGTGGAATTCCGTCGGAAAAACCATCCATGATTTTTCCGACGGAAATTCCGCTCGTGTGTACGGGGCATTAGACTCAATCAGAGGATTCAGCTGAAAGACAGCTGTCTAAAAGCATCTATCTGCGGCTATGCTGTTCCTTGGACAAACCATTGTGCTCTGGGGATCCTTTGCCATATATATGTTGTTTATTTGTAAAACATATACATGCAGAAGGCTTGGAGTTTATGTGATATCCTTTATTGGCTAACCACTTTAAGGTCACCACACATATCCACAACATAGGATTCAATCGAGCAATAAATGTGACATAAATGATCAAATTGAATAATAATCAAAATACACAAACCTTTCATCTAAACGATTTAGTGAGATTCTGAAGTTGGCAAGTCAATCGATTGTATTGATTGTTTCTGATCAAACAAATAGCTGCGCGTGTCAGTTAGCTGTTCGTAATACAGATTGATAAAATGACCGTTTCAGTATATTGTTTCTGATAGATCGAATTTTCAGTCAATACCATACTGCATGTGTTACATTGTTTTATATTTTAATCAATGATGAATCGCTCATTAGCAATCACGAATATCTAAATCAATCATGAATTGATATGTACACTATATTACCAAAAGTATTGGGACATGGACTTTAATGGCATCCCAGTCTTAGTCCGTAGGGTTCAATATTGAGTTGGCCCACCGTTTGCAGCTATAACGGCTTCAACTCTTCTGGGAAGGCTGTCCACAAGGTTTAGGAGTGTCTATGGGAATGTTTGACCATTCTTCCAGAAGCACATTTGTGAGGTCAGGCACTGATGTTGGACAGGAAGGCCTGGCTCGCACTCTGCGCTCTAATTCATCCCAAAGGTGTTCTATCGGGTTGAGGTCAGGCCACTCAAGTCCCTCCACCCCAAACTCGCTCATCCATGTCTTTATGGACCTTGCTTTGTGCACTGGTGTGCAGTCATGTTGGAAGAGGAAGGGGCCATCCCCAAACAGTTCCCACAAAGTTGGGAGCATGAAATTGTCCAAAATGTTTTGGTATGGTGACAAATTTAGAATTTCCTTCACTGGAACTAGGGGGCCAAGCCCAACCCCTGAAAAACAACCCCAATACCATAATCCCCCCTCCACCAAATGATTTGGACCAGTGCACAAAGCAAGGTCCATAAAGACATGGATGAGCGAGTTTAGGGTGGAGGAACTTGACTGGCCTGCAGGGGGGATTGTGGTGTGGTGTTATTTTTCAGGTTTTTGGCCCCTTAGTTCCAGTGAAGGAAACTCTTAAAGCGTCAGCATATCAAGACATTATGGACAATTTCATGCTCCCAACTTTGTGGGAACCATAAAGGTCCATAAAGACATGGATGAGCGAGTTTGGGGTGGGGGAACTTGATTGGCCTGCACAAAGTCCTGACCTCAACCCGATAGAACAACTTTGGGATGAATTTAGAGTGCAGAATGCGAGCCAGGCCTCCTTGTCCAACATTAGTTCCCGACCTCACAATGCACTTCTGGAAGAATGGTCAAACATTCCCATAGACACTCCTAAACCTTGTGGACAGCCTTCCCAGAAGAGTTGAAGCTGTTATAGCTGCAAAGGGTGGGCCAACTCAATATTGAACCCTACGGACTAATGCTGGCCATACACTATACGAAAATTCGGTCATTAGACCGTTCGTTTGATTTTTCGGCCAGTCAATGGACACAAAACCGATAATCGTTGGGACGCTTTTGAGCCGAAAAAACGAAGGACAAGTTCGGAAATTTTCTGCCGAACAAACGATAAATTGAAAGGTTAATGCGTTTCCCGTCCGACCTGTCTGCACTAGGTATATGTAAAGAAACGAACATAAAATGTATTTATTTATGTTCACCCAGCGATTTATCGGTAGACATGTGCACAACAAAAAAATTCGTTTATTTTCGTTTCGTTTCCGTTGATTCGTAACGATTCGTAAATTCGTACGTCGTCGGTGTTCGTATTCGTAACGATTCGTATTTTTGTTAGAGTTATTTTTTCGTTGATTCGTTTTTCCGTTAGTTTAATTTTCGTTTATTCGAAATTCGGACGCATTCGTATTTATTCGTAACATTCGTAGATTCGTAATCGGAGCATAATTCATAATTTTATGTAATGTGTATGCTATTATTACATTTTAAGAGACACGGAAAATTACGAATCTAAAAAAAAGTTACGAACGTACAAATTTTTTCCTTCAATCCATTCGAGGCACGTTAAGCAGCGCCATTGTAAGAGACACGGAAAATTACGAATCGAAAAAAAAAAAAGTTACGAATGTACGAATTTTTTCGTTCAATCCATTCGAAGCACGTTAAGCAGCGCCATTGTAAGAGACACGGAAAATTACGAATCGAAAAAAAAAAAAAGTTACGAATGTACGAATTTTTTCGTTCAATCCATTCGAAGCACGTTAAGCAGCGCCATTGTAAGGGACACGGAAAATTACGAAAAAAAAAAAAAAAAAAAGTTACGAATGTACGAATTTTTTCGTTCAATCCATTCGAAGCACGTTAAGCAGGGCCATTGTAAGGGACACGGAAAATTACCAATTCAACAAAAAAAAAGTTACGAATGTACGAATTTTTTCGTTCATTTTGATTTTCGTTTTTCCTGTTTTCGTTTTTCGGATTTTCTTCTTTCGTAGATTCGTTGTTTCTAATTCGTTTTTTTTAGGATTTTCGTTGTTTTCGGATTCGTTCGATTCGTTAAAATTTTTAGCGAATCGTTCGTTCATTCGTGCGATAACGAATGAACGAAAAAAAACGAAACGAATTGCACATGTCTATTTATCGGTCATTACATGATGGCACCATCGTTTGCGCTCATGGCCGAACGTTCGTTTTTTGAAATTGGGTTTGGCCGATTTTTCGTATAGTGTATGGCCAACATAAGACTGGGATGGCATTAGGCCCCTTTCACACCGGGGCATTTTTCATGCGGTGCAGCGCTAAAAATAGCGCCTGTTCACCGCATGAAAAAATCCTGCCCCATTCACTCCAGTGTGAAAGCCGGCGGGCTTTCACACTGGAGCGGTGCGCTAGCAGGACGGTAAAAAAAGTCCTGCTAGCAGCATCTTTGGAGCGGTGAAGGAGCGGTGTGTTCACCGCTCCTATACCGCTCCTTCCCATTGATTACAATGGGACACCGCGGTGAAACCGCGGCAATACCGCCGCAAAGCGCCGCTACGGCGGCGCACTGCGGGGGGTGTTTAACCCTTTTTCGGCCGCTCGCGGGGGGTAAAACCGCACCGCGAGCGGCCAAAAACCGCGGTGAAAACGACGGTAAAGCATCGCTAAATATAGCGCTGCTTTACCGTCACCGCGGCTCACCGCCCCAGTGTGAAAGGGGCCTTAAAGTCCATGTGGGTATGAAGGCAATACTTTTGGCAATTTAGTGTATATGGCCACCTTCACCCTTTGAATTGGCATTCAGGATATGTAAATTTTGTGGCATCTTTGCCACACAACAGTTAAGTTTTTCAAAATCATCTGCATGAATGGGCAGATGTTGCACGTATTGCAAAGGAAGTTCATCGAGCGAACCATCTTCTGTACAGGGAAGACCTGCGTCGTTCGTAGCAACCACGCTCGCTCGATAGCGGACACATTTAATCGTGGCACCTGCGCGCTCTCTGTAAAGGTGATCTATGCCTTGTTTCTACGCCGGTAACCCAAGCATGCACAAGGTTGCAGGTGGAGGGTCACGTCTATGCTTAGTAAAGAGCAGAGTGCTGTGTACATTAGCAGCGAAGAGCCCGCAGCTGGGAAACCGAAGCTTTCTGTAACCAAGAAGCGATCTCTTTAGCAAACAAAGCCTCAGGAGGGGACGGATCAGATAACCGGGCACACCACAAGCTTACCTTAGCCACCACGCTCACATGTCCAGTGCGGGCCACAGTCCTAAGGCCGGCCAGGGAGGAGACAACTTCTACCGCAGGTGGCAGAGGGCGACGAAGGCGATGTAAGGAGAGGAGGAGGGGGGGGGGGGGTTTAGGAGACCCCCAGAGCCATGGCTGCTGCCCTGCACACAACCAAGGGCGCACACCAGGCTAAGCTCCTTCTCAATGCATATTTGATGACAGCTATTATAGTCAATTCACTGGTGGATGGAGAGGGAACTGCTACACTGCCTTTAACCCATCACCGGCCTCCTTCTGCCAGATCAGCCGAAGGAAGATGCTGACCACCTTCAGAAAATGCCAGCTGCCTGGCTGTTATTTTCATCCTCTGGCTTCTCTAATTTCTGAACGGTGGACCTGATACAGGTAGGCAGAGTAATGCGGCGTACACACCAGAAAAAACTCTGACGGTTTTTCCGACGGAATTCCGCTCAAGCTATGTTGCCTACACACGATCACACCAAATTCCGACGGTCAATAACACAGCGGCATAAAACACGTTCGACAGCACTATAAAAAGGGAAGTTTAATGCTTCCGAGCATGCGTCGAATAGTTTCCGAGCATGCGTCGGAATTTTGCGCGTCGGAATTGCATACACACGATCGGAAAATCCGATAGAAAGGTTTTCCCTCGGAAAAATTGAGAACAGGTTCTCAATCCAAAGTCCGTCGGAAATTCCGGCAGAAAAAGACAGTTGGGCATACACACGGTCGGAAAATCTGATGAAAAGCTCCCATCGGACTGTTTCCATCGGAAATTCCGACCGTGTGTACGCCGCATAAGAAAGTCAGAGAAAAGCCACTTATTTGCTCCCTGGGTCAAGGCCTATTTACACTATGATGTCATGGCTATTTGCATTAAATGTGCATTCATTTTGAATTGCACCCCACTACACAAGGATAATGCCGCTCATTGACATAAATGGTGTGTACCCGATATGTGGCATTTCAATTGGCTACCTTAAAGTGGTGTTTCCCCCAAAATGACAACTTTATTTCTGCATTAAATCTGCTAGTAAAAAAAAAAAAAAAATTGGATAAGAAAAAAAATTTCACTTACCTATTTCTCCCTGTTGCTAGGTGGTCCCACAAAGTCTGCCTCTTCCTCAGCCCGGGCTAAAAACGTCACTTCCCCTCGGCAGTCAGTCATCTGGGACACGTGACAGGTCCCAGATGACTGCACGGCGTGCAGCGCCGCTCGCGCATGCGCAGTGGGTGCCCCGCTGAGAAGCCACAGCCGGGTGCCCACAGTAAGGTTGCCGGCGCCGCGAGCAGAGCGGGGGGAACGAGGGGGGGGGCTTCGTTTCCCCACATCGCTGGACCCAGGGACAGGTAAGTGTCTGATTTTTAAAAGTCAGCAGCTGCGGTATTTGTAGCTGCCGACTTTTAAATTTTTTTTTTTTAAGGGGCACACCTCTTTAACACAATGACATGGGGGGGGGGGGGGGTTATTTACGACAGGCAAATCCACTTTGCACTACAAGTACAAACTACAAGTGCAAAGTGCACTTGAAATCGCACTTGGAAGGGCATTCGCTGTAAATCTGAGGGGCAGATCTGAAATGAGTGGAAGCTCGGCTGATTTTATCATCCAATCATGTGCAGGCTAAAACGCATTTTTTTTTATTTTCCTTGCATGTCCCCCTCGGATCTACAGCAACTGCACTTTCAGTGCAATTTCAAGTGCAAAGTGGATTTGCCTTTTCGTAAATAACCCCCATAGTGTGTACGACGCCACAAAAATGTAAATGGGATCTAAAGCACGAGGGCATCCAAGCCAATAGCATTTTCAAGGCACATGGGTTGGTAATAGCTGCCCTACACGTTTCGCTCGTGACAGGTCTGCTCTAAAAAGCAAAAAAAAAAAAAACGTACTTTAGGCAACGACTTGTCCCACGATTTGGGACTGCAAAGTAGCATGACAAGTCGTTCCCCATGATTTCCAATGACAGCCATTCATATTAGTACGACTTCAAAGTAGTTCCTGCACTACTTTGGTCTGATTTTGATGCCGCTTACACAGGCATTCCTTGAAATCGCTGTAAAATCGCGCGACTTTGAAGTCGCACAAGTGTGAAAGGGGCCTAACACTTGTAAGACTCCAAAGTTGTGCCTACTTTGGAATGCAACTTTTACCCAACTTTGGATGGGTGCGACTTGGATACGACTTTGGCTTTGACCAGTGGTAATGGACAACTGTTGCACTGTAGAACATTCATGTACAGCTTTTATGCAACTTTTGAGGGTTAACATTGAAGTCTATGGCCCTCAAGTTGCATGAAAGTCGGACCAAAGTAGTGCATGAACTACTTTGAAGTCGCACATATATGAATGCTTATGATTGGAAAACATGGGGAACGACTTGTCATGCGATTTTGATGTCCAAAGTTACACGGTAAGTCACACAAGTGTGAATTAGACACATCCCACACACATAATGCCCCCGATCACACATTCAAGTTTGAAGGTGCATGTTGGAATGCGCTAAATGTGTCAGCATGGGCATGTGACATTGATGTCTATTGGGATGCAGCGGCTGCACAGCTGCAACCCCCAATCGGACACCAGTGCACGACCCTAAGGGCAGATCGTGGGAGTTTGAGAACACGCACCCGCACGGATGTCATGCTGGGAGCAGCAGCTGTATCTGTGCGGCCTCTACGTCCCAATGCGACATGCATGGAAACACACAGAACACCTGGGCATCCCCATGCAGGTAAACACCTTACAGGGTATCCATTGATACAGCCCGCGGGCATGGATCCTTACAGATAGATCCTGTTCTCAATCAATCTATAATAATGCATTTTTGAAAAAAAATCCATCTTGTTTTGCTTTCATGCATTTTGAGGCCCATAAAAGTCAACAGCAACACAAAGTAAAACACACGTATGATGCATTATGTGCATTTTTCAGTCAATGGTAACAAGCCTTAGGCTCGATTCACACCAACGCGTTTTTTGATGCATTTTGCAGAAATGCAGGGAAATTTTTTAACATGGGTTCCCATGGAACATGTTCACATCAATGCATTTTTTGTGCCTCTGCGTTTTTGGAAAGGGCCGGGGACTTTTTTTCATGTAAAATGCAGCGTTTTGCATGTAATAGAAGTCATCCAAAACGCAAGTACATCGTTTTTACCGCGATTTGCGTTTTTTTTTTTTACAGTTTTTTTACACTGTATATAGCTAGTTGCTAAGCAACCACAGTGCAAAATCGCGGTAAAAATGCGTGTCCAAAAACGCGGCAAGCACCGCAAAAACGCTCAAAAGCAAAATGCATAGATGTGAATCGAGCCTAAATCTGTATTTATTGACCAACATGAAAAAAGCATGACAACACATTAACCGCTTCCCGACCGCCTAACGCAGATATACTGCGGCAGAATTGCACGGCCAGGCAAAATCACGTACCTGTATGTGGCCCTTTAATTGCCTGCCCGTGGGTCGCGCGCCGCCAGCGGCGCGGTCGGGATCTCCGTGACCCCGGCCGCGGGACCAGCAGACCCCATCGCCGCTGGTGTCCCGCGATCGGGTCACAGAGCTGAAGAACGGGGAGAGGTTTGTGTAAACAAACCTCTCCCCGCGCTTCCTACTCTGCCTGTCATTGATCGGCTGTTCCCTGTCATCGGGAAAGCCGATCAATGACGTCAGACGTCAGCCCCGCCCCCTAATGTAAAAAAACACACAACAAGTCACAGCCCATAACCCTCCCCTCCCCCTAGTGGTTAACTCTTTCACTGCCAGTGTCATTTACACAGGAATCAATGCATTTAAATAGCATTGATTGCTGTATAAACGACAATGGTCCCAAAAATGTGTCAAAAATGTCCGATGTGTTCGCCATAATGTCGCAGTCACAATAAAAAAAAATCGCTGATCGCGCCATTACTAGTAAAAAAAAAAAAAAAATATTAATAAAAATGCTATAAAACTATCCCCTATTTTGTAAACGCTATAACTTTTGCGCAAACCAATCAATAATTGCTATTTTTTTTACCAAAAATATGTAGAATACGTATCGGCCTAAACTGAGGAAAAAAAATGTTTTTTTCATATATTTTTTGGGGATATTTATTATAGCAAAAAGCAAAAAATATTGAATTGTTTTCAAAATTGTCGCTCTATTTTTGTTTATAGCGCAAAAAAAAAAAAAAAACGCAAGGGCGATCAAATACCACCAAAAGAAAGCTCTATTTGTTGGAAAAAAAGGACGCCAATTTTGTATGGGAGCCACGTCGCACGACCGCGCAATTGTCAGTTAAAGCGACGGAGTGCCGAATCGCAAAAAGGGGCCTGGTCCTTTGGCTGCCGATTGGTCCGGGGCTGAAGTGGTTAAAACGCATCAATGCATGTGCAAAACACACATCAGTATTGAAAAATGCATTACAAAAACACTTTAAAACAGAAAACGCAAAGAGGGGAACCTAACCTAAGAGATATTCAGCTGTGGGCAGAGGAATCGTGGCTAAACCTTTGCTTGGTTTCTTACACATTTTGGGATCCAGGCTGACCTGCTGAAGTTTAAAGGATAGGTTCACCTTTTTAAAAAAACAAATAAGTGCACATATTTTTGCAGGAAATATTTTTTTGCATAGGAGCCTGCACAGCATTGTTCTTGTGGATGAGTGGACTGGGGGTGCAATGACAGGATCCTGCAGGCTCTTCCTCCAGCTCTCTGTCTGTACCGGGGACAAGCTTTTGTTTGCAAAGCTGGAGGAAGTGTCATAGAACTACGAGTGTTTTGATTACCGCACTTGTATTACATTGAGAACTGGAGGCAGGTGGTACTTGTAGTTCATTCATACATAAATCTCTGTGCTTGAATGACACGCTTGTGCAGGCGGTTTGGAGGGAGGCATGGGGTCTGTTTGCACCACATTACATGTTACGCCCTAAATACTGGGGGTACCATGTAACATTGTGCAGAAGGTGGAAGTAGCCTTTAATCACTTGCCTGCCGGGCACTTATACCCCCCTTCCTGCCCAGGCCATTTTTCAGCTTTCAGCGCTGTTGGACTTTGAATGACAATTGCGCGGTCGTGCTACACTGTACTCAAACTCATTTTTTTTATAATTTTCTTTACACAAATAGAGCTTTATTTTGGTGGTATTCAATTACTGCTGGGTTTATTTTTTACAAAAAAAGACCAAAAAAAAAAAAATGATGTTTTTTACTTTTTGCTGTCAATAAATTTTGTAACTTATGCGGCGTACACACGGTCGGAATTTACGATGGAAACAGTCCGATGGGAGCTTTTCAACAGATTTTCCGACCGTGTGTATGCCCATCGGTCTTTTTCTGTTGGAATTTCCGACGGACTTTGAATTGAGAACCTGTTCTCAATTTTTCCGACGGAAAACCTTTCTATCGGATTTTCCGATCGTGTGTATGCAATTCCGACACGCAAAATTCAGACGCATGCTCGGAAACAATTCGACGCATGCTCGGAAGCATTAAACTTCCCTTCTATAGTGCTGTCGAACGTGTTTTATGCCGCTGTGTTACAGACCGTCGGAATTTCGTGTGACCGTGTGTAGGCAAGACAGTTTGAGCGAAATTCCGTCGGAATTCCGACGGGAAAACCATCAGAGCTTTTTCCGACGAGAATTCCGACCGTGTGTACGCGGCATAAGTAATTTTTCGCCTTCACTGATGTCCGCTGATGAGACGCACTGATAGGCTGAACTGGTGGGCATTGATGAGGTGGCACTGATGAGGCACTAATATGTCACATTTATGGGCACTGATAGGTGGAACTGATGGGCAGCACTGGTGGACATTGATGGGCAGCACTGATTAGCATCGCTAATGGGCACTGATTTTTAACACTATTTTGCAATATTACAACCAGGGCACTGATGATCAGTGCCCTGATTACATTCCTAGATGTTCCCCTGCGTGGAGATGCCGCTAATCGGCTCTACTCGCCACACACTCTGTCAGTGTGAGGTGCGCCGATTACCGGCACTTCCTTGTTTACATGTGACTGGCTGTGATTGGACACAGCCGATCACATGGTTAAAGAGCCGTGGATGCAGCTCCTTTCAGAGATTGGGGTCGCGCCATGTCTTAGCAACATGGTGCGGCCGCCGCGATGCACGCCATCATAGGACGTCGTCCCATAACGAGAGCCACACCGCCCTGCCGTCATTTGACGGTGGGCGGGCAGCAAGCAGTTAAAGTGATTGTAAGGGTTATTTTTTTTTTAAAAAAATAACAAACATGTCATACATACAGCTCGTTTTGCACAGAGTGGCCCCGAACCGGCTCTTCTGGGGTCCCTCGGCGGCTCCTCCCCACATCAGATAACCCCCTAGGAGAAGCTCTCTCCTGAGGGGGTTACCTTGCGGGCGTGCTCCCGAGTCCAGCATTCAGCATCCATAGCCACCGAATGCATGACTCGGCTCCGCTCCATTGGATTTGATTGACAGCAGTGGGAGCCAATGGCTGCGCTGCTATCAATCTATCCAATCAAGAGCCAAGAACCCCGGGCAGAGAGACAGCGCATCCCCGTCGGGTCAAGTTCCAGGGCTCAGGTAAGTAAAAAAAAAAAAAAAAAAAAAACGGGGGTCTGGGGGGCCGGTCACTGCCAGGTTTACAACCCCTTTAACTCCTCCAGCTGTACAATAAAGGGAAACTTTGACAGAAAGTAGAAGGTTGGCAGGGCTGGGAACATGTATGATGCCTTGCTGTCTGACTCTCTAAGAAACATTCATTTGTGGGTGTTTTTACCTCCCCAATATCCATCCAAAAATGAAGTATCAGATATAAGTGGACTGCACCTTAACTGGAATCTGTCATTTCAACCCACCCGCTGAGGCTCTCGGTCTATGCAAGGAGTGGTGCCTCTGGGTATGGGGGGGGGATAGGCGACTTCCTTCCTTCCAGTGCCGAAGCAGCCAATTCCTGAGCCCAAGCATGTCATGTGAGGAAGACATGAATGCTGTGTAGGCCCTTCGCTCTTGCACAGTTCTGCCGGCTCCTCTCCTGTACTAAAACTACTAGGATTTCACTGCACACTGTGAGCTTCTCACAGATTGCATTACAAGCTGCAGCAAGTCCGATAGAGTGACCGCCATTTCCTGCCTGGAGAACATCCAGCATTACCCAAGTTCTTTCCTCCCCAGCCTGACTGTCCATGACCCACCCCTTTCATTCATTAGATTTCAATTTGTTCAATCATAGAGGCTCAGCATCACCTGTGGGCATTACCTAGGGCAGTCTGCATTAAGGAACCATCACTCCTCAATATCAGCACCCGCCCATCAAGCCATTTTGATATGTGCATAACTCCTCCCAAGAGCCAGCCCACCAACTGATTCAGGACTAAAGGGCTCCGGCCAGAAGTACTGAGACAGAGTTCAATTATGGTTTTCAAGAAGTCTATGTACAGGGCCCTGCCAGCCCCTCCTACCAGCAATGACCTGCCCGCATTGCATAGAGAAACAAAGAACCCTAGTGATGAGGTTACTGGGTCTAAATCGAGGTATGTGATAAATAACAGAAAGCTTATATTTAAAATTGTAATTAGCATGTTGATGAGGTGAGTCAAGGAAGGCAGAATAGAAGTCGATTCAACTTCAGCTTTTAACCGCTTAAAGACTGCCCCATAGCAGTTTTACCAATTCTGCACTTCCACCTGCAGAGGGCAGTGATTATTCACAGCAGAAGCAGATCTGCAGGTGCCAGGCACTGGATGTCTGCCGTCACTCATCGATCGCCAGAAAAATACACAGAACGGGGATCTGCCTATGTACACAAGGCAGATATCTGTTATGACAGGGGGTAAAGGGATTGATTTTGTGTTCCTGCAAAGCAGGGAACACATCTCTTCCCTTAGTAAATTCACCTAACAGTACAAAAAAAAAAAAAACATTGGCTAGGCACACAGCTAACACTTTGATTGTCCTAGATCAGGGGTCTCCCACAAACTACTAACAACGATTGTCCGTGAGCCACCCCCATCAAATCATTCTCTGCAGCTATTACCTTTTGTACCACCACCCCGTCCCTTTAAAATGTAAGCTCTACGACCCGGGCCCTCCTGTACCTTTTGTATTGAACTGTACTGTAATTGTGTTGTCCCCCCTATACATTGTAAAGTGCTGCGTAAACTGTTGGCGCTATATAAATCATGTATAATAATAATAATAATGACTCCCACAAGCAGAGACATGATGGGACTTGAAGTTCTGCGACAGCAAGAGGGCCGCCAGTTTGAGACCCCTGCCCTAGATGTTTAACCCCTCAGTGTCATTAGGACAGTGCATATTCTTTTTAGCACTGACCACTGTATTGACTTCACTGGTTCCTGCAAAGTGTCAGTTAGTGTCCGATTTTACACCGCAATATCGCAGTCTCACTATAAGCCGCCTATTACTAGTATAAAAAAACAAATAAAAATTCCATAAATATATACCATGGTTTGTAGACGCTAGAACGTTCACGTAAACCAGGGATCCTCAAACTATGGCCCTCCAGCTGTTGAACTACACATCCCATGAGGCATTGTAAAACTCTGACATTCACAGACATGACTAAGCATGATGGGAATTGTTAAAATATATAGGCTGCGCTAGCGGGTATAAATCACCACTGTGAAAATATATAGAAAATGTATAAAAGACATACGTGATGGTGAATCAAATAAATTGTGCAGCAATGGCTACAATGTTATAATAATGTGAAAAGTGACATTCATTACATTAATCAATGTTGCATAATTGATAGTGAACAAAACCAAATTTTACAGACTAGAATTGTTTAAATTGTTGAAATAATAAATTGCAGGTAGTCACTGAACGGTAATCCCCTCTGAAACCCCACTCACCGAAAGAAAATGACCCACGGCTTTGCAGTCCTAGGGTCTTTAAAACATTTTGGTGGGGGGATAGGGTGGATGATGTCAGAAATCCCAGTGATACTCCAGATAGACCAACGAAGACTCCAAGTAGATTTAAAATGCCGTAAAGGAGAAAACAGAAACAACAACATGTGTGGTATATCGCCGTAATACACCTGAATAGCACTGTACAATAGTGACTCACTACTGAGAAGACAGGGATCAGTGAGTTCCAGGTGCGCGCATGGCGTGCGCTCCAACAGAACAGGAAGCAGCGTCACTGGCGCTCAGACCGGAAGTTACGTCGACGCGTTTCGCCCCTCCTCCAGGGCGTCATCAAGGACATCCAGTCTTCGTTGGTCTATCTGGAGTATCACTGGGATTTCTGACATCATCCACCCTATCCCCACACCAAAATGTTTTAAAGACCCTAGGACTGCAAAGCCGTGGGTCATTTTCTTTCGGTGAGTGGGGTTTCAGAGGGGATTACCGTTCAGTGACTACCTGCAATTTATTATTTCAACAATTTAATCAATTCTAGTCTGTAAAATTGGTTTTGTTCACTGTCAATTATGCAACATTGATTAATGTAATGAATGTCACTTTTCACATTAGATATTTTAGAATAGATTTTTGATTTTTTTTATTAGACAAGTTTTATAGCATAATAGGAAAAAAAATGTTTTTTTTTTTTTCCCCTTCAAAATTGTCCCTCTTTTTTTGTTTATAACACAAAAAAAAAAAAAAAAACGCAGAGGTGATCAAATACCACCAAAGTAAATCTCTATTTGTGTAAAAAAAAAAAAAAAAAACAGAACATAATTTTATTTGGGCACAGTGTCACACGATCGTGCAAGTGTCAGTTAAATTAACGCAGTGCCGTGTCACAAAAAGTGGCCTGGTCATGAAGGGGGGGGGGGGTAAATCTTCCGGAGGTCAAGTAGTTAATGTGTATGTATATTTAAAATATATATTTTTACTTTGGTTACAATTTGGAAGTGGTGGAACCTCTGGATATCTGTATCGGAGTACCCGCTTCCTATACCTCCAAAACATTTATTTTTTGTGAAGTTCTAGTGCCAGTCCAGTGATGTCCCCGTAGGTTTCATCACCTTCTGTTGGCAGCGAGCATACTTTCAAGACTGAATGGCACTCATGTAAAAAACGGGTAGAGTGCCACTCAGGCCTCGGAGTACTTTGAGCCCAGCCTTCATGATGGCGCGTCCCCTAGGGGAGGTGTGAATGACAGGCTGGGCTCACAGGAAATGGGCAGAATGACAGTGCCATGCGGAACAAAAAGGAGGAATCCAAGGACAGCATTGAAGAGAAGAGAGGGTCAGTAGAACTTGGGAATATTTTTTTATATATATATATATATATATATATATATATATATATATATATATATATATATATATATATATATAAAAAACACAAACACAGGACACTTCTATATAAAAGGCATATATAGAGAAATACACACACCATTACCAAAGTGCAACTTTTTTATTTGCATTAACTCAAAGAAATGGTCACTGGGGGGTTATTTACTAAAGCTGGAGAGGGCAAAATGAGTCACATTTCTGCATAGAAACCAATCAGCTTCTAACTTCAGCTTGTTCAATTAAGCTTTGGCAATAAAACCTGATTGGTTTCTATGCAGAATTTGGACTAATTTTGCCCTCTCTCGCTTTAGTAAAAAAAAAAAAAAACCCCTAGTGTATTTGTTTGCTAGAATAACAGTCGCCTGAATTACCAGTAAAGGACTAAGCATTCTGTTTCTAAATGGCGTTCCTCCAGAATGCTGCCATGTATTGCATTTGCCTGGGGTCATTTGTGACGCAGCAGCCACCTTTATCCCAGAGCCGCACAGCCAGCCACAAACTGCCGCACATGAAACTTGAAGGATTTAGAAGATTTTGCAGAGATGTTGATGGTTTCTTGGCTGGAAGGTGTAACATGACAAATAAAAATGGTTTCTGTACATTTGCTGAATGGAGTGGCTCCGTCTTATTTCTTGACTATCTGGATAACATCTTCATGCTCCATGTTGTGGGTGAGGCCCACTCTCTGAGGGCTGTATTTGGTGCTGGTCCCCTGTAGAGATATAATTAGAGTCTAAGAATAGGTGCAATTAAAAACAAAAAATCAACACATGGGACATAACTTAGGCTGGCCATACATTATACAATTTTTCTTTGGATTTACCAAAACCATATAATATAAGGTCAAACCTAAACACTTTCAATTTGTATGCAATCAGGCAGGCCCTTGCACTACATAGTTGAAGGTAAATCTAAAGGAAATTGAATGAGAAAATTGCATAATTTATTGGCAGCTTTAGGCAGGTTGCAACTCGTGGTTGCTAGAAAGAAAAGTCGCTCGATCAGCCAGTGTTGATGTGGGAATCCCACCCATGGAGCCATTGTGTTCTCCTGGGGGAGGGGGGTGGTGAGCCATCCCTCCCAGAGAACACAGTGATACATTGCTAGTGGCTATAGCCACTGGCAATATTTGCATGTAAAAATCTGACATGCTGGTTGTACCCAAGTTGATTGATGGATCGACTCGGGTACAATCAGCCTGCCCATAAATGACTTGAATCTTGGCTTGTCCCTGCTGAATCGGGCTGAGATTCAAACCATCTATGGCTGGCTTAACAGTCAGTAGACATGCCCCTTGTGCAGACTCCTCTTGTAGTTGAAATCGTCCCCCCCCCCCCCCCCCCCACACACACACTTTCACCCCTGTAATTTTCCAGTGGGGGGTAATAAACGAAGGGACTGTCACAGGCTCTCATTAAAAGAGCCCAACTACTCCCACTCTTCCTGCCTAGCTGCTCCATTCATAGAAGCCATACTACAGGATCTGAATGGAGGGCAGGCGGATGATTGATAGCTCAGCCCCCTCCATTCATTGATCCTGTTTCCTTCATAGAAGCTGCAATACGGCTTCTATGAATGGAGCAGCTAGGCAGAAACGGTGAGCATAGTCTGGCTCTTTTTGATGAGAGCCTGTGACAGCTCCTTTGTTATCAACCGCCGCTACACTAGAAGATCACGGTGGTAGTGGGGGGGGTTTCAGGGTCAAAGATGGATTTAAACTGAAAGAAGATGCATCAACACAAGGGACACATCCTTCTGACTAAGTTAAGTCCCTTGTGATGATTTTTCTGTTTTAAAGTTAAAGCGGAGTTCTGCTTAAAAAAAAAATTAAAATGAAAGTCAGCAGTTACAAATACTTCAGCTGCTGACTTAATAAAAATCGGGCACTTACCTGTCCCAGGGTCCAGCGATGCAGGGGAATGAAGCCCCACTTGTCTCCCCCTCCTCTCTGCAGCGTCGGCATTGTCACTGTGGGCGAGACCCGCATGGCACGCTGTGCTTGGCTGGGCAATCATCTGGGACCTGTGAACTGACTTGCGGCTCCACGAACCCCTGGGAGGAAGTGGGAGCTGGAGCCCTTCTTTTTAGAGGGTTTCCACTCCCCCCACCCCAAAAAAAAATGACAAGCGAAATGTGGCATGTCAGGGGGTCACCTTCCCTTAAAGCGGAAGTTCCATTTTTGGGTGGAACTCTGCTTTAAGCTACATATAGGCTTTAAAGGGCCAGTTAGGGTTAACTGTTGTGTGAGACACTTACCCAAACCAAAGCGTATTTAAACTGACCAGCAAGGGTCCGGTGAATCTGATGACACTGAAAACATAAAACAAAGCTGATTTAATAGTGGGTCAAAGTGCAGGAAAATTAAAATACTGCACAAAAAACGAGGCTGTGACAGACCGAAAATGCAATTTTAAAAGGAAATGTGTTAACACATTTTAGTTAGTTACTGCTAAAAACATTTTAATTTATTTTACATCAAATGAATATAAAATATTACTTCTGAACATTCACTTTTCACACTTTCTGACAGCAAGCAGCAAAAGCCAGAAATAACAGCAGTTATCACCCAGCTAACATCTGATTCTCTGGGACACATTTGGATGGTGGAAGAAGTCAGATTATAAATGGTGCAGACAGACTTCCAGGAGGCGGGACAAAAGTTTGTCTGGTTTAGTCCGTTGTTTACAGGGTACCCTAAAAGCTTGCAGGCAGTGCTGGGCCTTCTAAAGAGAAAGCCCAGCATGGTTTGGAAACTAAGACTCATAGATGCACCCGGTGTTACAACACTTATTGGGTTTACCCCCTACATTAGCCAGTCAAAAAAAAAGATATGGGTAGCAAAGAAACCAATCTACTGATTGGCACTCTGCCTCTGATCCAAGCAAGTAACAGGCTGGGTGGTTTTAGGGTGCCTATTTATTAAAGCCTCGTTCACATGGGTGTACGGATTGGTGCGCCCATGTGAATAAGGCCTTATAGGAAAGTTATTGGTCCAGCAGCCTTTCCATAAAAATGAATGCTCAGTTTGATCAACAGTATACGTTTTTTTTCCAGGCAGAGGCGAGGGGAAGATGGAGCCTTACACTTCCAGCACTGCTGAATCAGAAGGGGAATAACACCGGTAAACAGGATTTTTAGCTTGTTCAATCAACTGATCCTCCATGCTGAACAGTTGGCTGGAGGCTGACTGCAGGAACATGACCCAATTTGAGGGGAAAAAAAAGACGGGGTAGCTGTTGTTTTAAAGTGGTTGTAAATCCTTACAACACTCTTTTTGCTACAGGTAAGCCTATAATAAGGCTTACCTGTAGCTACCCTGGATATCTCCTAAACTTGAACGGTTTAGGAGATATTCCTGTATTTGCATGTGCCAATGTCATTGGCACATGCGCACTGAAGCAAAGGCATGTACGTGCCTTTGCTTCAGTGAGTGTGCCGTTACCGGTCGCTCCCACGCGCATGCACAGGAGTGACATCACTGCAGCTCCAGCCAATCACAGCGCCGGAGCCCGCTATACCGCGGAAGTAACTCCGGGAGCGATGTCGGCCGCCAGAGCGGTGTACGAGGACGGCTGCAGGGGCTTTGATCTCAGATAAGTAATTCATAATGAGCTAGTATGCTATGCATATTAGCTTATTATGTCTTTGTCTTGCAGGTTTTATTTTTGTCCTAGGGTTTACAACCACTTTAAGGCCTATTTATGAATAATTTTCATACAAGATGTGCACAACTTTCCTTTCGGGGTTCACACATTTCAGGTGGGCGTGTTCCAGTGTACAACGTGGATAAACTTATATCATAATAAAAATATACCAGTCAATATAACAAATGCGTATTAAACCTTGTAAAACCACCATCGCATCATGAACAGATGACATCTTATATAGTCTTAATTAAAAGGAGCAACAAATATATACTGACCACATGTTCAACAGAAGCCCCCTTTCTGAGGATAATTGCATCTGAAAAGTCCGGCCTCTCTGTAAGGAAATAGAAAGGAAATTCTCCATGTAATTCGCATTGTAAATATGACCCAATTTATTCAGGTAAGGTACAATGTTTCACGAGATGCAATTTCCCTGTGGTCAGAATGCCCCAAATTTAAGTCAGGGTAATTGGGCGAGTTTTCTGTGTTTAGGTTGGATTTGCAAGTCAATCCAGCTGTAAGTGGGGTTGAGATGTTTGGACTGTCTGTCATCATATACCCCGTTTCCCCGAAAAGAAGACCTAGCGTGATTGTCGGTGATGGCTGCAATATAAGCCCTACCCTGAAAAAAAGACCTACAAGGACTTTAACTAGGGCTTATTTGGGGGGTAGGGCTTACATTGCAGCTATCACCAACAATCAAGAGTTAACTGTTGTGTGAGACACTTACCCAAACCAAAGCGTATTTAAACTGACCAGCAAGGGTCCGGTGAATCTGATGACACTGAAAACATAAACAAAGCTGATTTAATAGTGGGTCAAAGTGCAGGAAAATTAAAATACTGCACAATAAACGAGGCTGTGACAGACCGAAAATGCAATTTTAAAAAGGAAATGTGTTAACACATTTTAGTTAGTTACTGCTAAAAATATTTTAATTTATTTTACATCAAATGAATATAAAATATTACTTCTGAACATTCACTTTTCCCACTTTCTGACAGCAAGCAGCAAAAGCCAGAAATAACAGCAGTTATCACCCAGCTAACATCTGATTCTCTGGGACACATTTGGATGGTGGAGGAAGTCAGATTATAAATGGTGCAGACAGACTTCCAGGAGGCGGGACAAAAGTTTGTCTGGTTTAGTCCGTTGTTTACAGGGTACCCTAAAAGCTTGCAGGCAGTGCTGGGCCTTCTAATGAGAAAGCCCAGCATGGTTTGGAAACGAAGACTCATAGATGCACCCGGTGTTACAACACTTATTGGGTTTACCCCCTACATTAGCCAGTCAAAAAAAAAAAAAAAAAAGGATATGGGTAGCAAAGAAACCAATCTACTGATTGGCACTCTGCCTCTGATCCAAGCAAGTAACAGGCTGGGTGGTTTTAGGGTGCCTATTTATTAAAGCCTCGTTCACATGGGTGTACGGATTGGTGCGCCCATGTGAATAAGGCCTTATAGGAAAGTTATTGGTCCAGCAGCCTTTCCATAAAAATGAATGCTCAGTTTGATCAACAGTATACGTTTTTTTTCCACGCAGAGGGGAGGGGAAGATGGAGCCTTACACTTCCAGCACTGCTGAATCAGAAGGGGAATAACACCGGTAAACAGGATTTTTAGCTTGTTCAATCAACTGATCCTCCATGCTGAACAGTTGGCTGGAGGCTGACTGCAGGAACATGACCCAATTTGAGGGGAAAAAAAAAGACGGGGTAGCTGTTGTTTTAAAGTGGTTGTAAATCCTTACAACACTCTTTTTGCTACAGGTAAGCCTATAATAAGGCTTACCTGTAGCTACCCTGGATATCTCCTAAACTTGAACGGTTTAGGAGATATTCCTGTATTTGCATGTGCCAATGTCATTGGCACATGCGCACTGAAGCAAAGGCATGTACGTGCCTTTGCGTCAGTGAGTGTGCCTTCACCGGCAGCTCCCACACGCATGCACAGGAGTGACATCACTGCAGCTCCAGCCAATCACAGCGCCGGAGCCCGCTATACCGCGGAAGTAACTCCAGGAGCGATGTCGGCCGCCAGAGCGGTGTACGAGGACGGCTGCAGGGGCTTTGATCTCAGATAAGTAATTCATAATGAGCTAGTATGCTATGCATACTAGCTTATTATGCCTTTGTCTTGCAGGTTTTATTTTTGTCCTAGGGTTTACAACCACTTTAAGGCCTATTTATGAATAATTTTCATACAAGATGTGCACAACTTTCCTTTCGGGGTTCACACATTTCAACCCAAATAGAAAAAATGAGTGGATCTTGGGTGAAAGTTGTTTGAATCATGGATGAGAACATTTATTTTTTATATATATATATATATATATATATATATATATATATATATATATATATATATATATATATATATATATATATATATATATCCCTTTGTGTCTAAAGTCAGCTATTTGGTTTATGGAAGTTATAATTGGCTCCAGGGAAAAACGGGTGGAAGCGCAGGTGGGCGTGTTCCAGTGTACAACGTGGATAAACTTATATCATAATAAAAACATACCAGTCAATATAACAAATGCGTATTAAACCTTGTAAAACCACCATCGCATCATGAACAGATGACATCTTATATAGTCTTAATTAAAAGGAGCAACAAATATATACTGACCACATGTTCAACAGAAGCCCCCTTTCTGAGGATAATTGCATCTGAAAAGTCCGGCCTCTCTGTAAGGAAATAGAAAGGAAATTCTCCATGTAATTCGCATTGTAAATATGACCCAATTTATTCAGGTAAGGTACAATGTTTCACGAGATGCAATTTCCCTGTGGTCAGAATGCCCCAAATTTAAGTCAGGGTAATTGGGCGAGTTTTCTGTGTCTAGGTTGGATTTGCAAGTCAATCCAGCTGTAAGTGGGGTTGAGATGTTTGGACTGTCTGTCATCATATACCCCGTTTCCCCGAAAAGAAGACCTAGCGTGATTGTCGGTTATGGCTGCAATATAAGCCCTACCCTGAAAATAAGACCTACAAGGACTTTAACTAGGGCTTATTTGGGGGGTAGGGCTTATATTGCAGCCATCACCAACAATCACGCTAGGTCTTATTTTCGGGGAAACAGGGTATATGCAGGTCCTTTACCTTCCACCCACCAGCCATGCCGTGTAAATGGTTCATGGTTCTAGTAATCCATGTCCTTAGTCTGCTTGTCTTCAGCAAACTGTTTGCAGGCTTTCTTGTGCATCATCTTTAGAAGAGGCTTCCTTCTGGGATGACACCCATGCAGACCAATTTGATGCAGTGTGCGCCATACGGTCTGAGCACTCACATGCTGACCCCCCCACTCCTTTAACCTTTGCAGCAATGCTGGCAGCACTCGGTCATATCCAGAGGTTGTCTTTGGGAATAGATTCTGAGCACGTGCACTCAACTTCTTTGGTTGACCATGGCAGGGCCTGTTCTGAGTGGAACCTGTCCTGTTAAACCGCTGTATGGTCTTTGCCACAGTGCTGCAGCTCAGTTTCAGGGTCTTGGCAATCTTCTTATAGCCTAGGCCATCTTTATGTAGAGCAACGATTATTTTTTTTCAGATCCTCAGAGAGTTCTTTGCCATGTTGAACTTCCAGTGACCAGTATGAGAGAGTGAGAGCGATAACACCAAATTTAAAAACACAAAACTTCAGTGATCGCCTGTGGCTGTCCTGATGCACTATGAATACAGGAGAGGTTCGCTGCTCAGCATGGGCACAATTCAAAGAATGCCTTGCATTTTCTCAATGAATGCAAAAGGTTCTCTGGTTTAGAAACAGTAGAGAGAATGACGCTACCACCCGGCTTCTCTGCTGTGTACAAACAGAGAATGCTTTGCATTCATTGAGGAAATGCAAGGCATTCTTTGAATGATGCACATGCTTAGCTGCTGACCTTCTGTATTCCCAATGTATCAGGCTGACCGCTTAGCATGGGATAGGGAAGCAAGTGGATATCACTGAAGTAGCAGTTTCTACTTCAGTGGTTTCCAGCTTTCAGGGGAATTATATATACTGAATAACATTGGTCCAAGCTGAATCAACTATGCATAATATCTAGAATAATTCTTTAATAGACCATCTCAGTACGGTCTAGGATTGGGCTCAGGTAATCATAAAAATACATTTCTTTTAAATGACCTGTTACTGTCCCCCATATATGCAGAGTGACAATTTCACACTAATAGAGCTGCAGGATGAAAGGGTGAAACTAAGATGTTAAACTTGTAGATATTACTTACGCCCTCGCTTTTTGGTGAAGATACAGGTGAGTGCCAAATATTCCCACAGAGTTTCCAGCAAAAAGTCCAGATTTAGCTTCATCCCACAACTAAGGAAGAAAAAAAGAGGAGGAGATGGTTAGGAAACATTCTCAAACACGTTGGTGGCACAAGAGCTGCAACTCTTTTCGGTTCCAGAAAGGGCACCATCTGCTTAATTGTTTTTATTTCGTTGTTCCTGTGTTTGTGTCTGGGTTTCCTTCAGGTGCTTCCATCCAAAATCTAAAAAGCAGGTTAGGGCCCCTTTCACACTTATACGACTTGTCCCACGATTTGGGACTGCAAAGTAGCATGACAAGTCATTCCCCATGATTTCCAATGACAGCCATTCATATTAGTACAACTTCAAAGTAGTCCCTGCACTACTTTGGTCCGATTTTTGATGCCACTTACACAGGCATTCCTGGAAATCGCGGCAAAATCGCACGACTTTGAAGTCGCACAAGTGTGAAAGGGGCCTTAAGTGGAAGTAAACCGGAAAAAATTAAATAAATAAAAAAATGGGCCCATGTAGGAAAATGTCACAATGTGCTAGTATGCACTGTCACCGCTGTTGGCGCTTCCATCTTCACCTGGTTTTCCTTATGAACAGTGGAGCCGCAATGACGTCACTCCCACACATGCACATGGGAGTCATGGCCATGGCACAAAGCTCTGAATAGATGGCACCGTCCATTCAGAGCGCAGTGCCTGTGATGTCACCAGCTGCTACTAAAGTAAATATCTCCTAAACAGTGAACAATTAGGAAATATTGACTGTACCTACAGGAAAGCCTCATTACAGGCCGACCTGCAGGTATAAATCAAAAGGCGGACTTTGCTACCACTTTAAAGGGTTAGCACAACCAAAAGTGATATCTGGTAGATGCTGGAGGGGTAAACCCCCTCACCCTTTCAGGGGCTCTAATCGGTAAGATCTATGTGCCAAGTTCCTGATGTTGCACTCCTGCTGTGCCCATTATAAACACTTCTCGTTTTCCCTGTTGGATTTTGTATTTATTTTATATTATGGGGCATGTAAAAGGAGCTGGGACACACAAAAGCTGGCCAGGAACACCTGGGGGGGGGGGGGTCCCCAAGACATTCCCTTAATTTGCAGGGATTTCCTCTCACTTCCTGTTTGGCTATGGGACAGGAAGTGAAAGGAAATCTTAACAATGGGACACAGGTGGCGAAAATAAACCTTACAGGGGTTATAACCCTCCCTTACGCTATCCAAAATGAAAAAAGTATAAGAATGAAGGAAGCTTCAGACACTGACCTTTCCTCTGCTTATCAAAAAATTGCTGCTTCTAGGACTAAACCAAAGCCAAATGGTGGGATCGGTGTGCATACAGTGGCACCGAATGACACTTCAACAAGGTGCAATTATCTTCATAGAGATTCCAGCCTCAGTAGCAGCGACCCCCTGGGAAGCTGAAATTGGAAGCCTTGGAAAGGTATTAGCACAGTCTTGGTAATATTTCCGGTTAGGGTTTAGTGGAGGACTCTAGGTCCACTTTAACCACTTGCCATCCGCTATATAGCAAAATGACGTAGGCATAGTTGTGTTATCCTGACCTCATGTCATATGACGTCTTTCAGGATAACAAGCCCCTGGAGGCTCGCATCACGCCGATCGTTGTTGCGGTGTGTCACTCCAATCTAGGTAAAGAGTCTCTGAAGGAGACTCTTTACCACGTGATCAGCCGTGTCCAATCACGGCTGATCACAGTATAACCAGGAAGAGCCGTTGATCAGCTTTTCCTCAATCACGTCTGTCAGACGTGAGTAGAGCCGATCGGCTGCTCCTCTGACAGGTGTGTCTGCGCTGATTAACACTGCAGCCCCCCCCCCGAGGATGCCCACACTGGACCACCTGGGATGCCGCCAGGACCAACAGGGATGCCCACCACTAGTCACCACCAGGTATGCCACCCATGGCCACCAGGGATGCCAATCAGTGCCCACAATGGGCATCATTGATTGGCAGGCATTATTGTTTGGCACTGATTGGCATCCATCAGTACCATACATTAGTGTACATCAGTGCCGCCTATCAGTGCCGCCTGTCAGTGCCACCTATCAGTGCCCCATCAGTGTCACATATTAGTGCCACCTCATCGGTGCCCATCTGTGCTGCCAGCTCAGTGAGCATCAGTGAAGGAGAAAACTTACTCATTTACAAAGTTTTGTAACAGAAACAAAAAAATTTTTTTTCAAAATGTTCGGTCTTTTTTTTTTATTTGTTTAGCAGAAAAAAATAAATAAATAAATAAATCGCAGAGGTGATCAAATACCACCAAAAGAAAGCACTATTTGTGGGAACAAAATGATAAAAATGTAGTTTGGGTACAGTGTAGCATGACCGCGCAATTGTCATTCAAAGTACGACAGCGCTGAAAGCTGTAAAAATTGGCCTCTGCAGGAAGGTGTGGTTAAAGTTAAAGTGGTTAAATAACAGTCAAAGAAAAACACTTAGCAAGGCACCTAAAAAAATAAAAGTTGTCTCAGCTGAAAGAAATGGGGGGGGGGGGGGGGGGGGGTATCATCTCTTAAAAAAAAAAAGGATTTTGATAGCAATAAAAACAAATTTCATTCCCAAGATTTGAGGCTGGAAATGCACTTTAATTCAGCTTTCTAAAGACAGAAAAAAACAGAAAGCCAACTGACAAAAAACAAAAGTTCATTCAGGCCCTTTGATAAGCAAGATTGATGGCATGTCTACAGCCCTGAGCTCACCTGATCACCACGCTGTGAGGTTGTCTGGCCAATCTGTCCACTTCCTCCATGGAGATCTGATCTATTTTGTTATATACCTGTAGAAACAAATCAGAGGCTACTAAAAAGGACCACCAACCTTAAAAGGTATGTACATTCTACTAAGAAAATCCTCTTGTTTGGTCTGTTAAATATATCATGTAAAGTATTATGTTTTATCACTACAGTAAGTGCAAAAATACACGTTGATCCTGCCAAAATCTTGCAAACTGATAACTTTCTGTGTTTTCTGTAAACTCAGTTAGCATTGTTCCCAATACTAAGAGAACTACAAAACACCTTTCCTTATGTTATGGAGATGAAAGAGGGATGTGTTCTATAGACATAGCACTTTGCCCTAGGATGACAACACTGTTTATCCAAAGATACAGTACAGAAACACGTCAGTTTATCTTCCCCACTTAAAAGTACACTATACCAAAAGTATTGGGATGCCTGCCATTACCTTATCTATCCATCCATCGGGTTCAATATTGAGTTGGCCCACCCTTTGCAGCTATAACAGGTTCAACTCTTCTGGGAAGGCCGTCCACAAGGTTTAGAAGTGTGTCTATGGGAATGTTTCACCATTCTTCCAGAAGCACATTTGTGAGGTCAGGCACTGATGTTGGACGAGAAGATCTGGCTCGCAGTCTCCACTCTAATTCATCCCAAAGGTGTTCTATCGGGTTGAGGTCAGGACTCTGTGCAGGCCAGTCAAGTTCCTCCACCCTAAACTTGCTCATCCATGTCTTTATGGACCTTTGTGCACTGGTGTGCAGCCATGTTTGAAGAGCCATTGCCAAACTGCTCCCACAAAGTTGGGAGCATGAAATTGTCCAAAATGTCTTGGTATGCTGACACCTTAAGAGTTCCCTTCACTGGAACTAAGAGGCCAAACCCAACCCCTGAAAAACAACCCCACACCATAATCCCCCCTCCACCAAATGATTTGGACCAGTGCACAAAGGTCCATAAAGACATGGATGAGCAAGTTTAGGGTGGAGGAACTTGACTGGCCTGCACAGAGTCCTGACCTCAACCCGATAGAACACCTTTGGGATGAATTAGAGCGGAGACTGTGAGCCAGGCGTTCTCATCCTACATCAGTGCCCGACCTCACAAATGCACTTCTGGAAGAATGGTCAAACATTCCCATAGACACACTCCTAAACCTTGTGGACGGCCTTCCCAGAAGAGTTGAAGCTGTTATAGCTGCAAAGGGTGGGCCAACTCAATATTGAACCCTACGGACCAAGACTGGGATGCCATTAAAGGTCATGTAAAGGCAGGCGTCCCAATACTTTTGGTAATATAGTGTACTATTTCTGATGTGTGTGAAACCCAAAATCAATCCTCATTTTTAGACGGTTTGACATTTCTGTGTAATGAAAGTGGAATGCCACCTTTCCAAAGCTGCCGAGTCCTGCTAAAAATAAAAAAACATTGTTAGCAATCCTTATCCTTCCTCTTTTCCAGGAAAGGGCTCAACAATCCAGTTCACCTTCCCTACTGCGTTCCCTCGAGGTGTATCGATCTCACTCGGGGAGACCCGACCTCTCAGCCATGTCACTCAGTGACAGCTGAAACCCCTGATCAAGGAAACCTTCCAGGACAAATTACATCTAAAACATTTATGGTGACCATTAAAAATATATAAGGATGGCCATAAGCTTTATATTAAGGTCCGGGTGCTTTCCATACATTAGTGTCACCTCCACACTCAAACAAGAAACCAAACCTTTAGTAACAATCCATACTCCGGGGGCATAATACCAATTTAACTGCTTTAAAGTGATCGTAAACCTTGTTTTTTTTTTTTTTAATAAAAATAATAAACATGCCTATACTTACCTGCTCTGTGCAATGCTTTTGCACAGAGCAGCTCTGATCCTCTTCTTCTGGGGTCCCCCGCCGGCACTCCAGGCCCCTCCTCTTCATCAGGTGGCCCCAAAGAAAGGCACTTTCCCTGGGGGCACATGTGCGGGCTTGCTCCCGAGACCCGCTGCTGCGTCTATTGACACAGACAGCGGGACTCAGCTCCGCCCCCTGCATCACTGGATTTGATTAACAGCTGCGGGAGCCATTGGCTCCCGCTGCCATAAAATCAGTCCAATGAGCAGAGAGAGAGCGACTGGAGTGCACATCGCTGGACAGGATTGGGCTCAGGTAAGAAAAAAAAGGAGGGGGAGGGGTGCTGCAGCACAGAAGGTTTTTCAGCTTAAAGGGGTTGTAAAGGTTCGTGTTTATTCACCTTAATGCATCCTAGGCATTAAGGTGAAAAAACACCTGTCAGTGACTGGCCCCCCAGCCCTCCCCCCCAGTTTTACTTACCTGAACCCTCAAACTTGTCCCACGGGGGCGCGCTGTCTCTCAGCTAGGGGGTTCTCGGCTGTTGATTGGATAGATTGATAGCAGCGCAGCCATTGGCTCCCGCTGCTGTCAATCAAATCCAATGACGCAAGCACCGGGGGGCGGGGCCAAGTCCTGCATTCGGTGTCTATGAACACCGAATGCTGGACTTGGGAGTGCGCCCGCAAGGTAACCCCCAAGAGTGCCTCTCCCAGGGGGTTATCTAATGTGGGGAGGAGCCGAGAGAGCCACAGAGGGACCCCAGAAGACGAGGTTCGGGGGCTACTCTGTGCAAAACGAGCTGCACAGTGGAAGTAAGTATGACGACATGTTCACGTTTTAAAAAATGAACCTTTAGGGGGTAATTTA
>CM053031.1:262428735-262440902 GCA_028564925.1 Lithobates sylvaticus
GACTTCAGGGCACCTTTCCCCCTTCATCTCCAGCACAGTAGTGACGTCACAGAAGGCGCATAGGCACGCTGAGAATATTGACCCTGCTCGGCTTGGTTGTTGCCTCTGGGGCCGTTTACATCACACAGGTTGCCTTTCTAGCCATCCTGCGGATCACCATCCAGCCGTGGCATCCACCTGGCGCTAGCAGGTTTTGCCAGCAGCCAATACGCTCCCTCTCTGGGAACTGAATTTTCTCCCCTCCATTTCCGTGGATGGTGATTGATGTTCAAACCATCTCTAGACAAGCCTCCCCGGATGATCGTTTCTCCCTTATCCACTGGTAACGTTCACTACCATTTAGCTGCGTCGATCTGAGCGGAAGTTCGGACCCCCCCCCCCACAGCTGTCTGGGACATGTCCAAGGTCCCAGGCAGCATGGGGACTAGAGCTGCACGATTCTGGCCAAAATGAGAAACACAATCTTTTTGCTTAGAATAAAAACACCACGATTCTCACGACGTAAAATCTTTCACATTATACAAAAAAATAATGGGCTAACTTTACTGTTTTTTTTTTTTTTTTTTTTAATTCATTAAAGTAAATTTTTTCCCCAAAAAAATGCATTTGAAAGACCGCTGTGCAAATACAGTGTGACATATTGCAACAACCACCATTTTATTCTCTAGGGTGTCTACTAAAATTATATAAAATGTATGGGGGTTCTAAGTAATTTTCTAGCAAAAAAAAAAAATTATTTTAAACTTGAAACCAACAAATGTCAGAAAAAGGTTTAGTGTTTAAGTGGTTAAACCTTTTTCACTTACACACAAAGTCTATTCCATTGACAAATTGTTACAATGTTTATACTTAAGTTCAACTGATAAAGAATGTGATTCTTGGCAGACTGCCCAGTTTTTCTCTTCCTTTCTTTTGATGGCTGTGGCTTCAGAAGAGCAGAGAGAATTCTTTGCATAGAAAGAATTGTGAAACACTTTAGTCAAGATCAGGATAACCATTCTTGACAATTAATTGTGCAGCTCTAATGGGGACCAATCAGATTCAGCTTATGTGTGCACAGTGAGCAGCCGGCTGCAAAGCCGCAAGCTGTCACAGCCGTGTGCCCAAAGTTGAGATGCCGGCATCAGGGAGAGAAGACGGAGAGGAGGGACGGCTCAGGTGAGCACATCGCTGGATCCTGTAATAGGTGAGTGTTTAACCACTTGAGATCCAGGCCAATTCTGACATTTCTCTCCTACATGTAAAAAATTCATAATTTTTTTGCTAGAAAATTACATATAAACCCCCAAACATTATATATTTTTTTTTTTTTTAGCAAAGACCCTAGAGAATACAATGGCGGTCGTTGCAATCTGCGCAGCAATTTTTCAAACACGTTTTTTTCAGAAAAAAAAAAACAAAACAGTGTCATGCTTAAAAAAAACAAAAAAAAAAAAAAACAAAAGTTAGCCCAATTTTTTTGCACAATCTGAAAGAGGAAGATACACCGAGTAAATGGATACCCAACATATCACGCTTAAAAATTGCACGCGCTTGTGGAATGGCGCCAAACTTTGGTATTTAAAAATTCCCATAGGCAACGCTTTAACATTTTTTTACTGGTTACATGTCTAGGGCTAGAATTATTGCGCTCGCTCCAACGTTCGCGGCGATACCTCACATGTGTGGTTCAAACACCGTTTTTATATGTGGGCGGGACTTACGTATGCGTTCGCTTCTGCAGACGAGCTCACGGGGACAGGGGCACTTTAAATGTTTTTTTTTTTTTTTAATTGTTCATTTTACTTAAAAATTTTTTAGTTTGACACTTCAAAATTTTTTTTTTTTTTTTTTTAAAGTGTCAAACTAAAAAAAATTTACAAATAAAATGAACAATTAAAAAAAAATTTGATTACTTTTATTCCTATTACAAGGAATGTAAACCCTTGTAAACCCCCATCCCTTGTAATAAGAATATGGCATGATCAGACCCATTTACAGTGAGATATGAGGTCAACAAGACCCTCACATCTCACCTCTAGGCTGGGAAGCCTAAAATAAAAAAAAAAAACAAATCACGGCTTCCCAGCGGAGGCGGCGCCGTTAATTGAATGCAGAGGCAGGGCGTGACGTCATAACATCGCGCCCGGTCTCCGAACGATCAGAGAGACTCCGGCAACCATCAGGTCCGCCGGAAATCTCTATGATCACCATCCGGGGGCTGGCGGATCCCTACCCGGAGGGCGGCGGGAGGACGCCCCCTCCCGTAAGAACGATCAATCAGCGATCATTCTTATGGTGCAGGGAATCGCCGGCTGAAAATGCTGATATCTGAATGATGCCTGTAGCTGCAGGCATCATTCAGGTATACCCCCGGAAAGTAGAGGACGTCATATGACGTATATTGGGCGCAAGGTGGTTAATTATTAAAAGTCAGCAGCTACAGTTTTTGTAGCTGCTGACTTTTAATTTTTTAATATATGACCAAAGAACGGCTTTAAGTTACCAAATGTATCTCTGTTACAATGTGTCTGGGATGGCTTCAGCAGTTCATGGGTTAAAGTTGAGTTCAAGCCCAACACTAACTATTCTTATAAGTGTCCCCCCCCCCCCCCCCCCACAAACGTATTCTGCCAACCTCGAGTAACATAAGATCAGTATACTTACCTTTTTTTAGTCCGCTTCAGGCCAGTCACGTGATCCTGCAGCTCCGGCTCCCCTGTGTCAGTGAGTGCCTGCTGCAGGGGAGAGGAGGAAGCGCGATCGATGGCTGGGCCATTGAGCCTGTGGGTAATGCGACAGCTCTTGGAATTCCCAGCCGTTGTCAAGCGCTCCATCACACAGGGAAGCTGAAGCTGCAAGATCATGTGACTGGACCAATACAGACTAAAAATGGTGAGTACACAGATCTTATTTACACAGGGTAGGCAGGATAGGTATGTTGAGGGGGATGGGAACATATTTAAAGTGGTTCTAAAGACAGAGGTTTTTGATCTTAATGCATTAAGATAAAAAAATAAAACTTTCTGTGTGCAGCTGCCCCCCTCAGCCCCATCTCGATCCATCGATGTTGCAGGAGAGCCTCAGCTGTCCGGGGACTCTCCCTCCTCACTGCCTGAGACATAGCACTGGGCGCCATTGGCTCCTACTGCTGCCAAAGTCACGAAGCCAATGAGGAGAGATAAGGGGCGGGACTGAGCCCGGAGCTCTTTGTCAGAATGGACACACAGAGCAGCATCTCGGCTCAGGTGCCCCCATAGTAAGCTTCTTGCTGTGGGGGCACTCAGTAAAAGGGAGGGGCCAGGAGTGTTGGCGAGGGACTCCAGAAGAGGAGGATCAAGGCTGCTCTGTGCAAAACCAACTGCACAGAACAGGCAAGTATAACATGTTCGGTATTTATAAAAAAAAAAAAAAAAAAAAAAAAGAAGACTTTAATATATCTTTAAGAATAGTTTGGTGTTAGTCCGGTGGTGAATTCCACCTTAAAGCGGTTCTGCACACACTATTTTATTTTTCTTGTAATGTTAAAATAATTTTTAGTCTTGCAATACACTCACATTTTTGGTGTCTGTCCATTGTCCGTAATTCTTAAAATTCTGCACTTTTAAAAATATAAAACCAGCAGCAATGTCATTTTGCTTGTGGGCATTTGAAACCCACAAGCATTTACTTCCTTGTTCCCTTTCGTTATGGGAACCAGCATGCCTCACGTTCGCCGAAATCTCGCGAGATTTCGTCAGGAGGCCTGTAAATCTCGCAAGATTTCAGCGGATGTCCGCACTGACTCCTGGGATCAATGACACCAGATCCCAGGAGACAGTGTGGCATGACGAGGATCCCCGCACAGACCCTGCCCACCCCCGAAGAGACAGAGCAGCAAATACAAGGCAAGTAAAAAAATAAAAAAAACACACGCCATTTAGTACTCTTTGCCTGATTTGGAAGGCAAAGAGATTTACTAAATAAAGTGTGCGCAGAACCACTTTAACTTTACTTATTGTATAGAGAAATCTTTTTAATGGTTGGTCAATTTTAACAGACAAATCTACATGGGAATACTTGGCATAAGAAACTGGCACCTATGCCATACACCAGTTTGTAATTCAACAGTACATGCAAATCCCTTCAATTCTGCTAATGAACAATTCACAACTCTCCTTACAGCTTGGTGGTATTTTATTATCCTTTTGTCCCTTTATGATTTTTGGCAAAAAGGATACTATATTCATGCAGAATGAGTTGCACCAGTTTTTCGGAGCACTGAGTGAGAGGTAAAGTAGAGTTGAATGAGATTCCTCCTCCTTTCTTGGGCTGCAAGAAAAAAAAATAAAAAATAAAAAAGATGACGTAGATCAAATTAGTCATTACATACGTAGATTGAATTACTAAATACATAGCTCTTCTTTTGCTAAGCAGATTTAATTTGCAAGAAAAAAAAAGCCCAAAAAAATAACTGTTCAGATCCTCATCAATTTAGTCATTTTAAAGCGATTGTAAAGGTTTTTTTTTTTTTTTTTTTTAAATAACATGTAATACTTACCTCCTCTGTGCAAGGGTTTTGCACAGAGTGGCCCGATCCTCCTTTTCTGGGGTCCCCGTGGCACTCCTGGCTCCTCCTCTTCAGGGCCACGGAGAGCCAGAATTCATGGGGCACTCGTGGAGCGCCACCCCGAGTCCCAAAACAGACAGCTGGACTCGGCCCCACCCCGCCATGTCACTGGATTTGAAAGACAACAGCGGGAGCCGCTATCAATCTATCCAATGAGGACCAGCGGCTGGGCTTGGTAAAAAAAAAAAATAGGGGGGGGGGGGGGGGGGGGCATGATGCAGCACAAATATTTTCACCCTAGATTGCATTAAGGTGAAAAACCCCTTTAATGTACAATTCTGAATACATTTTTTTAGCAAATACTGAACACACGTTAATCTATATACAAGAGTTGCGCCGATAATGGCATCAGTGCCGATACCGGGTATTTTCACGACTACTCGTGAAAATGCTCCAATACCCAAAACCAATACCCTTTGACCCCACTGACGAATTTCCGGTGAACGTAAAGCGCACGAAGTGGGAGGAGCGACGCTCTGACATCCCCCGCTGCCATCCTGAAACATTTAGGTTACTCACTACTCTGTGATATGTGCCTTATGGTGGCCATACAATAGACTAAAAAAAGTTCGAAAATCTGTCATTTGGACAGTCTAGTTAATGGGCACAAAATTGGAAAATCAGTTGTGAAATTTTTCAGCTGAAAAAAATCTAAGGAAAAGTTTGGCCGAACGGTTAATGTGTTTCTCGCCCGCACAGTTTGCACTGGGCTTATGTGACAAAACGAACAAAAAATTGATTAACTTATGTCAGTTGAACGATATATCAATCAAATTTTGGTCATTACATGATGGCAAAATCGTTTGCTCTCACGACCAGGTGTTCGTTTTTCGAAAAAACTCATTCAACGATCGACAGGTGTATGGTTAGCATTACTGTTTGGCTCAAACGTGAGTAGGATTCTTTTACAATAAAGCCTTGGAACATTTTATCAGTGAGCACTTCGATCTGTTCTCTCACTTATATTTCCCTGGCGGAATCGATTTGGAGATCTGGATATCCATTTCCTGATGTACTTTTACCCTTCATGGGATAGGCGCTGTTGACCACCTGTTAGGGTCGGGGGTTCATTTGATGTGAGCGAAGCGAGTGCTTTGGAGGTGGAGGGATTGTCACTACATGCATTTGCTCTTGGACTCCTTTTCAACACATGCATACTCTGCTAATGCCATCCGGGCCTTGTAGTTTACCCTTTTATCATTGGACTTTGGTGCTATATCTTTTAAAGGGGTTGTAATGCATTAACCGCTTCCCGACCGCCTCCTGCACATATACGTTGGCAAAATGGCACGGCTAGGCAAAAGCACGTATATACACGCCCCCTTTAATTGCCTAGCCGTGGGGGCGCGCTCGCGACCCGGTCGGGAGCTCCGTGACGACGGCCGCGGGACCAGTGGACCCGATCGCTACTGGTGTCCCGCGATCGGGTCACAGAGCTGAAGAACGGGGAGAGGTCTGTGTAAACAAACCTCTCCCCGCGCTTCCTACACTGCCTGTCACTAATCGGCTGTTCCCTGTCATCGGGAAAGCGATCAGTGACGTCAGACGTCAGTCACGCCCCCTAATGTAAAAAAAAAAAAAAAAAAAAAAAAAAAACACACACACACACGTCACAGACCATAACCCCTCCCACTAGTGGTTAACTCTTTCCCTGTCAGTGTCATTTATACAGGAATCAATGCATTTAAATAGCATTGATTGCTATATAAATGACAATGGTCCCAAAAATGTGTCAAAAATGTCCGATGTGTCCGCCATAATGTCGCAGTCACAATAAAAAAAAAAAAATCGCTGATCGCCGCCATTACTAGTAAAAAAAAAAATATTAATAAAAATGCTATAAAACTATCCCCTATTTTGTAAACGCTATAACTTCTGCGCAAACCAATCAATCGCTAATTGCGATTTTTTTTACCAAAAATATGTAGAAGAATACGTATCGGCCTAAACTGAGGAAAAAATATTTTTTTTATATATTTTTTGGGGATATTTATTATAGCAAAAAGTAAAAAATATTGTTTTTTTTTTCAAAATTGTCGCTCTATTTTTGTTTATAGCGCAAAAAATAAAAACCGCAGAGGCGATCAAATGCCACCAAAAGAAAGCTCTATTTGTGGGGAAAAAAAAAAAAAGGACACCAATTTTTTTTTGGGAGCCACGTCGCATGACCACGCAATTGTCAGTTAAAGCGACGCAGTGCCAAATCGCAAAAAGGGGCCTGGTCCTTTGGCTGCAAATTGGTCCGGGGCTGAAGGGGTTAAGGTGAAAAAACTGTCACTTACCGGCCCCCCCCCAGCTTTACTCACCTGAGCCCTGTATTCCCCGCTGGGGACGCGCTCTCTCTGCCCGGGGTTCCCGGCTCGAGTGGATAGATTGATAGCAGCGCAGCCATTGGCTCCCGCTGCTGTCTATCAAATCCAATGACGTGGGCGCCGGGGGGGGGGGGGGGGGGGCCGAGTAGGACAGTCGGTGTCTATGCAACCGCAAGACAGTGGCGGCCCATCTATAGGGGGTCCACGGGTGAACTCATGCTCTTTCCTCCTATCAGCGTGCTCATTGTTAGTGCTTCAGCACAAATGACTGGCTCCTGTTAGGGATGGGGGTTGGAAGTTGAATAAGCGGCACTTTTAAGTGAAGGTCCGCTTTAAAACAACTACTCTTATAATTTTATACTTTATCAAATTCATAACATGTTTCTTATATTAGGAGGGTTGTCTCTATATACTAGAAAAACATTTAATATTTTTACTAATTGTGTAATTTTATGGAATTTTTTATGCACCCACTGGTGTCTTATTATACCCAATCTTTCAACCATTGAGATTTTTTTTTTTATATCCCCTATAAATATTATGTATTAATACTGGAGAATAATTTAATATGGCTTTCTTTTTAGGACTTATTTTAGAACTAGAACCGAGTCATCTGTCGGTGACAAAGTGCATTATAAGCCGATCACCCACCTTGAAATATATATTAGGCTTCTTGTTGTTCAGTCGGATGCCCACCGATTCCAACTCTTTCTCCAGCAGATTTCTGGCACAGAAAAAAAAAAAAAAAAAAGGTTGCAGTTCACATTGAACAATATGTAAACCCAGCATTTCATATTCCTGATATGTGACTGCTGTACCATATACTTGTATGAAAAACGATCCTGTTCTCTTTGTATTGCTTCCTTTGTGTGAAATCCCTGGTGTTCCTACCAGTCCCTCTGCTTTCCTATTAAAAACTGACCACACTGAGCAGGAGAGCACATCGTGGTCAGTTCTCTAGCTATGCTGTGAACGCCGTGTACTCTCCTCCAATGATCAGACTTGTCCTGATATACCCCTCCTACACAGCCTTTCACTGGGAAGCTTGGTGTGCTGTGGTTTCTCCTTCCCCAGCCCTTATGCAGCCGAGAACAAAGAATATGCAATAACTTATAAAATTGGGGAAAAAAAAGGTATTTATAATTTTTTTTTTTTATAAACATTTAAATTTCTTTTTTAAACTGAATGGGTTGTTTTACAAGGTGATCATTTACAATCACTTTAAAGTCTGACTCAAGCCAAAGCTTTTCTGTACATGGATAGAGGGGGTAGTGTTAGACTGTCAGGTTTCTTATCGCTATCTGTCCTGGGGAACTTTTCCTTCACTTTTACAGCTGAACTCCAGCCTTCCCTTTAGTCATGCACAGTTGTATAGGCTTCTCTCCTGTACTGACATCGCGTCCTCTGATTTCACTGCACACTGTGAGCTTCTCACAATGTCCATTAGATGCAGCAGCAAGTCAGAGAGAGACCACCTCATTTCCTGGCTGAAGGACGCCTAGCATCATCCCAGTGATGGCGAACCTCGGCACCCCAGATGTTTTGGACTACATTTCCCATGATGCTCATGCACTCTGCAGTGTAGTTGAGCATCCTGGGAAATGCAGTTCCAAAACATCTGGGGTGCCGAGGTTCACCATCACTCAGCCCAGAGATCTTCAAACTACGGCCCTCCAGCTGTTGCGGAACTACACATCCCATGAGGCATTCTAACACTCTGACATTCACAGACATGACTAGGCATGATGGGAATTGTAGTTCCTGAACTGGAGGGCCGTAGTTTGAAGACCCCTGATTCTAGCCTTTTCCTCCCTGTCTGTCTCTGGCTAGCGCTTTGAAAAATTGAGGCTCAGAATGACTTGTGGGCATTGTCCAGGGAAGTCTGCACACAAATGTCCAAGAATGCCCACTACGCCCATTAAAGCCTTTTTAATATCAGCTTAACCACCTGTCACCGGTCAGCTGGCTGTCAATTGAAGGCCAGGCGGCACAGCTCTCGTGGCGGGAGGGCGTCATGACGCCCTCGCCTTTTCGGCCCACCAGGGGGCACGCGCGCGCCGTGTTACTGGGGATTCGGTGCGCGTCCCCGGCGGCCGCGATGTCCGCCAGGCACCCGCGATTGCCCGGTAACACAGCAGGACCTTAGATCCGTGTGTGTAAACACACAGATCCACGGTCCTGTCAGAGGAGAGGAGACCGATGGTGTGTTCTCAATACAGAGAAACAACGATCGGTCTCCTCCCCTTGTCAATCCCCTCCCCCTACAGTTAGAATCACTCCCAGGGAACATGTTAATCCCTTCAGCGCCCCCTAGTGGGTAACCACTTCCCTGCCAGTCACATTTATACAGTAATCAATGCCGTTTCATTGCACTGATCGCTGTATAAATGTGAATGGTCCCAAAAATGCATCAAAAGTGTCCGATATGTCCGCCGCAATATCGCAGTCACGATATTAAAAAAAAAAAAAAAAAAAAAAAAATAGAATCGCAGATCGCCGCCATTACTAGTAAAAAAAAAAAAAAATAATAATAAAAATGCAATAAATCTATCCCATATTTTGTAGGCACTATAACTTTTGCGCAAACTTTCTTCAAACTTGTTGCTCTTGTTTATAGTGCAAAAAATAAAAACCGCAGAGGTGATCAAATACCACCAAAAGAAAGCTCTATTTGTGGGAAAAAAAAAAGGACGCCAATTTTGTTTGGGAGCCACGTCACACGATGGCGCAATTGTCATTCAAAATGCAACAGCACTGAAAAATGGCTTGGTCAGGAAGGGGGTGAAATGCACTGTATTGAGATGGTTAAAGTGGTTCTACGGACTGAAGGTTTTTTTCTTACCTTCATGCATTCATGCCTGGGAGCGTGCCTGCTTGGGTGCCCCCATTGCAAGCTGCTTCATCTGTGAGCAAAAGGTGGATTGGGGCCGCTCTGTGAAAAATTTAGATTTTTCAAGCAATGCATGGCTGGTGGGAGGGGACACAGCTTCCTATAAAGCTCACAGCACCTTGCCTCAGTACTTCTACCAAGAGCCCAACAAAAATAAAGAGTGTTATGGGTGACTCCATGAACCTACTGACCTTTGCACCTCACCCTTTGTGGCGTCCAACATCATGATGACAACGTCCGATGTTCGAGCCACGGCGATTACCTGCCGTCCTCTTCCCTTCCCTGAAACGTAACAATAATGTTTAAAGTCACATCTATCACATAAGGGAGGGTCTTTCTGTTAGCCCTAAACATGGCACCCAAATGACAATCAAGCCAGGGCTATAGAACAAACAATCGCCAAGTAATAAGCCATGTGATGGTCTTACCCTGGGATGCCCCTTCAATGATTCCGGGAAGATCTAGTAGCTGTATGTTTGCTCCTTTGTACTGCAAACAAGAAAGAAAGGAATAAAAAAAAAAAAAAAGGATATAAAAAATGTTGTTCAGCCTCCTGACTGTGATATGTCCCCTTAAAGTGGGCATAAACTCCCATGCATGAATTAGACCCATAATAAGGCTTAGCTATGGGCACTGTAAATATATCCTAAACGGGCACCGTTGAGGAAATATTTACTTTAGATGCAGCGGATGATGTCACTGGCGCATGCTCTCTGAAGGAACGGCCACCCGTGCTGTTCCATCAGAGTCCTGTGTCGTAAACGGCAGCTCCCATGCGCATGTGCGGGAGTGACATCATCGTGGGTCCAGCCACTCACACAGCCGCAGTCCACAAACCCGGAAGTGCCTTTAGCGGTGACAGTGCGGCGTTGGCAGGCATTATTTTCCCCACTGTCAGCAACAGTGGGGCATAGTTCCTGACACTGACAATGGGGCACTAATCCTAAGACTGACACCAAAGACGGGGCGCTATTCCTCCCACTGACACCAAAGACAGGGCGCTATTCCTCCCACTGACACCAAAGACGGGGCGCTATTCCTCCCACTGACACCAAAGACGGGGCGCTATTCCTCCCACTGACACCAAAGACGGGGCGCTATTCCTCCCACCGACACCAAAGACGGGGCGCTATTCCTCCCACCGACACCAAAGACGGGGCGCTATTCCTCCCACCGACACCAAAGACGGGGCGATATTCCTCCCACCGACACCAATGACGGGGCGCTATTCCTCCCACCGACACCAATGACGGGACACTATTCCTACCACCGACACCAATGACGGGGCACTATTCCTACCACCGACACCAATGACGGGGCACTATTCCTACCACCGACACCAATGACAGGGCGCTATTCCTCCCACTGACACCAAAGACGGGGCGCTATTCCTCCCACCGACACCAATGACGGGACACTATTCCTACCACCGACACCAATGACGGGGCACTATTCCTACCACCGACACCAATGACGGGGCACTATTCCTACCACCGACACCAATGACGGGGCGCTATTCCTCCCACTGACACCAATGACGGGCACTATTCCTACCACTGACACCAAAGACGGGGCGCTATTCCTCCCACCGACACCAAAGACGGGGCGCTATTCCTCCCACCGACACCAAAGACGGGGCGCTATTCCTCCCACCGACACCAAAGACGGGGCGCTATTCCTCCCACCGACACCAAAGACGGGGCGCTATTCCTACCACCGACACCAATGACGGGACACTATTCCTACCACCGACACCAATGACGGGGCACTATTCCTACCACCGACACCAATGACGGGGCACTATTCCTACCACTGACACCAATGACGGGGCGCTAGTCCTCCCACTGACACCAATGACGGGGCGCTAGTCCTCCCACTGACACCAATGACGGGGCGCTAGTCCTCCCACTGACACCAATGACGGGGCGCTAGTCCTCCCACTGACACCAATGACGGGGCGCTAGTCCTACCACTGACACCAATGACGGGGCACTAGTCCTACCACTGACACCTTAATGACGGGGCACTAGTCCTCCCACTGACACCAATGACGGGGCACTATTCCTCCACTGACACCAATGACGGGGGCACTATTCCTCCCACTGACACCAATGACGGGGGCACTATTCCTCCCACTGACACCAATGACGGGGCGCTATTCCTCCCACTGACACCAGTGATCGGGCATTATTACTCCGCTTAAGACCAACGATGGGGCAGTGTTTACTCCCACTGGCCACAGCTTGGCCCCCCTAAAGTTTGAAGGACAGTAAAGTGGCCCTTTGTTTGGAGACCCCTGCTTTAATGTAAGGGCAAGTTTAATGTTGAGAACAGGGGGATAAAGGGGGTGGACAGCATATGGTAAAAAACAGGGAGG
>CM053031.1:262441341-262510424 GCA_028564925.1 Lithobates sylvaticus
ATTTCCATTTTTCTTTTTGGTCTAGTGTATCCCATATTTTAAATACTGTTTTGGTTAGCTCGTGCGTATTTATACTATGTGTTTTAAATTTCGGTGGAATCCATATAGTTTTTTGAAGTTGTGTCGCATAAAGTGTATCCTCCATCTATACCCATCTCCTATTGGTACTTAAGTTTGCCCATTCCCCAGTCTTGTTAAAATAATTGCATTATAATACTTTTTAATAAAATGGTGGTTGTTGAAATTCTTTATGTTACACAATGTTTGCACAGCCATTTATCAAATGCAAATTTTCAGGAAAAAAATACACTTAACTAACTTTTAGTGCACATAAAAAAACACAATATATTACCCACTTTTTGGTCAAATATAAAACTGTAGCACTACCACGGTAAAGGTCACTGGTGAATGTGGTTCTTCTCCCACCCTGCACATCCAGGCACACAAATTTCCAGACACACAGAGTCAAGAAGCAGTCCTTGCACTTTGTTTTTTTTTTTGTTTTATTAGGGGAATAGAATTTGGATGGGGATAAGGTACATATGGGATGCCCTCTTGATTGAAGAAGCTTGGTAGGGGCTGTTGACATTCATATCCCAAGGAAAGAATGTTCACACATATCAGTAGAATTCTTGCACTTTACTGATGGAATTGAAGGAATGGCATAATAGTCACATCACGTTGACATATTGTACAGTTGCTTGACAATACATAGTCAGTCACATTTAGTGGACAGTCCGCAGTAGTCACATGTGAAAGCATATGTAGAACTTTTAGCAGCCATCTCCCCCTAACCCAGGGTCATTAGTACTCATTAGTGCTCTCTGTAATCACCTCCTCCAGATGTACACCTCTCGCAGGACCCAGCCTCACTCAGGGAACTCTTGGCCTGGCCTAAAGGCCTTTTGTAATCCACCCTTGCCCCCACCTCCATGAGGACTAGAAAGTCTACAGCCAGCTCTCTTAGGTGCAGGTCTACTTCTATCCAGCCTCCTGCATTGTTACTGGCCTAGATGTGCTGGCTACAACTGTGCTGGTGTGGAGTGTTTAGCTCCCATGCTCCAAGTGCACTAGGAATCCTCCCAACCTGGCTTAAAGTGGAGTTCCACCCAAAAGTGGAACTTCCGATGATTTGTCTCCTCCCCCCTCCTGTGCCACATTTGGCACCTTTCGATCTTTGACAGGTATCCTGTTTACACTTCCGGGAGTCCGGGCCATGGCCCATGACATCACCACTAGGCTCCCTCCTCATTCCCCTGCTGCCGGGCCAGTAGGAGAGAGGAGTGGAGTCTCGCGCATGTGCAGTAGGGTTCCCAGCGCAAAGCTGCAAGGCTACAATGCCGGGTTCCCTTTACCCGCAATGGTGGCATCAGCACCCAACAGCTGATGGAAACATCAGCTGAAGTGCCGACATTGCTGGACTCCAGGACAGGTAAGTGTCCTATTATTAAAAGTTAGCAGTTGCAGTATGTGTAGCTGCTGGCTTTTGATTTTTGCAGTGGTGGGCAGAACACTGCTTTAACTTAAAGGGGCTGAGCCACGGCTCCATGTCTGAATGGACTCACAGAGCAGCGGCTTGGCTCCGGTGCCCCCATAACAAGCTGCTTGATGTGGGGGCAAGGATCAAATAATTATTTTCCCCATTGTATATGCTAAGTTGGCAGGTGGATCTAAAGGCAGAAGGTTTTTTTTTATCTTAATGCATTCTATGCATAAAAAACCTCTGTGTGCAGCAGCCCCCCTAATACTTACCTGAGCCCCATCTTGATCCAGCGATGTTGCGCAAGATACTTGGCTGTCCTCCTCATTGGCTGAGACACTGCAGCATGTTGCATTGACTCTTGCCGCTGCTGTCAATCAAAGTCATTGAGCCAATGAGGAGAGAGAGGGGGTGCAGCCTGTCCACTAGGGGCACCGCCCCCTAATCCATGCACATGATTAGATCTGGAGGCTCTAATTTGCTTCAAAAAGGGCGGGCTCGGGGCGCAAATCACTGCTAATTTCTTCCTGTTTCTCCTCCCAGCCAATCGGGAAGCAGGTCCTGAGAGCCGATTGGCCACGAGTCCTAACCCCTGATTGGCTGGGAGGAGAATCGACCACCGGGACTTGGGAGGAGACGTGGGAGGAGGCCATCTGAATGGGGTTAGTGCAGGGCTGGCAGGAGGCCTAGCGGGCAACGGGTGATCGATTGGGTTATATTGAGCACCAGCCGCCACTGGTGTGGTGAATGGGTAGCACAAAGCCAAAGTAACCCCTGAGTCTAACCTAGATGGCTGGAGGCTGGATTAGCTCCTAATAAGGAAGGAGAGTTTGAGACACCCCTGCAAAAGGGATTCTGGAGCTGGTTAAATGTTAGTGGTTTGATCGTTCAGTGTTTACACATTCAATCTGTGGCCGATACATAATAAAAAATTATCAACCCAGTCAAAAGAATTTATGTTGTCGGAGTGGTTTTGTAAATTAATGTTTTTTGTTAAGAGAGAAGCGAACAGTAGATCAGTCAAGAAAGGGTACAAAAACATCCTCTGAGAGCAACTTCCCCCAACCATCCAAGAACAGTTTGGTGATGAACAATGCCTTTTCCAGCATGATGGAGCACCTTGCCATAAGGCAAAAGTGATAACTAAGTGGCTTGGGGAACAAAACATCGACATTTTGGGTCCATGGCCAGGAACTCCCCAGACCTCATTCCCATTGAGAACTTGTGGTCAATCTTCAAGAGGCGGGTGAACCAAAAACCCTACAAATTCTGACAAACTCCAAGCACCGATTATGTAATAATGATCTGCCACTAGCCAGGATGTGGTCCAGAAGTTGATGGACAACATGCCAGGGCGATTTAGAGAGGTCATGAAAAAGAAGGGTCAACAGTGCAAATATTGACTCTTTACATAAACTTTGTGTAGATGTCAATAAAAGTCTTTGACATTTATGAAATGCTTGTAATTATACTTCAAGTGATTGTAATGCCGCGTACACACAATCAGACTTTCCGGCGGACTTAGTCAGGCGGACAATCCAACGGACTTTGCAGCTGAGGTCCGCCGGACTTTCAAGCTAACGGACTTGGCCACACACGAACACGATCACTCCAAAAGTCCGCCGGATTCAAATGTGATGACGTAGAATAAGAAAGTTCATAGCCAGTAGCCAATAGCTGCCCTAGCGTCGGCTTTAGTCCTTCGGACTAGCACACAGATGACCGGACTTTTCGTCCGGACTCCAGTCCGGTGGAAAATTTTGAAGCCAGTCTTATTTCTAGGTCCGCCGGACTTTTGGGAAGAAAAGGTCCGCTGGAGCCCACACACGATCAAATTGTCCGCCGGACTCTGGTTGTGTGTATGCGGCATAAGGCTATTGCCGCCATACACACAGTCAGATTTTCCAACGGAAAATGTTGGATGTGAGCTTGTTGTCGGAAAGTCCGACCGTGTTTACACAAGTCCGTCACACAAAAGTTCACGCATGCTCGGAATCAAGCAGAAGGAGCCGCATTGGCTATTGAACTTCCTTTTTTTCGGCTCGTCGTACATGTTGTACGTCACCGTGTTCCCACGTTCGGAATTGTTGGCCAACATTTGTGTGACCGTGTGTATGAAAGACCAGTTTGAGCCAACAACCTTCGAACAAAAATCCACAGTTTTGTTGGCAGAAAGTCCGATCGTGTGTACATGGCATTCGTTTTTTATTTTTTTTAAATAACAAACATGTCATACCTCCACTGTGCAGTTTGGTCACGATCCTCGACTTCTGGGGTCCCCCAGCGGCGCTGGTAGCTCCTCCTGCATCGTATAACCCAGGGGTCAAGTCCTGGGGAAAAAAGTGTGGGAACTCCCACTCAAGATCCACTCCCCCACCAAAAAATAAATAAATGATGGGACACTATTCCTCCCACTGCCACTCTATACACCTAAGCTAGCTGTGGGGGCTATCTTTCCAAAGAAACACGTGTGTGTGTGTGTCACTCCACTCAGCAGGGCCACCAGGTACTCACGAGTCTGCCGTTCCTGGCCGCCATAGTCGCCACCGCATCAGTACAGGCTGGAGCAACTTCCAATCCAGTTCTCACGTCGCCACCTGGCTCTCTCTCTTCACAGCTCCGCCCTTGCAATTTGAAGAGTGCGCCAATGCTGGGACAAGATCATCCAGTGCCCAGGGCAAACTCCTCACCCCCATATGCCCCCTTCTAGCACAAATATCCCCCCCCCCCAGCACAAATCCTCACTCCCCACATCCCCCCTACAACATAAATCCACAAGTTCTCTTACCCCCAATCCCCCCTCTCAGCACAGACCCCGTCCCCTCCATCTCCCCCTAGCAGCAAAAATCTCACCTTTCAGCACAAATCCTCACCCTCATATAACCCCTTCCAGTACTAACCCCCCTTCTCAGTACAAACCCTTGCCTTCACCTTCTTTCCTAGCACAAATCCTCCCCCATCTCTCCCTCCCAGCACAAATCTTTCCCCATCTCTCCCTCCCAGCACAAATCTTTCCCCATCTCTCCCTCCCAGCACAAATCCTCCCCCATCTCTCTCCCATCCCCCTCCCAGCACAAATCCTCCCCCATCTCCCCATCCCAGCATAAATTCTCCCTTTTATAACAAATCCTTTCATCTCCCCCTCCCAGCATAAATCCCCCCTCTTGGCAAAAAAATTCCCCCTCTCAGCAAAAATACCCCCCATCTCAAACCTGTGCCTCCTCTGCTCACAAATCCTCCCCCTTTTCAAACCTGTGCCTCCTTCTCTCCCCTCCCAGTAAAAACCCTCCCCCATCTCCCCCTCCCAGCATATATTCCCCCTCTTAGAAAAAAAACCTCCCCATCTCCCCCTCCCAGCAAAAATCCCCCCTCATCACAAATCCTCCCCCATCTCAAACCCGTGTCTCCTTCTCTCACCTTCCAGCACAAATCCCCCTCCCATCTCCTTCTGTTCTGTAAGAGCAGCCTGATATGCTGGGACTTGTAATGCCCTAGATTATAAGGGACTGAAGAATGGCAGCCTCTGCTGGGACTCTGTGGGGCCCTCTGTGGGGGACTGAGGATTCCTCAGTCCCCCCACAGTCTAGGGCACTACAAGTCCCAGCATAGGAGGCTGCCATAGCTCAGCCCCCAACAGAGGGCACTACAAGTCCCAGCAGACCGGGCTGCCACCAGTCCTTTAAATACAGCATGAGGAGACCACACAGCCTTTCACCCCCATACACTCCTCCACACTCTCCCCATACAATAGTGTCCTATTCAGCTCCTGGCCGCCCCTCTCCAGAGACTGGGCGGCATGTCACACTGCATGGTGGGGCAGTGGGCGGGATTTCCCCTTGTCAGATACGTCCCCCCTCCCAGACTCCGGCGCAGCTCAGACACCTCTCAGCTGGAGATCACTCCGCACTGCTGAGACACCTCAGTGTCTGTGGGCAGCAGTGGCCGGATCATATGCGGCTGCCGACTTCCTCAGTGAAATAAAATATCAGCGGGCGGCCTCCGCTGTTTTACATACAAGTCCATCACTAAGCAGGGATGCTGGGCATCGCCGTTAGTGAAGGATCGGCTCGGGCGGCTCTAGTCCTGCAAAGGGAACGGCGTTCCTGCTGTAAAAAAAGTGCAGGGACGCCGTTCCCACGCGTTCCCGCAGGACTCGAGCCCTGGTATAACCCCCTAGGGCAGTGATGGCGCGCCTTGGCACCCCAGATGTTTTAGAACTACATTTCCCATGATGCTCATGCACTCTGCAGTGTAGATGAGCACCATGAGAAACATAGTTCCAAAACATCTGGGGTGCCAAGGTTCGCCATGACTGCCCTTGGGGAAGCTCTCTCCCGGGGGGGTTACCTTGCGGGCGTGCTCCCGAGTCCAGCATTCGCGACCATAGACACCGAATGTAGGACTCGGACATTGGATTTGATTGACAGTAGTGGTAGCCAATGGCTGCGCTGCTATTAATCCATCCAATCAAGAGCCAAGACAACAGAGGGGAAGAGTGGCGGGGGAATACGGGTAAAATGGGGGGGGGGGGCTGCGGTCACGGAGAGAAGTTCTTTCACCTTAATGCATAGGATGATGCATTAAGGTGAAAAAACATGAGGGTTTACAGCACCTTTAAGTATACCATAGTAACATCTGACAAAAAGATCTAAAAACACTGAAGCAGCAGAGTTTGTGAAAATTTATATTTGTGTCATTCTCAAAACTTTTGGCCAGGGATGTGCGTGTATGTATGTGTGTGTGTGTGTGTGTGTGTGTATATATATATATATATATATATATATATGTGTGTGTGTGTGTGTGTGTGTGTGTGTGTGTGTGTGTGTGTGTGTGTGTGTATATATATATATGTATATATGTATGTATGTATGTGTATGTGTATTTGTATGTGTATATATATATATATATATATATATATATATGAAATAAAAATAAAATATCATATACAACTGCTACAAAGGACAGCCATTTTGTAAATGTATTGATAGCAGAAAACAAATACTATCGCGTACAAGTGAGTTAACCAGGTAGAACAAAGTTCGTAGTGGACAATGCCTCAGGCCTTGCTGCCCTCAAGGATATGGGTATCCTAGCTGTCAAAAGAGAAATGGAAAAAAGAGGGTGCCCCAACCTCGCCAACCTCATGCATTATCCTTAGATATATTTTATTAAAGGAGTAAATTAAAAACTACTCACAAACATGTGAAAGAAAACCGCAATATAAATAGCCTTCAGATGATGGCAATCAGTCTAACGACAACAGTCTCCAGTTGGTAATAGAGAAGATTTTGAGGGCCACTGCCAGCTGACGCGTTTCAAAGGGATACCTTCTTCATCAGAGCTGTTGCCTTATGAGTTTATGTGAAATCTCCATTAATCATGGTAAAATATTGCAATTAGAAATATATTTCAGTTAGAGGGAAATATATTTAAAGTATTGAGTGTTGTGTTGGTGTTACTGTAATTAGTTCAACTTCAAAGTTTGGCCTTTTGTTTTCCCTGATAACATCTCACCTGGGTAGTAAATAGACATGTGCACACTGAAATATTTCGTTTCAGAATTTCGTTTTCGTCCGAAAAATTTATTTATTTAGTTACTCCCGAAATTCGTTTTTATTTATTTCGCTTCGTTAAAAAATGCATTCGTCCGAAATTCCGAAAATAATTAAGGTCGAGTCTGTCAATGAAGGCTTATGGTGTCGAATGTTCTAAGGCCTCATGCACACGAGACGCTGTTAAACGCGCGTTCAGAGGCAGTTGGACACTTTTTTCAACTGCACCTGAACGCATGCAATGTTATCCTATGTGTCCATGTACACAGTCTAGTTTTTTCCCGTTTTTATGCAGTTGCGTTTAACCTCGTTTTTCCAGAAGCAAAAAAATGCGTTCAGACACTTTGCTTTTCTGCTTTTCAGACGCAAAACGCAGCTAAACGCGGCTAAACGCAGGCACCTGCGTTTAGCCGCGTTTGCGTTTATAAGCCTTTTTAAAGGAACCCAATTTTTTGGAGCAGAAAATTCAGAAATATGATGGTAAACCATAAAAAATACTAGAAAAAATTGTTTAAAATGTCGTAATTAGTTTAGATAGTTCATAGAGCGTATATACTCACTGATGCACACATGTTTGTGAAATATCCAACGGACATTCGCTGTGCCATCAACGGATGGGTCCAATGTCGACGAGCTCTGATTCTGGTCCTCTCATGCAAATTTGCGACGACATTGCTGCCGCATCAAGAGCAACATCAGGAGCATTTCCTGACATATATTCAATATGGGATCCATTTCCAAAAAAAAAAACACAGAAAGAGAGGCAAATGCAAGTGTACAACTGCTGCTCACTCTGATCAAATTGGCAGAAATAGTTAATAATACATGCTTTCTGAGCTTGGGGAGGGTCTATATGATGTTATCTTTACAAATGCTTATAGACGCAAGCGCGTCTAAACGCGTCTAAACGCGGCATGAAAACACAGCAAAACGCGCGTTTAAAACGCAGGTTTCTGCTTTTTAAAACACGCGTTCAGCAGAGTTTGCATCTGCGTCTCGTGTGCATGGGGCCTAAGAAGATTCGACGGAGCAGCTAAACTGATTCGACATAGAGAGAAAAGATACGACATAGAGAGAAAAGATTTGACATAGAGAGAAAAGATTCGACATTATAGAGACAATAGCAAAAAAGGTTGAATGTGCCTAATCTAACTCTATTAGTCCAAGATTATTCGACATAGAGAGAAAAGATTCGACATGAAGATTCGACGAAGCAGTCGCCGCAATCGTACATTCACGGTCGAATGTGCTGCCTACAAGCTATAGTAGATTTCTAATGTTGTATGACACTAGTAATAATTATATTTATTAATTATTATTACTAGTCAACCAGCATTAGAATTCTTCTATAGCCTATGGGCAGAGCATTTGACCATAAATGACCGCTCGCGCCGACTGCTTTGTCGAATCTTGATGTTGAATCTTTCCTCTCTATGTCGAATAATCTTGAACTAATAGAGTTAGGTTAGGCCCATTCGACCTTTTTTGCTATTGTCTCTATCATGTCAAATCTTTTCTCTCTATGTAGAATAATCTTGGACTAATAGAGCTAAGGTTAGGCATATTCGACCACAGGTTCGATGGACACAGATCGCTAATGTTGTATCTCCTATCTATATCGAACTGTTGAAAATGAAAATAAAGCATTTGTTTATGTCGGATCTTTAGTTTTTTTAACGAAAATACCTAAAATTCGGACGAAAATGCATTTGGACGAAAACTAATGCACATGTCTAGTAGTAAACAACAGCCTTCTTTGACTCATCCAATCAGGCTGTGCCCAATATACATTTACTAGGTACAGTGACCAATTAGGGAGAATTATAGAATTATATTAGCCACACTACAGAAAGGGGGGGGGGGGTATAATGCTTTGTGACCAAGCTAACTCTCTCTCTGGTGTGGGAACAGACAGCAGTCACCATGGGCTGACCTGAAGTTAACAGGTAACACGGACGCAGTCAGTTTAGGCACGTCAAAAACGTATCAGTTCTTATCCGTTGTCTCATCCGTTTTCATCCGTCATCCGTTCCGTTAATGTCCGTTTTTCATCCGTTTTTTGTCCGCTTACATCCGTAAATGCACACGTTTACGTCCGTTTTTTCATCCGTTTTTGTATACGTTTTGTTCCGTTTATATGTGTGCCTGTGCCTTTAAGAGGTTGAGTTCAAAGATAAACACAAAACGAATCTTAACGGATCTTAACGGATCGGACGTTGACGGACGATGTCCGTCAACGTCAGTTAATATCCGTTTTGACGGATCTGAACATAGCCTTGTACGTTTATAAAAACGGAAGCGGAGGTTAACTGATGGTGACGGATGTTCATCCGTCTGCCCATAGGAATGCATTGTCGTCCGTCGACGGATGGAAGAAAAACGGATAGACGGTCCGTCCGTGTGAAAGGGGCCTTATATTGTAATGTAAATATGGTTCTGTGAGTAATTTGTAAATATCATGTAAGCCAAGGGACCTACACTGTACATTGTGTTTTAAATACTGTCTGGTGTGTAATTTGTATATATTATGTAACCCTATCAATAAATGTGTATTGCGGATTGAACTACCTCTTTTGTACAAACTACTACAATGATTGAGGTGTATGCACAGAAACTAGTCAACAGTTAAATGTAGCCGGGGTCGGCTATTATACTTATAATCTAGAGACAATTTCTGTGTGATTAATGTGGGGTTGGCTCCCTCTAGTGTTTGCTGGACTCTATGTGTTAATTTAGTTTTCCTGTGTGAGGATGCTGAAGTGACTGTGCCAGCAGGACTAACCGGAACTGCAAAGAACAGAATGCTGAGTGAACAGAACAGACTGCTGGGAAAGGGTATAAAAGGGGCTGGCACGGCCTATATTAGCCTCTCTAGATGCCATTTTGACTCAGGAGGTCTGTGTGACAGGGAGTTGCTGATGATTTGTGGCCTACACAGCAGGGAGCCGGACAGCTACACACAGAGTAATCTCCACGGATAGGATCGCTTCTTCAGTGCAGTGGACCGGAGGGTGTTCCATGTCACCCAGAGATGCCTGCAAATCAGATTCCAGTGGGCAGCAGTGTGGCATGGCGGACGCCATTACCCAGAGCCAAGATACAGAGAGAGAGTTCCGGCTGGAGTCTTCTCATCATCTGCATCGCTGCTAACCTCATCTGAGATCCGGAGTGGTGAGCAGGCATAGCCCATGTTACAGTAAGGGCACTGCTTTTAGACATCATTCACACAGTTCAGCTGGTGGTACTTGTAGTCCCACAGAAGTTAAATCCTAGGTTATAACGAACACTGAAAGCAGACACCTATGCCCAGTTCACATCATTGATTCCAGTAGTCATATTGGATAACACCTTTAGGATTATAAAAGACCACCCAACACCCAGTGGGTGGTACTCATGCTGTCTGGCAGCGATGCAGAGCAACCTTACTGCGTGCCTTCCCATACGCGTTTCGTCATAGATGCCGTTATCAATGACGAAACGCGTATTGGAAGGCACACAGTGACGCCACCACGCTGCACGAGGGGAGGACGGGCTCCCGAATCTGCCGGCCGGCTATTGTTTTATGCATGCGAATTGAATCAAGCATTTTTGTAAGTGCAAAGATTTTTTTTATTATTAAACTTATTTTAAATGGGTTCACACTGTGGCTAGTCTTTTTTCCTTTGAGCTCTAATTCGATGAAGGGTCCTGAGGATACATGCGAATGCCGATCTAATTGTCAGTGTGGATCCAGGGTGCTGTGACACTTCAGGCTGCAGACGTGGCTAGCTATATGCTTATTGTGTTTAGCCTTCTGGTAAGCACAACTGTTATCTGGTAGATGGGTTTATTTCACTTCAGGCAAGCATATGTGAAGTCACCGTGGTGATCCACCATGGAATTTATAGATTCTTTATCCTCATCTATGAACTAATTTTCTTATGTTTTAGTACTAGTGGTCATTATTTAAAAGCAATTGCAGAAATATGACATCTATTATTTCCTGCTATTTTTAGGATAACAGTGTATTTATTCATTTTAATTTTTTAAAATGTTTATGGTGGTGCTGGCGCAGCTTTTTTATTGTATATTGTTTCCTGTGTGTGCATCCCACTTAAGCCGCAGCCTACACGCTACACAATCACCAATAGTTTAAAGTTTTTGTTGAGCGCAGTTTATTTTTCCATATCCAGATGAAGGAGTAACATGCTAATTTTAAGACCATGGCTTACCGTTATCAGCCTGCAACGGGTATTGACAGGATCTCCAGGTAAGAAATTTTGCAACAGATTCACATAAATTTTTTGAACGACATGATACCATAAAGATTTGCATGGCATGATGCCAAACATACTGAACAATGGATGTTTACATACATTTTGACAAATGATTAAAATATGACAGTAGTCACTAAACTTTGTTTTTTCAGTCATTTTTTTTAATAATACAGTCAGTGCTCTTTACTAATTGTCAGAGAAATTAAGTATTATACCTTTAAATGTCAATTATGAATATGCATAGAAATATAGCTTATCTTCATTAAAGTGGAAGTAAACCCCCCTATCGTTTTCAGCCAAGGAAGCTGCCATCTTTGCCTCTGTTTAATCTTCAACTGCCACAGTGCTGCACATGTGATCCATTATGAAACCAGCCATTGGATGGTTTGACTGTTTGGTTGAGAGCACAGCCAATGTGCAGTTAGCATTCCCGGCATGCCTTTTTTTTTTAAACTGTTAAATGGATGGGTTTACTTCCGCTTTAAGTTTAAAATGCTTAGAAATATATGTTTTATATAACCCTATTATACTTCAATATGCTGAATAATCATATAACAATGAAAATGCTTACATTAGCAGAAATTTAAAACAATGAAATGTTTAGAATCACGTGTATATGGCATCCTCTGACAGGGTGTTGCCTGTAGACGGATATTCCCTCCTTCCTGCTTCACGTTGAAATAAAGGTTGAAATTATACATGTGTTCAGGATATTGCGAGCAGGAAGGGGGAAGGTTTAAGTATGATAAAAAGAAGCATGTAATCCTATGACAGGCAGAAATGGATTATTGAAGCCTGAACGTACATGTAACCATTTCTCTTGCATATGCAAATAAATGTTATCTTGTCTTCCGAGGTCGGTCTTAAGCCTCATACACACGATCGGACCGTGGACCAACTTTCCCGTGGATTTTTGTCCAAAGGGCGTTGGCCCCAAGTTGGTATTGCATACACACGGCAGGACTTTTTCAGCCAACTTTCACCAAATCACTTGGTTTTTCTGCTCTTTACCGCCACCTTTGGTCAACTTCTGTATTGTTGTCTGATCTTTTGCATTGGTTCTGCATTGGTTTGTACAAAAGTCCGTTGGTTTTGTGTACACACGGTCCGACTTTGGTCCATCGGACTTTTGTTGGCAGAAAGTTGGTCCGTTCGCACAGCCAACAAAAGTCCGATGAAACCTGGAAAAAGTTGGTCCGATGGAGCGTACACACGGTCGGATGTTGGTCCAAAACAGCTAATTTGCATGTTGGTTGTCAAAAAGTCCGATCGTGTGTATGGGCCTTAATACTACTTCCAAATACTGATTTGATCTTCTATATCTGCTAAACAGTTAGGGTGCAAAGCATTATAGCCGGTCGCTTACCCTCTAAAAGAAATGTACACCCTTCACATTTATTTTTTAGACATACATGTAAACGAGATTAGCTTTATATACAGTAATAATCAATCTTTAAGTTTAAAAAAAAAAAAAAAGTTTTCACAATTAATCTGTAATTATATATGTTCCCAGGGGTAGCCACACACTACAATACACAGTGGTGGTGCTTTACTGCTCCATCTCCACAATGCAAGTACATGGCCGACTTATTGAAAACCATGCACTCTCATCTCAGCAGCTTTTAAAGAGGCAGAGAGAGTGTTTTCGGACTTTAGTGCTTGCTCCCTCTGGTGGCTGATCTAAAAATTGCTTTATTTGCTTTATTTTGTACAATTACCTGTATATAAATGTGAAGTTCATATAAAAAATTGATTTAATACTTCTATAAACCTAAATATGAACTCACTATAAATATACTCTGGCATGTGCAAAATTGATCAACCCTGCCAGTACAGGTTTGGGACAACGCAGGTTAAGAGTCGGCTGACAAGGGGCTCTTTCACACAGGCATTGATGAGCATCTTGAACAGATCTTCAAGTTGAGTCAGACGACGTTCCTCAAGCAACCTATGAGATCTCTTTTTCACAAGGTATAAATGGAAAATGGTCACAACTGTGCTCTGTAAACACCATGGGCACATGTACAGTGCATTTAGAGCCCATTTGAAAGCAGGTGCAGTCCACTTTCTCCACTGTAGGTGGCGCTGTCCCACAGCGGCATTGCAGTTGGAGAAGAACATAGTTCCTCCTTTCCTGGGTCACTGGGGAAGCTATCCAATTGGATGCTGCCACCCCATGTGACTCTAACGGCCATCTTGGGTCAGGCAGAGTCTATCACTTGTCGCCAAATCACGTACCTAGTACGTCATTTGACTTCAAGTGGTCGTACCGCGGTGATGCCTGCAGCTGAAGATGGAGAAGTCTAGAGGAACATGGTTCCTCTATGGTTTCCTGGGTCACTGGGGAAGCTACCGGGATCGGCTTTGATCAGGTCTCTGCTATGGTAACCCAGAAGCTATGACATCACTTCTGGTTTTGTCAATGATCTTGGTGTTTTGAATGCTTTTAAGGGCTGAGGAGGGATTTGGGGTCTTATAGACTCCAGATCCTTCCATAAAGAGTGCCTGTCACATGCCTATTGTCACAAAGGATGTTTAAATTCCTTTTGACAGCAATAAAAAATAAAATAAAAATTAAAGTAACAGTGTTAAAACATTAAAAGATAAAATAAATTAATAATTGATAAAAAAAAATAAAGTGCGTCCACCCCCCCCCCCGTGCTAGCGCACAAAGACAAACGCACGTCAGTCCCACACGCATGCAAACAGCAATCGTCCCACACATGTGACGTGTCTCCGCAAGCGTCAGATCATAGGCAGTAATTCTAGCACCAGAACGCCATCTAAAGTGGTAACCTGTAAAGGCTTTTAAAGCATCGCCTATAGATTGTAAACTTTATGATGTTTGCACAGGCATACGCAATTTTAACCACTTCCCGGCTGCCGGCTCGTGGGGGCGCGCATCCCAGCGATCAGTGGTGCGGTTTGTCAGTCTGACACACTGCTACACCGATCTCAGTAAAGAGCCTCTGACGGAGGCTCTGTACCACATGATCAGCCGTGTCCAATCATGGCTAATCACGATGTAAACGTTGATCGGCTTTTCCTCACTCGCGTCTGACAGATGCTAGTAGAGGAGAGCCGATCGGCTGCTTTCCTGACAGGGGGGGTCTGTGCTGATTGTTTATCAATGCAGCCCCCCCCCCCCTCAGATGCCCACCCAGGACCACCAGGATGCTGCCAGATCACCAGGGATGGCCACCACATTGGACCACCAGATATGCCACCCTAGACCACCAGGGAAATGCCAATCAGTGCCCAGGCAGCTGCCAATCAGTGCCTATCCCCAATACTTGCCAGTGCCATCAGTGATGCCTAACAATGCCATCTATCAGTGTTGCATTTCAGTGCCCATCAGTGCCACGTATCAGTGCCCAGCAGTGCCGCCTATCAGTGCCGTCTATCAGTGCCACCCATAAGTACCCATCAGTGCAGCCTTTCAGTGCCCACCAGTGCCACCCATGAGTGCCCATCAGTGCCGCCTATCAATACCCATCAATGCTGAATATCAGTGCCACCCATCAGTGCCACCTACCAGTGCCCATCAGTGCCGCCTATCAGTGCACATCAGTGCCATCTCATTGGTGCCACCTCATCGGTGCCCATCAGTGCCGCTTTATCAGTGCCCATCAGTAAAGGAGAAAACATACTTATTTACAAAATGTAATAACAGAAACAAAAGAAAAACATATTTAAAAAAAAAAAAAATGTATTTGTTTAGCAAAAAATAAAAACCGCAGAGGTGATCAAATGCCTCCAAAAGAAAGCTCTATTTGTGGGAACAAAATGATAAAAATTCTGTTTGGGTACAGTGTAGCATGACCGCGCAATTCTCATTTAAACAGCGACGGCGCTGAAAGCTGAAAATTGGCTTGGGCAGGAAGGGGGTGTAAGTGCCTGGTATTAAAGTAGTTAAAACACAACAAGCTTGGTATCTACGCGGTGTAACATCATTTTTAATATTTTACAAAAAAAATGGGTTATGTATTGTGTTTTTAAAATGTAAATACAAAAAAAAAAAAAAAAAAAAAGTGTATTTTTTCCCAAACATTGCCCTTGAACAAACTGCCGCATGACATAAAAAAATTATGTTTGGGGGTTCTAAGTAAATTTCTAGAAAAAAATAAAAAAAACAGATTGTTAGTGTTACATGTAAACAAAAAGTGCCTAAAAAGGCCTGGTCTTCAATTGGTTAAAAATGCTGGCTCCCAGGTTTGGCGCACATTTTGTGGTAGTGTAGGGACAGGTACTCCGTCTGGTAGGGACAGAACTAGTGTCAGGGGAAGGTTCCTGATGAGGAGGGAAAGTGTAGGGCTCACAACTTTTCTGGACATCTTTCTGCTTGGGCACGTGGCAGCCAGGCTGCATTTTTTCCCTCTCAACAGGTGCTGTCAGTTTGGCTGAAACCTGCTCTCTGCATACGCTGTTGGACCCAGTTGGGCTGTCCACCCACCCCAGTTCTTTCGCTGTACTGGGACTTTGTGTGTTATTGCTGGGGCACCATGCTCCACCCCACCTACACATATGTGCCACGTTTCAATAGAAGTGAATGGAGGTGGTTGCAAAGTGTCAACACCTGTTGATCTCTGCAGGCAGTATTATTTTTGCCTTGCGGCGATGCAAGACAATGCTAACGCTGCAGAGTCCACACCTCCTTCTGCCCCCAATTTTGAGTGGTGTTGATAGGTGGTTGGGAAGAGGTAAAAAGCGCCAGCCAACTGCCTATTTTCAATACCTGTGTGAAAAAGCCCCATGTGGCTGATTCCACATTTTAGTGGCTGTTAAAGCGGAGGTCCACCCTAAAAAAAAAATGACATTAACAGGCTCCTTAAAATCTGCTAAAAAACATTTGAAAAAAAAAATTTTTTTTTACTTAGCAGAAATGCCTGTTGCTAGGCAGTTGTCCCAATCTTCTACTTCCTAGTCTGCATAGCTGCTCGTTCTGGTCCTCCCTCGTGTTGTCTCCAGGGAAATAGGGCCCGCTGTCTTCTGGGAAATGAATGTGTCCCAGAAGACAGCCGGCCATTCACAAAGCGCAGCGCCACTCGCGCTTGCGCAGTAGGAAATGGGCAGTGAAGCTGCAAGGCTCCACTGCCTGTTTCCCTTAGTTAGAAGGGAGGCGCCGGCACCTGATCCGATGGATGGATCGGCCTCGGGGGGCCGACATCGCAGGCTCGCTGGACAGGTAAGTGTCCTTATTAAAAGTCAGCAGCTACAGTGTTTGTAGCTGCTGACTTTTAAAAAAAAACATTTTTTTCGGCTGGAACACCGCCTTAAAGCGGAGTTCCGCTTAAAAAATAAATGAATGAAAAGTCAGCAGCTACAAATACTGCAGCTGCTGACTTTTAATAATCAGACACTTACCTGTCCCAGGGTCCAGCGATTCGGGGGATTGAAGCCCGGGTCATCTCCCCCTCTGCTCGGCGGCGCCGGCATTGTAACTGTGGGCGCCCGGCTGTGGCTTCACAGCCGGGCACCCACTGCGCATGCGCGAGCCGTGCCGTGCGCCGTGACCGGCCGCGCTATAATCTGGGACCTGTGACATGTCCCAGATGATTGCCTAGAGGGAGGGGGGAGAGGTTATCTTCCTTCCGGTGCCGAGGGAAGTGACGCCAGGAACCCAGGTGAGTAAGGAGGCAGATTACGAGGGACCCCCTAGCAACAGGCTTTAATAGGTGAGTAAAAAAAATATTTTTTTTTCCAAATGTTATTAATCGTTTTTAATGCAGCTGAAAAATGCTAATAAAATAATTTTAGGAGTGGAACTCCACTTTAAGAAGAAAGCACAAAGAGCTCCCCCTGGTGTCTGACTTAAAAAGTTAATAGCACAAAACTCTACTACTAAAGTAATACTTTCAATTTAACACTCCTACATAATACTGAAGTTAACTATTTACTACAAGCAGCAAAGCATAGTAGTGAAAATGTCCAAATATTAGACAGAGCAGCTTCTTCTTCTTCTTTTCTTTCGTCAATTTCAGTTTGGATTTTTATTGAAAGCTCCTAAAAAAAGTAAAGCATCCTTTTCATTACTATTATTTTTTATTCAAAGATAAAACATTATATTCTGTAAATTTATATCACTGCACAAGTACTTCAGATGGTGGGGTGAGGATGGGAAAGACTGCAGCAAATAATTTCATTATAGTAGATGCAAATCCTAACTAAATTTGCTTATTTCGCTAAAGCTCTGCTATGAGTATCTGTGTATTTTGTCAATGCATATGATGATGCACAGTAACGTGTCATGACCCACGTAAACGCATCATGGTGTGCATCAACAGGTATCAATGGGTGACTATGTGCATTTTAAAATGTAAATAAAAAGCAATATAAGGTGCGTGTACAGCAGATAAAAATTTGTTTGGCAAAAAGTTTGTAAGTCCAATTGGAACACCCGGGGCAATCTCTTGCCAACTATTGTTTGTTACTGTGCTTAGTCTGGTGCCCCCTGGTGTCTCTTCTTGGCCCTGCAGGTGACTGAACCAGCCTACCTACTGTGTTTGTCTGGACCCAGGTGCTTTGCTGTACAATCTTTAACACATCTTTAACACATTACATTGTATTGCAAAAGCTGGAAAATGCACATTATTGCAATAGAAACCGTATCAGGGGATAAACACATAGGAGTCATAGGCGTCCGCAGAACTTTTTTCGGGGGGGGGGGGCATCATTTTAGGGTCACCCTCCCCTTTTTGACAATGTCATGAAGGGAAGGCATGCAAAGGTTTGAGAAATAATGAAATTGTTCAACTCACAATAATGCAGAATCAGTGGGAACCCTGAGCTTGTCACTTGCCACCATATGCAGCTTGTCACTTGCCACTGTTGCTTGCCGCCAGACTCGAACATCGGGTGTTCACCTGTTCGCCGAACAGCGAACATTATGCGGCGTTCGCGGGAAAAATTTGAAAGCCGCGGAACACTGTTAAAGTCTATGGGACATTAACATGAAAAACCAAAAGTGCTCATTCTAATAGCTTATATGCAATTTATTGCCATAAAAAATGGTTGGGGGGCGTGGCTTGGCACACAACGCGGATGGAAGCATAGAGACGAAGCTCCGCTCTTCCCGCAGCCCTTCAGCCTAATACTGACCACTTTATCACGGATAATGGGCAAAACGAACAGACCCTCAACCGGTGTACTTGCCAAGAACTCACCGGCGGTGCAACGGTCCCACAGCATACCGGATCTCTTCAGATCCAGACCCCAGCCGACCCAGAGCACGGAGGCCTCCAAGATGGCGCCGGACGAACACGAGGACAGCGAGGACTCCCAGGCCGCATACGAGGACCGGGTAAGACACCGCTCCTCGGACCAACCGCTAACATATGCCGACATGTCTGCATTCGTAGCAGACATAAAAAATGCCTTTTCATCGGCAGTCACGGAGCTAAAAGCTGACATGCTGGCGCTGACAGAAAAGACCCGGCACATGGAACGCTCGGGGCAGAAGAGAGACAAGGCACTTACCAGACTGGAGCAGGTCACAGACACACATACAGCACAATTGATTGCAGTTAACCGACATTTAGAAGATTTGGACAATAGGGGCAGACGCCATAATATTAGGGTACGGGGGGTCCCAGAAGAAGTCCTACCGGACCAAATAGTCCCAGCATTAGCCTCCATTTTCAACAACCTGCTGGAAAGACCAGCAGACACCAGCATTGACTTTGAGAGAGCACACAGGGCCCTCCGTCCCAGACCTCGCGAACCTGCACCACCCAGAGATATTATATGTTGCCTCACAGATTACAAGCTTAAGGAGGACATTCTATCCCACGCGCGGCAGAATGAGCTGATCACTTTTAATGAGCAAACGATTTCCCTGTACCAAGACCTGTCCCCAATTACACTGGGTAACCGCAGGGCCCTGCGCCCCTTATTGGAAACTCTGAGAGAACACCATCTTGCTTATAGATGGAAGTTCCCATTCGCCCTGTCGGTCACGTTAGATGGGATACCTTATACACTTCGATCCCCAGAGGACTTGCCAATGTTCTGCTCAGCACTACAGATACCACTGGTGGACCTGCCCGACTGGTATAGAGAATTCAGACACGCGCCAGAACCACACAGCCCGACAACATCCCCACCTTCCACGCCGACCAAACCTGACCCCAAGAAAGGGAAATATCAGAAGAGGCAAGAAGCAGCACCTGGGAGGTCCTCACAGGTCTCCAGGAGCACCAGAGCCAGAGAATACACCTGAGATGGCGACTTGACGAACACCTTCTTGGTAACGCTTTATTCTTCCCTTATTTGGTGGACAGCAGGCAGCGTGGGAGCTCACATTGCTCCTGGCGCGACAAACATGCTGCCTGACAGGTATAAACCCTGTAGCCCTTACCCATGTGGATAAAGAGGCCCCACATATGTTAAATAGTTCTTACCAAGACGGGCAGGGACGGGGGGTTCTCTCTAATATTACCCAACATAGCATTATCACAAGCCTAGTTCAGAAGGCATCTGATATTGAAGCACTACTTTGACGGGCACAAGAACGTTGCTCTCTGCCACCAACCGTCACTGCACTTCCACAGGACCAACTCTCAGGGCCTTTGCCACGGAAACACTACCTAGGCGGGCACATGGACGTTGCTCTCTGATCCCAACCGCCACTGAGCTACTACAGGCCCAGTTTAAAGAGCCTTCACTACCAAAGCACTGCTTAGGCGGGCACATGAACGTTGCTTTCTTTACTCACCGCCATCGTGCTGCTTCATGTTGCTACAGGAATGACTTATTAGGCATGTGAACCTACCCTACCCTGAATGAACCTAAGCCATACACCCTATTTAGGGGATACGGGTACTCTGTCTGTCCCGACATGTATTTGTCTATAGATACTATCTATGTTGCGGTCCGAGGTGCTTTTGTTGTTTTTTTTTACCTCTACACTGGGGGCCTGCTGCGTGGGTGCCACCCTGTGCTCCCTTCACGTTGGGGGGGACTCGGGGGCGGCATGCACGCAGGGGATATTCAATTTAGAGCATAAGTTTTGCACCCGGATCTTTAGATAATGTTACAATCGAATGTCGTTGTATTGGTCAGTATTACAGTTAAACACAGATAATGTGCTTTTATTGGCTGCGGGAGGAGCTTGCTGCATGTCTAGACTGTAGACAAGTTTTTATTTTTGTTTATTTGGTTCCTGACGGTTCCGCAAGCTACTCCCACGCACCCTAACCTGTGGCCCTCTTGGATTCCTTACAGGTTCCAGGTAGGCCACAACTTGAGGAGCCCCTCTGGGATACCAGAGGTGTGCTCGTGATAATTCTTTGCACTTAATCCTCCCGTACACTCGGAGGACTTTATTTTTCTTGTCACCACCCGTGACTCCCCCCCCCACTCCCACCCCCTCACCCACCCCTTCCTCACCCCCCCCCACCCCCCCCCCCCTATTAGCAACTAAACTTTACTGTTATTGCATATACCAAGTAAGTGACACATACTTCACTATCCTAACGTTGCAGACTCATAAGGGCTCACTATGGCATATTCTTCCCTAGGCAAACGTCCCACTCTGATCTCTCACAACCTGAGAGGCCTTAACATACCAGAGAAACGCGTGTCACTGTTAAGAGAACTGAAGAGGGCACAACCAACTTTTGTATTCTTACAAGAGACTCACTTTCACACCCAAGCTATCCCAAGATTGTTTGATAAGCATTTCCCTGAGGTGTTCCATGCGCCAAATCCGGTGAACAAATCCAAAGGAGTATCGATATTGCTGCATAAACATGCCAACTTTAAAGTGACACACCGCTATGCGGACCCTCAAGGGCGTTTTCTGTTCTTGAAAGGGTTATGGCATAATAGGCCAATTACACTCGCAAACGTATATTTCCCTAACACGGGACACTTAGCATTTTGTCGTCGCATGGTTGACGAACTCAAAAGTTTCGCCTCTGGTTGCATCCTACTGGGCGGGGATTTCAACATCCCGCTTCAACCCCTACAGGATACTTCTAACGGTAAATCCAGCATATCATACTCCATACTGCAGAAAATCAAACTCTCACTGAATTCCTTGACTCTAATAGACACCTAGCGCCTGGCACACCCGACAGGGAAAGACTTCACATATTATTCGGCCCTACATAAGAAATACACTCGTATTGACTATGTCTTCATTACTCAACGCGACCTGCCACTATTAAACTCAGCTTGTATAGGCATACAAACACTATCAGACCATTGCCCTGTCTCAATCTCCATAACACGAATGGACAAACACCACAGACCATGTAACTGGAGACTGAACCCCGCACTCCTAACTGACCCTGCGATATGCCCACAAATCTCTACAGCTATCAAGACGTATTTACAACTCAACGAAACAGAGGACATGTCGCCAATGACTATTTGGGAGGCACACAAATGCGTCATACGGGGGGAACTGATCCGCTTGGGTGCACACAAGAAAAGAGAGGCCAACAAAGACATTGCCACGCTAGCAGACAAAATAACACTACTAGAGACTCAACACAAACAATCCAGAGCAGAAAATGTATCCGCAGAATTACTGGACGCCAGAGACAAGTTGAATTCACTACTCAATCTCAAAGCTAAACGGGTTCTTTATTTTAGAAAAGGTTTCTATTACGAACATGGGGACAAATGTGGCAAATTTCTAGCAAAAGCTCTCAAGGAAATAACACACTCCAACTCTATCCTAGCAATTAAAAATCAAGAAGGACAAGCGCTGCATGACACAGACCGCATTGCAGCCCAATTCCATAGTTATTACACCAGACTATACAATATACCCCCACCACATAAACCCCCCGACTTCAAGGACACTAGGGAACACACCTTAGCTAACTACATCAAAGACAGCGGTATGCCCACACTGAAAGCGCCTGAACGCGAATCATTGGAACTACCTATTACAGAAGACGAACTTGCACTGGCAATTAGAAACCTTAAAGCAGGAAAGAGTCCAGGTCCTGACGGGTACACGGCTCATTACTATAAGACGTTTACCGACATACTTAAACCTCCTCTCCTCCGTGCACTAAATCATCTCAAATCCTCACCACCAACATCACACACCTTCACGTCAGCACACGTCGCATTGCTTCCCAAACCGGCGAAAGATCCCACTGACTGCTCAAACTATAGGCCGATTTCGCTACTGAACCTGGACCTAAAGCTACTGGCCAAAATTTTGGCCACCAGGCTCACAACATTTCTCCCACATCTCATAGGTCCAGAACAGGTGGGATTCATGCCGGGTAGGGAGGCACGTGACAATGTCACGAAAACACTCAATTTAATTCACTGCGCCCACACAAAGGGCATCGAAGGCCTTCTCCTGTCCACTGACGCGGAGAAGGCCTTCGACCGGGTAGCTTGGGACTACCTTTTTGCTACATGCACGCATATAGGCCTAGGCACACATATGATGGCTTGGTTGGCGGCCTTATACCACCAACCCCAAGCAAAGCTCAAAATAAATGGTACCCTCTCCGAAGCTGTGAACATACATAACGGCACAAGACAGGGTTGTCCCCTATCTCCATTATTATTTATTTTGTCCCTTGAACCTTTCATTCGCACAATTAATAACAATCCTGATGTGACTGGCTTTCAGATACAGGAACGTCAATACAAAATAGCCGCATATGCTGATGACCTCCTTTTTGCCCTAACACGTCCTCACACTTCTATCCCGAATCTGATTAAAGCTTTCCAACTATTTGGCTACATTTCCAATATGAAAATTAACTACACTAAGTCTGAAGCTATTAACCTGACACTACAACCTGATTCCTTAGATAAAGCACGTAATGCCAGCACATTTAAGTGGGTGTCCTCTTCCATTACTTACCTTGGAGTCAAAATCACAAGCAACCTGAACAACATATACGATGCCAACTTCCCACCACTATTGAGCAGAATACAATCAGATCTTAAGTCATGGACAACTAAACACTTTTCCTGGTTCGGTAGGGCGGCAATAATTAAGATGGTAATATTACCCAGAATCTTGTATCACTTTAACACCTTACCCATCCCACTCCCTTGTCAGTTTTTCAAAAAACTCAAAACCATCATGCGCACCTTTATATGGGCTGGGAACAGGCCACGTATCAAACTTGAGACACTCACCCTTCCTAAGGAGGAAGGCGGTATTGGACTCCCTGATTTTAGATTGTACCACTATAGCACTCATTTAACTAGGATCCTGGACTGGAATTGCCACAAGAAGCAAAAAGACTGGGTCTCGTTAGAAGAGACATCAGCTCTACTGCACTTGCGATTCCTCCCCTGGATCCCTTGGAACAAAGTTCCACAAGAGATACAACACCACCCACTCATAGGAACGACACTGAAGACGTTTCAAACACTGATTAAGCATCAGGAGCTATCCTCATCGCCAAGCCCTCTCACTCCCGTAACTCACAATCCAGATTTCCCACCTGGTATAAAATTACAATTGACCTCTCCCCATGACCAACAGATACCCCTCTTAGTGTTGCACTGCACAAATGCGAACAGTACTAAATCATTCACATCCTTGACACAGGACCTGAACCCCCAAACTTTCACATACTGGACCTACCGACAAATTCACAACTATCTACACACTTCCCCAAACAAACGGCAATTATTCAGACAAACCACACCGTTTGAAAATTTGTGCTACTCTGGGACCCCAGTACTTAAATCCACCTCACTAATGTACGCGTGGCTACAAGGAGACAGAAGGGGGGAAACAGCAGGAGCACGAGCACAGTGGGAAAGAGATCTCGGCACCAATATCACAGATAACCAATGGCGACAAGCCTCAATTTTTGCACACAAGTGCTCCATTGGGACGAAGCTACAAGAAACATCCTATAAGCTGCTGACGCAGTGGTATGCAACGCCGGTTAAGGTCAAAAAATGGTACCCACTGTCCTCGGACTCCTGCTGGAGATGTGAACAGAATTTAGGCACACTATTCCACATCTGGTGGGACTGCCCCGCGATCCAACCTTTTTGGAGCAAGGTGTGCGACCTGATTAAAACAATTACAGACACAAAAATATCCCTCACACCCCTATGTTGTCTACTACACATTGCAGATTGTTCTATGAAACGATACAAAAAATCCCTCACAAGACACCTGCTTAATGCAGCAAAATCTCTGATACCAAGACATTGGAAGGCTAGGGAGACTCCCTCCATCCCAGAATGGTTTAATGCAATAAATAATATATATTTTATGGAAGAAACAGCCGCCATAGCCAAAGAAACTACTGAAAAATTCAACAGCACATGGTCACCATGGGTGATTTACAGGTACTCTGATCAATACGCACAACTTGATACAGGATGAAGTGGTCGCAAGGGCAGATGCAGATACTAAATTCTTTTTCAAAAGGCTATACCGCATATACGTTCTTTACCGTATACTTGATACTGTGGACTAATGCCTATCCACAGATAAATAAAAGAGTCATGTGATCACCCTGATAACGTATAGACATCCAAGCTGGCATAGACTGGCTCTCTTTTAATACCAAACCCATCCCTCTCCCATTCTTTACCCCCCTCATCTCCTTCCCCCTCTTTCCTTTCTATTAACAAGCGCTAATATGTCTTAGACTTTGAACAGAAGCGACCAGACACAATACTTCTGGCATTGTTAGAAAGTTATGTTTGATTTATCTGTTTAGATTCCACAACCTATATGGCATTGGATAGTGATTGCTGTAAACCGATATTGGAATGTGTTCCGGTTGTCACCCTTCCCTCTTCCCCTATTATTTCTTCTTTACTTACTTTACTTATTATTTGTTTTGCAAGGATATACATATGTTTGATGGAAAGGTCTGTTTGACCACCTTCACTATAAGTTGAGATGTCCTGTACATTGTTACTTCTTCAATAAAACTTTATTGTACAAAAAAAAATAAAAAATGGTTGGGGAACCGGGTCCTGCCCCATGTATCAATCCAAAAAAAGTTTTAAAAACACAAAAAAAAAAAGTGAAACAATATAAATATTCCTTTAAATATCATGCCCGGGGGGTGTCTATAGTATGTCTGTAAAGTGGCGCAGTTTTCCCAGGTTTAGAACAATACTACAGCAAAATGAAATTTTTAAAGTAAAAGTCATTTAAATCTGATTGCAGCTGTAATGAATTGTTGGGTCTCTGCAATATAGATACAACTCATTGAAAAAAAAGCATGGGTTCCCCTCCTCCAGAGCCTTATCTCCTCCCGGACCAATCTTCCGAGCTCCGACTTCCACTCATCTCCCGGTCGTTCCCTCAGGAACACCTCTCGTGCACGGTACTGCGTCCAGTACATCTCTGTGGAGGAGGGAAGGATCTTCCCCTGATGGTGCCGCTCGTGGCTTAACGTCTCTTGCCAGAGTTTCCGGTGGATCACATCCCCCCAGCCGAGCATGGTGTGCTCTGTCGCTGGTCCCCGATGTTGCTTCCGCATGCCTTGCAGCCTCCTCCCGAACCCTGCTCTCCTGCTGGCCGGTCCCCATATCGCTCCTCGGCGGCTGAGCGGATCTTGAATCCTGGTGGTGGTTTGGATGTCCCAGGCTGCAGGAGACATCCCACCACTGCCAGCCAATTGTGACGGACCCCCGTACTCAAGATGAGTCTGTCCGCTGTATCACTCCTCTGTCCGGTACCACACAATCCAAGACCCCTTAGCTAACCAGAAACATAAATTCACATGAGCCAATTATCTAATGCCTTAAAGCAGCCGATGTGAATCCCTAACTACTATACACATTATCATACATATCAACACAGAACTCCTTCATACAATTGCAGGGTTAATTAGCACAAACAACAATGGGTGAAAGACTCTAATGCCCCGTACACACGGTCGGATTTTCAGACGGAAAATGTCCTATCGGACAATGTTGTCGGAAATTCCGACCGTGTGTAGGCTCCATCGGACTTTTTCCGTCGGATTTTCCGACGGACAAAGTTTTATCTCCTGCTCTCAAATTTTCCGACAACAAAGTCCTATCAGACTTTTTCTGATCGTGTGTAGCGAATTCCAACGGACAAAGTGCCACGCATGCTCAGATCACATTACAAGACCAAAGCTATTGGCTACTAGCCTCTATGTAGTCCCGTCGTAGGCAACAAACGTCACCACGTTCAGAATGATCGGATTTTCCGACAACTTTGTCCGACCGTGTGTATGCAACACCAGTGTCGGACAAAATCCGTCGGAAAAAATCCGATGGATTTTGTGGTCGGATTTTCCGACCGTGTGTACGGGGCATTAGAAGCTGTGACAAGCCTTACTAGACTCATTTACATTATAGCAGACAGCAGACAACAGACACACAGGTGGCTGGAGTTGACATCAGCATCTCCTAACAGTATGTGTCCCAACATTATGAATCAGTCACTATTTCTAATATGTCATATACAGGGTTCCCAGAGTCTGTGTGTCTTGGGGGAACACGGACCTGAATCCAAAGTAACACCACCTCAAGGGTCCCCAGGCATACAGCTCACAAAGAGCACCGTTCCCCCAAATGCCAGGGCCCATAGTTGAAAGGCAAGAAGCTAGCATTCAGTCCTCTCCAAAAGTCTCTGTCCTGGCTAGGTCTGTCACATTTCTCCCCCATCAAAAGTCGACAGGGGTCAGAAATAAGTAAAAAACAAAACAACCTAGAGTGCAGCAGTCAGAATGAGTGTCACGTTCACATCAGAGTCCTCTCTTACATCAAAGTCCCCAGCATTCACCCATTTACATCAGAGACCCCTTTACATCAGTGTCCCCAGTGTGCCAAAACTTTACACCAAAGTCCGGCAGAGTGCCCCCTTACATCAGAATCTTGCGGAGAGCCTCCCTTACATCAGAATCTTCTGGAATGCCCCCTTAACCACTTAAGCCCCGTACCACTTTGCTGGCCAAAGACCAGAGCACTTTTTGCGATTCGGCAATGCGTCGCTTTAACTGACAATTGCGCGGTCGTGCGACGTGGCTCCCAAACAAAATTTACGTCCTTTTTTTCCCACAAATAGAGCTTTCTTTTGGTGGTATTTGATCGCCCCTGTGGTTTTTAGAGAAAAGGGGAGATTAAAAAAGCAAGGGGAAAAAAAAAGGAGTGGGAAGTTTGTGAGGGGTAGAGGAGAAAGAGGGTGGGAGATGCTAGATACTATATGCCTCTAACATCCAGTGGAGCTGACGCCAAAGGGCGCTTTGTCCTCCTCAAAATAGGTAAACATGTTCCACAAAGTCCAGGTTTTTGAGTACTCCTATTGTTTATGTTGTGAAGAGAGCAGCAGAACCTCCATCAGATTCAGTTCCTTGACCTTTTTCAGCCAAAGTGCAATGGACAATGGCTGAGGGCTTTTCCAGGTAAGAGAAATACATGTTTGGCGGCATTGATGAGGTGGCAGAGTATTGGGTCCTCCAACATGACATAATTGGTAAATTTTTGGGTAATCCTCTGAACCGCTTTCCAGTAATTAGTGAAACCGACCTCTGTTAACAGCATGCCTCTAAAGTAACATGCATTTAAACATATGACTTACAATACTTTAGCAGGTCCCTGCAATATGCACTTTAACATGTACACACGTATGTATCAAACTAGCAATGGGGAACGGAGCGCCAAGTGTAGCGACCGTCTGCTATGCACCCCTGAGGTGCAATAAATCTATCTGCGCCTACCTAACGGACCAGGCCTGATCCCTAGCAATAGAGCTCAGTCCTTGTATAAGTACAGTATTCTTCACCGGCAAGAGAACTGTAGAGGTGGTGCACATGTAGCTTTAAATGGTGTATTTGTAATCAGTGGCGGCCCGTCCATAGGGGGCGCCCGGGCGCCGCCCCCCCCCCCCCCCTCCTTGCAGTTAAAAAAAAAAAAAAAAAAAAAAAAAAAAAAAAAAGTTCAAAAAAAAAAAAAAACATTTATTTAAACATGTCCCTTTAAGGGCGCCTTGCACAGTGCACTGCAGTATGCACCGCTCTATCACCAATAGATAGATTCATGCATTGCATGAATCTATCTATTGTCACCTCTGCCGCCCCCTATTCAGGTGTCCGGCCCCTGATCGGGCGCCGGGCATCTGAATTACAGTGGGGGGGGTGTTGCGGGAAGCGCCCCTATTAGAGCTGTAAGCTCTAATAGGGGACCCTATTAGAGCGGTGTGCTCTAATAGGCTTCCCTAAGTGTAAACAGCGGGCGCACGGCTGTGCGTTCGCTGATTACACAGTATTGTGTTAGGGAAGCGAATACATCGCTTCCCTAACACAGACCCGCCTCTCAGCCAATCAGGTTGCCAGGTCTGTTACCTGTCACCTGATTGGCTGAAGTCACAGGCGCTGTGATTGGACGCTAGGCGTCCAATCACAGCAGAAGAAGACAGGAGGAGCGCGGGAGAAGACATCCGACGGAGACATCCGACGGAGACACCGCTCGTCGCCTGACGCCGTCACCAGCTGCACACCGGGACAAGGTAAGTGCAGAGGGCAGGCAGGGGGCACAGTGGCAGCACTTAAGGGGCACAGTGGCAGAACTTGGGGCACAATGGCAGCACTTAAGGGGCACAATGGCAGAACTTAAGGGGCACAATGGCAGAACTTAAGGGGCACAATGGCAGAACTTGGGGCACAATGGCAGAACTTGGGGCACAATGGCAGCACTTGGGGCACAATGGCAGCACTTGGGGCACAATGGCAGCACTTGGGGCACAATGGCAGAACTTGGGGCACAGTGGCAGAACTTGGGGCACAGTGGCAGAACTTGGGGCACAATGGCAGAACTTGGGGCACAGTGGCAGAACTTGGGGCACAATGGCAGAACTTGGGGCACAGTGGCAGAACTTGGGGCACAGTGGCAGCACTTGGGGCACAGTGGCAGCGTTTGATGGGCACAGTGGCAGCGTTTGATGGGCACAGTGGCAGTGTTTGATGGGCACAGTGGCAGCGTTTGATGGGCACAGTGGCAGCGTTTGATGGGCACAGTGGCAGCGTTTGATGGGCACAGTGGCAGCGTTTGATGGCACAGTGAGGCTGTTTGTTTGCGCCCCCCCAAAAATTTTGAGCACCAGCCGCCACTGTTTGTAATCCACAGAAAGTGACATTTGCTGCTGAGGTAAATTGTGCCTTGGCAGTTCAATAGGCATGAAAGTGTGTATAGCAATGCAGGATGAGCCTTTCAGCTCGCTCACCAATCCTGGGGTACCGTCCTCAGCTCCGGTCCCTCTAATGGCGACGTCCGGCCTCCTCCGTCACAGCCCCTGCGTTCCGGTCCTCTCTCCGACCGACCGACTGTAGGGAAAAGTCTCCGCTCCGCTGCTGCTGACTCTGAGGGGTGAGAGTCTCTCTCCACCTGCTGCAAGGCCCAGGCTTCAGGCCTTCAGCAGTCCCGGTCCGCACAGGTGTCTCCTCAGGAACAAGTCTCCACGTCCCCAGCACAGTCAGAAGAGGAAGAGGCGGTCTCTCCTCTTCCCTTTTATCACCTCCCCCAGCAGCCTCTCGGGCGGAAACCAACAGCCCGGGAGCCTGGGGGATTATGGGGAATGTAGTCTTTTCCACTAAAAGGGGTACGACCCCGCTACAGACGTATATTACTTACAGGAACAGTGATGCCACCCTGGGTTGTATAATGGAGAATACAATAGAAGATGTCTTATAATTTCACACATTGGGTAGATCAACAGTGCTGGAAGACCTTTTATTTAGTTTAGACCTAACAACAATCAGTAATGTTGCCAGTCATTGTACATGTAAGATTCTACAGTTTGTTTTATATATTTCTTTCTGATGCCTGCAGATGGTCAGGATGAACCGGTATCACTACCCTTCCCAGTACAAGAAGAAGACAACTTCATTGACATCCGGTCTCCGAGTTGAGAACAAGTCCTACTACACAGCACCACAGGTAAAATTATAGAAAACACTTGAATCTGGGCCATATCAGGCCTTCCTATTCCCTGGTAGCGGATTGTTCTGTCCTCACTACATGTTTCCCTGTGTGTAGCTCGACATTCAGCTAAACCCTTCTATTCTGCAATAACCCAGATTGAGTGTAATCTTGAAGCTTTATTAACAAAACAGGGTGGGGTGAAACTTTTAAGAAAAACAGATAAGAGGTAAATGTAATCAGTATATGAATTATACAGAAAATACAATGAACAATTAGACTGTGGATGGCAGTAAGTACTTCTCACCAGCGATGCTGCCATTAGCAGATGTAAAGAGATGCAAGTTCCATGAAGCTCCGGAGCAGCTGCACTTGAAGTGTGCAACTGCACTTTGGAAAGTGCACAGTCTATTTGCCTTTAGTAAATCAACCCTTTATCATTAGAGTGGTCTTGGGAAGGGAAAGTTTTCATTAGTTCTTTATTGTTAAAAGCAATCTTGTGAAGCCTGAGGTTGGCAGGCTAACATTTTCTGTGCTCTTTTTTTAAACAGTTATCTACATAAACGTCCTTTTCTATGAATTGTCTGGCATCAGAGCCATACTTAGGCTCACCCTCTTGAGCAGAACAACTGAGTCTGTAGATAGCAACTGCAGGAGAAGGGCTATTGCCAAAGATGTGTACTCTCATGTGATACTCAATGATGTCTTTAGAGGGGTCATTATCGCTAAACCAAAGTAATCTCAAGAAGTTTCTGTCTTTCTCTCTGACAATCAAGCAATGGAACATCTGTTGGATGTCATCTATGAATGCAGGAGTCTCTGCGAAAGCATAAGAGCACCCCCAGTAGTTTGTTATTGAAGCTGTTAAGAGGACAATGTTTAGGGAGACACCCTCGAATTTGGCACTAGAGTCAAACACTACTCTGATCTGGTCCGGCTTCCTAGAGTGGTATACTCCAAATATTGGTAAGTAACTCCTCAAAGTCTTAAGAGTAGGGGGCTCACTCTGCATAGCCGTTCTCAAAGATTTTCTCCATGAAAGAAAAAAAATGGTTTCTCATCTCTGGCTTTCTTTGAAAATGATGTTGAAGAGAAACGCATTGTATTTGGTCTCTGTTATTAGGTAGGCATCTCCTCTGTGGTCTGAAGGGAAGACGTGCGACCCAGTTGTTTGTGTCATCTTTGACTAATCCCTGCTCCAATATGTCCAAGAATAGTTTGTCCTCAATAGACATTGCCACCCGATTGTCCTCTTTTGTTCTTTGAAAGACATTGCACCCTAAATAGTCTTGGTCACTGTTATAGGCAAGGTTGTCACTAGAGGGGCCTAAGAAGGGACAAGGCATGTGGGTAGTGTATGGCAATTCCTTTTTTGAGGAATTAGTTATGGCAGGGCTGGAAAAAGGAGGGATGTCCGTTCTCTAATGTACTTAGAGGCATGCTGTTAACAGAGGTCGGTTTCACTAATTACTGGAAAGAGGTTCAGAGGATTACCCAAAAATTTACCAATTATGTCATGTTGGAGGACCCAATACTCCGCCACCTCATCAATGCCGCCAAACATGTATTTTTCTTTCCTGGAAAAGCCCTCAGCCATCGTCCATTGCACTTTGGCTGAAAAAGGTCAAGGAACTGAATCTAATGGAGGATCTGATGCTCTCTTCACAACATAAACAATAGGAGTACTCAAAAACCTGGACTTTGTGGAACATGTTTACCTATTTTGAGGAGGACAAATCGCCCTTTGACGTCAGCTCCACTGGATGTTAGAGGCATATAGTATCTAGCATCTCCCACCCTCTTTTTCCTCTACCCCTCATAAACTACCCAGTCTTTGTCCGACCGTGTGTATGCAACACCAGTGTCGGACAAAATCCGTCTGAAAAAATCTGACGGATTTTGTGGTCGGAATTTCCGACCGTGTGTACGGGGCAGGAACCTCCTCTTTAACTGTATACTGTAAAACTGTATTCTTGTTCTAATAAACTGTCTGATGTTTTACCCTACACTGAGCTACGAATAGTGAATGGGAAAGCTAAGGGGTCTTGGATTGTGTGGTACCGGACAGAGGAGCGATACGGCGGACAGACTCATCTTGAGTACGGGGGTCCGTCACAATTGGCTGGCAGTGGTGGGATGTCTCCTGCAGCCTGGGACATCCAAACCACCAGGATTCAAGATCCGGTCAGCCACCGAGGAGTGATACGGGGACCGGCCAGCATGAGAGCAGAGTTCGGGAGGAGGCTGCAAGTCGTGCAGAAGCAACATCGGGGACACTGCTCCCGAAAAAACTGTAGTTTTTAAAACTTTTTTTTTGGATTGATACATGTCCCCTGGGGCAGGACCCGGTTCCCCAACCATTTTTTATGGCAATAAATTGCATATAAGCTATTAGAATGAGCACTTTTGTTTTTTCATGTTAATGTCCCATAGACTTTAACGGTGTTCCACGGCTTTCACATTTTTCCCGCGAACGCCGCATAATGTTCGCTGTTCGGCGAACAGGTGAAAACCCGATGTTCGAGTCTGGCGGCAGGCAACAGTTGCAAGTGACAAGCTGCATATGGTGGCAAGTGACAAGCTCAGGGTTCCCACTGATTCTGCATTATTGTGAGTTGAACAATTTCATTATTTCTCAAACCTTTACATGCCTTCCCTTCACGACATTGTCGAAAAGGGGAGGGTGACCCTAAAATATTGCCCCCCCCCCCCCCGAAAAAAGTTCTGCGGACGCCTATGACTCCTATGTGTTTATCCCCTGATACGGTTTCTATTGCAATAATGTGCATTTTCCAGCTTTTGCAATACAATGTAATGTGTTAAAGATGTGTTAAAGATTGTACAGCAAAGCACCTGGGTCCAGACAAACACAGTAGTAGGCTGGTTCAGTCACCTGCAGGGCCAAGAAGAGACACCAGGGGGCACCAGACTAAGCACAGTAACAAACAATAGTTGGCAAGAGATTGCCCCGGGTGTTCCAATTGGACTTACAAACTTTTTGCCAAACAAATTTTTATCTGCTGTACACGCACCTTATATTGCTTTTTATTTACATTTTAAAATGCACATAGTCACCCATTGATACCTGTTGATGCACACCATGATGCGTTTACGTGGGTCATGACACGTTACTGTGCATCATCATATGCATTGACAAAATACACAGATACTCATAGCAGAGCTTTAGCGAAATAAGCAAATTTAGTTAGGATTTGCATCTACTATAATGAAATTATTTGCTGCAGTCTTTCCCATCCTCACCCCACCATCTGAAGTACTTGTGCAGTGATATAAATTTACAGAATATAATGTTTTATCTTTGAATAAAAAATAATAGTAATGAAAAGGATGCTTTACTTTTTTTAGGAGCTTTCATTAAAAATCCAAACTGAAATTGACGAAAGAAAAGAAGAAGAAGAAGCTGCTCTGTCTAATATTTGGACATTTTCACTACTATGCTTTGCTGCTTGTAGTAAATAGTTAACTTCAGTATTATGTAGGAGTGTTAAATTGAAAGTATTACTTTAGTAGTAGAGTTTTGTGCTATTAACTTTTTAAGTCAGACACCAGGGGGAGCTCTTTGTGCTTTCTTCTTAAAGTGGAGTTCCACTCCTAAAATTATTTTATTAGCATTTTTCAGCTGCATTAAAAACGATTAATAACATTTGGAAAAAAAATATTTTTTTTTACTCACCTATTAAAGCCTGTTGCTAGGGGGTCCCTCGTAATCTGCCTCCTTACTCACCTGGGCTCCTGGTGTCACTTCCCTCAGCACCGGAAGGAAGATAACCTCTCCCCCCCTCCCTCTAGGCAATCATCTGGGACATGTCACAGGTCCCAGATTATAGCGCGGCCGGTCACGGCGCACGGCACGGCTCGCGCATGCGCAGTGGGTGCCCGGCTGTGAAGCCACAGCCGGGCGCCCACAGTTACAATGCCGGCGCCGCCGAGCAGAGGCTTCAATCCCCCGAATCGCTGGACCCTGGGACAGGTAAGTGTCTGATTATTAAAAGTCAGCAGCTGCAGTATTTGTAGCTGCTGACTTTTCATTCATTTATTTTTTAAGCGGAACTCCGCTTTAAGGCGGTGTTCCAGCCCAAAAAAATGTTTTTTTTAAAAGTCAGCAGCCACAAACACTGTAGCTGCTGACTTTTAATAAGGACACTTACCTGTCCAGCGAGCCCGCAATGTCGGCCCCCCGAGGCCGATCCATCCATCGGATCAGGTGCAGGCGCCTCCATTCTAACTAAGGGAAACAGGCAGTGGAGCCTTGCAGCTTCACTGCCCATTTCCTACTGCGCAAGCGCGAGTGGCGCTGCGCTTTGTGAATGGCCGGCTGTCTTCTGGGACACATTCATTTCCCAGAAGACAGCGGGCCCTATTTCCCTGGAGACAACACGAGGGAGGACCAGAACGAGCAAATACGCTGACTAGGAAGTGGAAGATTGGGACAACTGCCTAGCTACAGGCATTTCTGTGCTTTATGAATGACCGGCTGTCTTCTGGGACACATCGATTTTCCAGAAGAAAGCGGACCCTATTTCCCTGGAGACAACACGAGGGAGGACCAGAACGAGCAGCTATGCAGACTAGGAAGTAGAAGATTGGGACTACTGCCTAGCAACAGGCATTTCTGCTAAGTAAAAAAACATTTTTTTTTTTCAAATGTTTTTTAACAGATTTTAAGGAGCCTGTTAATGTCATTTTTTTTTAGGGTGGACCTCCGCTTTAACAGCCACTAAAATGTGGAATCAGCCACGTGGGGCTTTTTCACACAGGTATTGAAAATAGGCAGTTGGCCGGCGCTTTTACCTCTTCCCAACCACCTATCAACACCACTTAAAATTGGGGGCAGAAGGAGGTGTGGACACTGCAGCGTTAGCATTGTCTTGCATCGCCACAAGGCAAAAATAATACTGCCTGCAGAGATCAACAGGTGTTGACACTTTGCAACCACCTCCATTCACTTCTATTGAAACGTGGCACATATGTGTAGGTAGGGTGGAGCATAGTGCCCCAGCAATAACACACAAAGTCCCAGTACAGCGAAAGAACTGGTGTGGGTGGACAGCCCAACTGGGAGCACTCACAGGTCCAACAGCGTATGCAGAGAGCAGGTTTCAGCCAAACTGATAGCACCTGTTGAGAGGGGAAAAATGCAGCCTGGCTGCCACGTGCCCAAAAAGAAAGATTTCCAGAAAAGTTGTGAGCCCTACACTTTCCCTCCTCGTCAGGAACCTTTCCCTGCCACTAGTTCTGTCCCTACCAGACGGAGTACCTGTCCCTACCAGTGTTGGTCATCTTACTTTAAAAAAGTAATTAGTTAAGTTACAAATTACTTCTCCCAAAAAGTAATTGTGTTAGTAACTCAGTTACTACATTGGAAAAGTAATTAGTTACGCAGCAAAGTAACTGACTTTTTTTTTAATATTCTATACGTGTAACTAAGGGGCGGGTCTAGTATTACTGTAACCAAGGGGCACATTTATTATTATTGTTATATATCGTGTAACCAAGGGGCTGCTCTATTATTACTCTAACCAAGGGGCAGATCTGTTATAGCGTGTAAGCAAGTGGCGGGTCTATTATTATTATATTGTGTAAGGGGCGGATGGCTACAGAAGAGGGCGAATGTTAAATTAATGGGCAGAGCTCGCTATATAACAATAATAATAAATGCGCCCCTTTGTTACAGTAATACTAGACCCGCCCCTTAGTTACACGATAGACGCCCCTTGCAGAGTAACACGAGCATCAGGAGCGTGCGGCATCGCCTCGTACAATTACATGTTAACTGTGCCTGCGTGGTGTAGAGTTCACTCAGAGTTGTTTAGGTTCGGCAATGTTCGGAATCTCCGTAGTCCTTCGTACTGCGCAAGCCCTGCGCCTGCGCAGTACAGGGGGGTCCTTATCCGGCGGGGGAACTTTTTCGGCAGGACACCGGAATTGCACTACTGCCATCTAGTGGCGGTAGATGTAATTGGGGTAACTAAGCCAAAGTAATGGGAACTGAGTTACCATGAGGGGAAAAGTAATCAGTTAGATTACTAGTTACCCTCTAAAGTAACTGCGTTAGGTAACTCAGTTTATTTTAACTCAGTTACTTACATCACTGGTCCCTACACTACCCACAAATGTGCGCCAAACCTGGGAGCCAGCGTTTTTAACCAGTTGAAGACCAGGCCTTTTCTGGCACTTTTTGTTTACATGTAACAATCAGTTTTTTTTTTTCCTAGAAATTTACTTAGAACCCCTCAAACATTATTTTTTTATGTCATTTGCACAGCAGTTTCTTCAAGGGCAATGTTTGAGAAAAAATACACTTTTTTTTTTACATTTTAAAAACACAATACATTTTTTTGTAAAATATTAAAGATGATGTTACACTGCGTAGATACCAAACTTGTCGCGCTTTAACTACTTTAACCGCTTCCCGACCGCCTCATGCACATATACGTGTGCAGAATGGCACGGGCAGGAAAAAATCCTTTAAATGCCTGCCCGTGGGTCGCGTGCGCGCCTCCAGCGGCGCGCTCGAGACCCGGTCGGGAGCTCCGTGACCCCGGCCGCGGGACCAGCGGACCCGATCGCCTCTGGTGTCCCGCGATCGGGTTACGGAGCTGAAGAACGGGGAGAGGTCTGTGTAAACAAACCTCTCCCCGCGCTTCCTACTCTGCCTGTCATTGATTGGCTGTTCCCGGTCATCGGGAAAGCCGATCAATGACGTCAGACGTCAGCCCCACCCCCTAATGTAAAAAAACACACACGTCACAGCCCATAACCCCTCCCCTCCCCCTAGTGGTTAACCCCTTCACTACAACTGTCATTTATACAGGAATCAATGCATTTAAATAGCATTGATTGCTGTATAAATGACAATGGTCCCAAAAATGTGTCAAAAATGTCTGATGTGTCCGCCATAATGTCGCAGTCACAATAAAAATCGCTGATCACCGCCTTTACTAGTAAAAAAAAAAATATTAATAAAAATGCTATAAAACTATCCCCTATTTTGTAAACGCTATAACTTTTGCGCAAACCAATCAATAATCGCTAATTGTGATTTTTTTTACCAAAAATATGTAGAAGAATACGTATCGGCCTAAACTGAGGAAAAAAAATGTTTTTTATATATTTTTTGGGGATATTTATTATAGCAAAAAGCAAAAAATATTGCATTGGTTTCAAAATTGTCGCTCTATTTTTGTTTATAGCGCAAAAAATAAAAACCGCAGGGGGGATCAAATACCACCAAAAGAAAGTCTCTTTGTGGGAAAAAAAGGACGCCAATTTTGTTTGGGAGCCACGTCGCATGACCGCGCAATTGTCAGTTAAAGCGACGCAGTGCCGAATCGCAAAAAGGGGCCTGGTCCTTTGGCTGCCAATTGGTCCGGGGCTGAAGTGGTTAATACCAGGCACTTACACCTCCTTCCTGCCCAAGCCAATTTTCAGCTTTCAGCGTCGTCGCTGTTTAAATGACAATTGCGCGGTCATGCTACACTGTACCCAAACAGAATTTTTATAATTTTGTTCCTACAGATAGAGCTTTCTTTTGGAGGCATTTGATCACCTCTGCGTTTTTTATTTTTTGCTAAACAATTTTTTTTAAAAAATAAGTTTTTTTGTTTCTGTTATAAAATGTTGTAAATAAGTATGTTTTCTCCTTTACTGATGGGCACTGATAAAGCGGCACTGATGGGCACTGATAAGGTGGCACCAATGAGGTGGCACCAATGAGATGGCACTGATGTGCACTGATAGGCGGCACTTATAGGCGGCAATAATGGGCACTGATAGGCGGCACTGATATGCAGCATTGATGGGTATTGATAGGCGGAACTGATGGGCACTCACGGGTGGCACAGGTGGGCACTGAATGGCTGCACTGATGGGTACTTATGGGTGGCACTGATAGGCGGCACTGATGGGCACTGATAGGCGCCACTGCTGGGCACTGATACGTGGCACTGATGGGCACTGATATGCGACACAGATAGATGGCATTGTTAGGCATCACTGATGGCACTGGCAAGTATTTGGGATGGGCACTGATTGGCAGCTGCCTGGTCACTGATTGGCATTTCCCTGGTGGTCTAGGGTGGCATATATGGTGGTCCAGTGTGGTGGCCATCCCTGGTGATCTGGCGGCATCCTGGTGGTCCTGGATTTATTTTATCTTTTAACATTTTTACACTGTTACTTTAATTTTTATTTTTATTTTTTATTGCTGTCAAAAGGAATTTAAACATCCTTTGTGACAATAATAGGCATGTGACAGGTACTCTTTATGGAAGGATCTGGAGTCTATAAGACCCCAAATCCCTCCTCAGCCCTTAAAAGCATTCAAAACACCAAGATCATTGACAAAACCAGAAGTGATGTCATAGCTTCTGGCTTACCATAGCAGAGACCCGATCAAAGCCGATACCGGTAGCTTCCCCAGTGACCCAGGAAACCATAGAGGAACCATGTTCCTCTAGACTTCTCCATCTGCAGCTGCAGGCATCACCGCGTTACGACCACTTGAAGTCAAATGATGTACTAGGTACGTGATTTGGCGACAAGTGATAGGCTCTGCCTGACCCAAGAGAGTTGGATAGCTTCCCCAGTGACCCAGGAAACCATAGAGGAACTATGTTCTTCTCCAACTGCAATGCCGCTGTGGGACAGCGCCACCTACAGTGCAGAAAGTGGACTGCACCTGCTTTCAAATGGGCTCTAAATGCACTGTACATGTGCCCATGGTGTTTACAGAGCACAGTTGTGACCATTTTCCATTTATACCTTGTAAAAAAGAGATCTCATAGGTTGCTTCAGGAACGTTATCTGACTCAACTTGAAGATCTGTCCAAGATGCTCATCAATGCCTGTGTGAAAGAGCCCCTTGTCAGCCGACTCTTAACCTGCGTTGTCCCAAACCTGTACTGGCAGGGTTGATCAATTTTGCACATGCCAGAGTATATTTATAGTGAGTTCATATTTAGATTTATAGAAGTATTAAATCTATTTTTTATATGAACTTCACATTGCTCATGCATATTTATATTCAGGTAATTGTACAAAATAAAGCAATTTTTAGATCAGCCACCAGAGGGAGCAAGCACTAAAGTCCGAAAACACTCTCTCTGCCTCTTTAAAAGCTGCTGAGATGAGATGTTAACCACACAGAGAGTGCATGGTTTTCAATAAGTCGGCCATGTACTTGCATTGTGGAGATGGAGCAGTAAAGCACCACCACTGTGTATTGTAGTGTGTGGCTACCCCTGGGAACATATATAATTACAGATTGATTGTGAAAACTTTTTTTTTTTTTTTTAAACTTAAAGATTGATTATTACTGTATATAAAGCTAATCTCGTTTACATGTATGTCTAAAAAATAAATGTGAAGGGTGTACATTTCTTTTAGAGGGTAAGCGACTGGCTATAATGCTTTGCACCCTAACTGTTTAGCAGATATAGAAGATCAAATCAGTATTTGGAAGTAGTATTAAGGCCCATACACACGATCTGACTTTTTGACAACCAACATGCAAATTAGCTGTTTTGGACCAACATCCGACCGTGTGTACGCTCCATCGGACCAACTTTTTCCAGGTTTCATCGGACTTTTGTTGGCTGTGCGAACGGACCAACTTTCTGCCAACAAAAGTCCGATGGACCAAAGTCCGACCGTGTGTACACAAAACCAACAGACTTTTGTACAAACCAATGCAGAATCAATGCAAAAGATCAGACAACAATACAGAAGTTGACCAAAGGTGGCGGTAAAGAGCAGAAAAACCAAGTGATTTGGTGAAAGTTGGCTGAAAAAGTCCTGCCGTGTGTATGCAATACCAACTTGGGGCCAACGCCCTTTGGACAAAAATCCACGGGAAAGTTGGTCCACGGTCCGATCGTGTGTATGAGGCTTAAGACCGACCTCGGAAGACAAGATAACATTTATTTGCATATGCAAGAGAAATGGTTACATGTACGTTCAGGCTTCAATAATCCATTTCTGCCTGTCATAGGATTACATGCTTCTTTTTATCATACTTAAACCTTCCCCCTTCCTGCTCGCAATATCCTGATCACATGTATAATTTCAACCTTTATTTCAACGTGAAGCAGGAAGGAGGGAATATGCCATATACACGTGATTCTAAACATTTCATTGTTTTAAATTTCTGCTAATGTAAGCATTTTCATTGTTATATGATTATTCAGCATATTGAAGTATAATAGGGTTATATAAAACATATATTTCTAAGCATTTTAAACTTAAAGCGGAAGTAAACCCATCCATTTAACAGTTTAAAAAAAAAAAGGCATGCCGGGAATGCTAACTGCACATTGGCTGTGCTCTCAACCAAACAGTCAAACCATCCAATGGCTGGTTTCATAATGGATCACATGTGCAGCACTGTGGCAGTTGAAGATTAAACAGAGGCAAAGATGGCAGCTTCCTTGGCTGAAAACGATAGGGGGGTTTACTTCCACTTTAATGAAGATAAGCTATATTTCTATGCATATTCATAATTGACATTTAAAGGTATAATACTTAATTTCTCTGACAATTAGTAAAGAGCACTGACTGTATTATTAAAAAAATGACTGAAAAACCAAAGTTTAGTGACTACTGTCATATTTTAATCATTTGTCAAAATGTATGTAAACCTACATCCATTGTTCAGTATGTTTGGCATCATGCCATGCAAATCTTTATGGTATCATGTCGTTCAAAAAATTTATGTGAATCTGTTGCAAAATTTCTTACCTGGAGATCCTGTCAATACCCGTTGCAGGCTGATAACGGTAAGCCATGCTCTCAAAATTAGCATGTTACTCCTTCATCTGGATATGGAAAAATAAACTGCGCTCAACAAAAACTTTAAACTATTGGTGATTGTGTAGCGTGTAGGCTGCGGCTTAAGTGGGATGCACACACAGGAAACAATATACAATCAAAAAGCTGCGCCAGCACCACCATAAACATTTTAAAAAATTAAAATGAATAAATACACTGTTATCCTAAAAATAGCAGGAAATAATAGATGTCATATTTCTGCAATTGCTTTTAAATGATGACCACTAGTACTAAAACATAAGAAAATTAGTTCATAGATGAGTATAAAGAATCTATAAATTCCAGGGTGGATCACCACGGTGACTTCACATATGCTTGCCTGAAGTGAAATAAACCCATCCACCAGATAACAGTTGTGCTTACCAGAAGGCTAAACACAATAAGCATATAGCTAGCCACGTCTGCAGCCTGAAGTGTCACAGCACCCTGGATCCACACTGACAATTAGATCGGCATTCGCATGTATCCTCAGGACCCTTCCTCGAATTAGAGCTCAAAGGAAAAAAGACTAGCCATAGTGTGAACCCATTTAAAATAAGTTTAATAATAAAAAAAAATCTTTGCACTTACAAAAATGCTTGATTCAATTCGCATGCATAAAACAATAGCCGGCCGGCAGATTCGGGAGCCTGTCCTTCCCTCGTGTAGCATGGTGGCGCCACTGCGTGCCTTCCAATACGCGTTTCGTCATTGATAACGGCATCTATGACGAAGCGCGTATGGGAAGGCACGCAGTGAGGTTGCTCATAATCGCTGCCAGACCGCATGAGTACCACCCACTGGGTGTTGGGTGGTCTTTTATAATCTTAAAGGTGTTATCCAATATGACTACTGGAATCAATGATGTGAACTGGGCATATGTGTCTGCTTTGTCAGTGTTCGTTATAACCTAGGATTTAACTTCTGTGGGACTACAAGTACCACCAGCTGAACTGTGTGAATGATGTCTAAAAGCAGTGCCCTTACTGTAACATGGGCTATGCCTGCTCACCACTCTGGATCTCAGATGAGGTTAGCAGCGATGCAGATGATGAGAAGACTCCAGCCGGAACTCTCTCTCTGTATCTTGGCTCTGGGTAATGGGGTCCGCCATGCCACACTGCTGCCCACTGGAATCTGATTTGCAGGCGTCTCTGGGTGACCTGGAACACTCTCCGGTCCACTGCACTGAAGAAGCGATCCTGTCCGTGGAGATCCCTCTGCGTGTAGCTGTCCGGCTCCCTGCTGTGTAGGCCACAAATCATCAGCAACTCCCTGTCACACAGACCTCCTGAGTCAAAATGGCATCTAGAGAGGCTAATATAGGCCGTGCCAGCCCCTTTTATACCCTTTCCCAGCAGTCTGTTCTGTTCACTCAGCATTCTGTTCTTTGCAGTTCCGGTTAGTCCTGCTGGCACAGTCACTTCAGCATCCTCACACAGGAAAACTAAATTAACACATAGAGTCCAGCAAACACTAGAGGGAGCCAACCCCACATTAATCACACAGAAATTGTCTCTAGATTATAAGTATAATAGCCGACCCCGGCTACATTTAACTGTTGACTAGTTTCTGTGCATACACCTCAATCATTGTAGTAGTTTGTACAAAAGAGGTAGTTCAATCCGCAATACACATTTATTGATAGGGTTACATAATATATACAAATTACACACCAGACAGTATTTAAAACACAATGTACAGTGTAGGTCCCTTGGCTTACATGATATTTACAAATTACTCACAGAACCATATTTACATTACAATATAAGGCCCCTTTCACACGGACGGACCGTCTATCCGTTTTTCTTCCATCCGTCGACGGACGACAATGCATTCCTATGGGCAGACGGATAAACATCCGTCACCATCAGTTAACCTCCGCTTCCGTTTTTATCCGTTTTTTTAAACGTACAAGGCTACGTTCAGATCCGTCAAAACGGATATTAACTGACGTTGAGGACATCGTCCGTCAACGTCCGATCCGTTAAGATCCGTTAAGATCCGTTTTGTGTTTATCTGTGAACTCAACCTCTTAAAGGCACAGGCACACATATAAACGGAACAAAACGTATACAAAAACGGATGAAAAAACGGACGTAAACGTGTGCATTTACGGATGTAAGCGGACAAAAAACGGATGAAAACGGACATTAACGGAACGGATGACGGATGAAAACGGATGAGACAACGGATAAGAACTGATACGTTATTTGACGTGCCTAAACTGACTGCGTCCGTGTTACCTGTTAACTTCAGGTCAGCCCATGGTGACTGCTGTCTGCTCCCACACCAGAGAGAGAGTTAGCTTGGTCACAAAGCATTATACCCCCCCCCCCCCCTTTCTGTAGTGTGGCTAATATAATTCTATAATTCTCCCTAATTGGTCAATGTACCTAGTAAATGTATATTGGGCACAGCCTGATTGGATGAGTCAAAGAAGGCTGTTGTTTACTACTAGACATGTGCATTCGTTTTCGTCCAAATGCATTTTCGTCCGAATTATGGGTATTTTCGTATAAAAAACTAAAGATCCGACATAAACAAATGCTTTATTTTCATTTTCAACAGTTCGATATAGATAGGAGATACAACATTAGCGATCTGTGTCCATCGAACCTGTGGTCGAATATGCCTAACCTTAGCTCTATTAGTCCAAGATTATTCTACATAGAGAGAAAAGATTTGACATAGAGAGAAAAGACTTGACATTATAGAGACAATAGCAAAAAAGGTCGAATGGGCCTAACCTAACTCTATTAGTTCAAGATTATTCGACATAGAGAGGAAAGATTCGACATGAAGATTCGACAAAGCAGTCGGCGCGAGCGGTCATTTATGGTCAAATGCTCTGCCCATAGGCTATAGAAGAACTAGTAATAATAATTAATAAATATAATTATTATTAGTGTCATACAACATTAGAAATCTACTATAGCTTGTAGGCAGCACATTCGACCGTGAATGTACGATTGCGGCGACTGCTTTCGTCGAATCTTCATGTCGAATCTTTTCTCTCTATGTCGAATAATCTTGGACTAATAGAGTTAGATTAGGCACATTCAACCTTTTTTGCTATTGTCTCTATAATGTCGAATCTTTTCTCTCTATGTCGTATCTTTTCTCTCTATGTCGAATCAGTTTAGCTGCTCCGTCGAATCTTCTTAGAACATTCGACACCATAAGCCTTCATTGACAGACTCGACCTTAATTATTTTCGGAATTTCGGACGAATGCATTTTTTAACGAAGCGAAATAAATAAAAACGAATTTCGGGACTAACTAAATAAATTAATTTTTCGGACAAAAACGAAATTCTGAAACGAAATATTTCAGTGTGCACATGTCTATTTACTACCCAGGTGAGATGTTATCAGGGAAAACAAAAGGCCAAACTTTGAAGTTGAACTAATTACAGTAACACCAACACAACACTCAATACTTTAAATATATTTCCCTCTAACTGAAATATATTTCTAATTGCAATATTTTACCATGATTAATGGAGATTTCACATAAACTCATAAGGCAACAGCTCTGATGAAGAAGGTATCCCTTTGAAACGCGTCAGCTGGCAGTGGCCCTCAAAATCTTCTCTATTACCAACTGGAGACTGTTGTCGTTAGACTGATTGCCATCATCTGAAGGCTATTTATATTGCGGTTTTCTTTCACATGTTTGTGAGTAGTTTTTAATTTACTCCTTTAATAAAATATATCTAAGGATAATGCATGAGGTTGGCGAGGTTGGGGCACCCTCTTTTTTCCATTTCTCTTTTGACTGCTAGGATACCCATATCCTTGAGGGCAGCAAGGCCTGAGGCATTGTCCACTACGAACTTTGTTCTACCTGGTTAACTCACTTGTACGCAATAGTATTTGTTTTCTGCTATCAATACATTTACAAAATGGCTGTCCTTTGTAGCAGTTGTATATGATATTTTATTTTTATTTCATATATATATATATATATATATATATATACACACACACACACATATATATATATATACACACACACACACACACATATACATATATATATATATATATATATATATATATATATATATATATATATATATATATATATATATACATACATACATACACGCACATCCCTGGCCAAAAGTTTTGAGAATGACACAAATATAAATTTTCACAAACTCTGCTGCTTCAGTGTTTTTAGATCTTTTTGTCAGATGTTACTATGGTATACTTAAAGGGGTTGTAAACCCTCATGTTTTTTCACCTTAATGCATCCTATGCATTAAGGTGAAAGAACTTCTCTCCGTGACCGCAGCCCCCCCCCATTTTACCCGTATTCCCCCGCCACTCTTCCCCTCTGTTGTCTTGGCTCTTGATTGGATGGATTAATAGCAGCGCAGCCATTGGCTACCACTGCTGTCAATCAAATCCAATGTCCGAGTCCTACATTCGGTGTCTATGGTCGCGAATGCTGGACTCGGGAGCACGCCCGCAAGGTAACCCCCCTGGGAGAGAGCTTCCCCAAGGGCAGTCATGGCGAACCTTGGCACCCCAGATGTTTTGGAACTATGTTTCTCATGGTGCTCATCTACACTGCAGAGTGCATGAGCATCATGGGAAATGTAGTTCTAAAACATCTGGGGTGCCAAGGCGCGCCATCACTGCCCTAGGGGGTTATACGATGCAGGAGGAGCTACCAGCGCCGCTGGGGGACCCCAGAAGTCGAGGATCGTGGCCAAACTGCACAGTGGAGGTATGACATGTTTGTTATTTTAAAAAAAATAAAAAACGAATGCCATGTACACACGATCGGACTTTCCGCCAACAAAACTGTGGATTTTTGTTCGAAGGTTGTTGGCTCAAACTGGTCTTTCATACACACGGTCACACAAATGTTGGCCAACAATTCCGAACGTGGGAACACGGTGACGTACAACATGTACGACGAGCCGAAAAAAAGGAAGTTCAATAGCCAATGCGGCTCCTTCTGCTTGATTCCGAGCATGCGTGAACTTTTGTGTGACGGACTTGCTCACGGACAAGCTCACATCCAACATTTTCCGTTGGAAAATCTGACTGTGTGTATGGCGGCAATAGCCTTATGCCGCATACACACGACCAGAGTCCGGCGGACAATTTGATCGTGTGTGGGCTCCAGCGGACCTTTTCTTCCCAAAAGTCCGGCGGACCTAGAAATAAGACTGGCTTCAAAATTTTCCGCCGGACTGGAGTCCGGACGAAAAGTCCGGTCGTCTGTGTGCTAGTCCGAAGGACTAAAGCCGACGCTAGGGCAGCTATTGGCTACTGGCTATGAACTTCCTTATTCTACGTCATCACATTTGAATCTGGCGGACTTTTGGAGTGATCGTGTTCGTGTGTGGCCAAGTCCGTTAGCTTGAAAGTCCGGCGGATTGTCTGCCTGACTAAGTCCGCCGGAAAGTCTGATTGTGTGTACGCGGCATTACAATCACTTGAAGTATAATTACAAGCATTTCATAAATGTCAAAGACTTTTATTGACATCTACACAAAGTTTATGTAAAGAGTCAATATTTGCACTGTTGACCCTTCTTTTTCATGACCTCTCTAAATCGCCCTGGCATGTTGTCCATCAACTTCTGGACCACATCCTGGCTAGTGGCAGATCATTATTACATAATCGGTGCTTGGAGTTTGTCAGAATTTGTAGGGTTTTTGGTTCACCCGCCTCTTGAAGATTGACCACAAGTTCTCAATGGGAATGAGGTCTGGGGAGTTCCTGGCCATGGACCCAAAATGTCGATGTTTTGTTCCCCAAGCCACTTAGTTATCACTTTTGCCTTATGGCAAGGTGCTCCATCATGCTGGAAAAGGCATTGTTCATCACCAAACTGTTCTTGGATGGTTGGGAGAAGTTGCTCTCAGAGGATGTTTTTGTACCCTTTCTTGACTGATCTACTGTTCGCTTCTCTCTTAACAAAAAACATTAATTTACAAAACCACTCCGACAACATAAATTCTTTTGACTGGGTTGATAATTTTTTATTATGTATCGGCCACAGCTTGAATGTGTAAACACTGAACGATCAAACCACTAACATTTAACCAGCTCCAGAATCCCTTTTGCAGGGGTGTCTCAAACTCTCCTTCCTTATCAGGAGCTAATCCAGCCCCCAGCCATCTAGGTTAGACTCAGGGGGTTACTTTGGCTCTGTGCTACCCATTCACCACACCAGTGGCGGCTGGTGCTCAATATAACCCGATCGATCACCTGTTGCCCGCTAGGCCTCCTGCCAGCCCTGCACTAACCCCATCCAGATGGCCTCCTCCCACGTCTCCTCCCAAGTCCCGGTGGTCGCTTCTCCTCCCAGCCAATCAGGGGTTAGGACTCGTGGCCAATCGGCTCTCAGGACCTGCTTCCCGATTGGCTGGGAGGAGAAACAGGAAGAAATTAGCAGTGATTTGCGCCCCGAGCCCGCCCTTTTTGAAGCCAATTAGAGCATCCAGATCTAATCATGTGCATGGATTAGGGGGCGGTGCCCCTAGTGGACAGGCAAGCTGTGACACAAAAAGATATAACAGAAAAACACCATTAAGGCCATCACCACACATGTGAACATGCCCGACAGGTAACAAAGTATATGTACATAAGAAAGAACCCATGTCATTTTGATTCTTTTTTTTGGGAAGACAAGTTAAGTATTACAAAGCCATCCAACAAGACCAGGAGGGAGGAACTTGTTCTCTCCTGAAGCTGTATAGACTGAAGGGGCCAGCACATCATGAGGCACAAAGTGACCAGGCATACCCCTCCTTCCTACTCTGCCAATAACCTGACACCTAATTCGTCATCCCTTTTTTTCCCCCTACTTTCACCAGTACACGTGTAGCAAGGTCTTATACCTCTTTTGGTCTGCTGAGAACCTCCAAGGCCAAAGATAGCTGACATCATTCAATATGTGGTGGATTGGGCATAGTGGGTGTAAAGATGGTGAAAGTCATTGGGGGTCATACACTTCTTGGATGTAAAGGAGGTTTTATTTCTTTTGACAGTCCTTGTTAGATATTTTGGGGGAAAGAGGGTTAGGGCCAGGACACCCTTATATAGTTGCAAACTCAATTGGCAGACTCAGAGACTTCAATAGGAGAACAGCCATACAGGGAAAGGCCCCAGCAAGGCGCCACTTCTGTACGTGCAGGATTGCTGTCTCCTATAGTAACAGTCCTTTGACAGTTCCTAATACAACGTATCAGTTCTTACAGCTCCACTACAATTGCTCCTTGTAGTTCTTCAATACTGAGCTCCTGGTCTCTCACTAGACCAACTGATTCACTGACTATGAATCCCTTGAGCTCCTCCAAGGTTGGCGGTGGTATCCCCTCAAGCGTCACCCACGCTTCTCTGCTGGGTCCCTAGCTTGGCACTCCAGATACTACTCAAGCTTCACCCCTTCTAACTGGCTTGGTCCCTGGCTTGACACACAAGGCTGCTTTGCAAGCGTCAGAATCGCCTGAAGTTTCCCGATTCTCCACCGTGCCCTTTGGTGAGAATATTATTCCGGTACTTGCTTCAGTTACTCACTGTGGTCCCTGGTAAAGGCGATTTGTGGTGACAGCTTTCCTTCTACCTCTGACCACTGACAGGTTCTCTGGCTGGCAGACTTTTGGTTGGACTGCAAGCTGCAGTCCCAACCCTGCGCTGCCCTCTTACTTCTGGATAGCCTCACACAGCCTGGCAGCAGGATGTCCCCGGGATAGGTCCAATCTCTGGCCTAGAAGCCCGGGGAAGACGACACACGTCCATCCAGACAGTAAAGCAGATAGTAAAAAAATGTAAAAATGTCCTTAGTCCATAGGCTTCAGTATTGAGTTGGCCCACCCTTTGCCGCTATAAAAGCTTCAACTCTTCTGGGAAGGCTGTCCACATGGTTTAGGAGTGTGTCTATGGGAATGTTTGAATGTTTGACCATTCTTCCAGAAGTGCATTTGTGAGGTCAGGCCTGGCTTGCAGTCTCAGCTCTAATTCATCCCAAAAGTGTTCTATCAGGATGAGGTCAGGACTCGGTGCAGACCAGCCAAGTTCCTCCACCCCAAACTCACTAGTCTTTATGGCCCTTGCTTTGTGCACTGGTGTGCAGTCATGTTGGAACAGGAAGCGGCCATTCCCAAACTGTTCCCACAAAGTTGTGAGCATGAAATTATCCAAAATGTCTTGATGTGCTGACTCCCTAAGAGTTCCCTTCATTGGAACTAAGGGTCCAAGCCCAACCCCTGAGAAACAACCGCACACCATAATCCCCCTGGTACATCAGTACACCTAGGGATTCACAAGGGAAGAGACTGCCACATGTGGTAAGCTTTCTAAGGACAGCGCTGTGTTTAACCCTTTATCCTTTGTCCTTTATCCCTTGTCCCAGACTAGTGTCTGAAAGGGTTCAACCTCTGACAGAGATAGTAATAGTCAGGGCTTTTTTTCCTCGAAGAATAGGTGCATAACCCCCCCGTCCCCCCCATCTGGCGCACCCTTCGTGTCTGCCCCCTACTCACCTCTGAGCACCATCCATTGGTTCCCGTTCCTACCCATCTCCCAGTACAGCCCCTTTTAGAGAATACAGGACCAAGTATCACTTTGTGCTACTAAATAATTTATGTATAATTTGATATACCCCACCCCAGCAAAAGCATGCCCCACCAGTAACAATAGACCCCTCAGCACTCCTTGTCATAAAATACATTCAGTGCTGGGGGCGCTGGAATCTGCGTTCTCCTGCGTTCCCACTGAAAAAAAGCCCTGGTAATAGTTAGCCATTAAATTCCAAGCAGCTTATTCAGGTGTAATTTTAGTGTTTTAATAACTGAAGAAGCTACCCAGGTTGTGAGGTGAAATGTCTTAACATTACAGAACCCTACATTTTTTTTTTCAAGTGACCTTCATTAGTACAGAGCAGATATAAGACATCAAAATACACATTTAGTTTCATCTTTGTTGAAGACACAGTGCAAACGTACATTTTTGAATGCGTCATTGGAAAAACACAGATAATGAAAACATAGAACTAACTATGCTATTAAATGTCCATAGTATAGGAAAAAAGTATTTGTACAGCCATCAATCCTTACTGCTTTGATAAGGACTGATCGCTTTGCTAACGCTTTGCTACTACTCTATATTAAATATAACACTAAACATGTCAAACTGACTTGAGTTTCCATGCTTTTTTCCCATACCAACACACAAGAGGGCAAAATAATACGGAAATTAAGATTTGCATGCATGGATTGTTGTTTTCCTAGGAAATGGTGCAGTTTGTTACCACCCATGGTGACCATACTTTGCAATTATGTTTGGGCAGCCTCTAGCCTCATAGGTTGATTTATATAAAGGTTCGAGCCAGCGTCTGTCAACTAGAGATATTGGTTGGATCAAAAGATTTCCACTGAATGGCAATAAACTTCTTTGCCTTTGCGTGAAAGTACAGTAAGCAATGAAAAAAATGTAGAGCATATGGATATATAATGATTTTCTATGTGTTCTTGAAGACATCTTGAGGAAGTACAAATGTTAGTGAATTCCCATATAGTGGCTAGGGATGGGCTCTAGTTGGAGTGCACGAATGAAAGCATTGCATCAAAAATCGTAATTACACGCCCCTGTTAAACAGGGGCTGAAAAATTGTACCTTAGCCACTGGTGGCGGCGCCCAGAACCAAAAATGTTCTTCCAAGTTATCAGCAGGATCATTCAGGAGGAAGAGGATAGTCAGTCAACATAACAGGATAGTCACTCAGCATCAGCATAGGCAGTCTTGAAGGGATGTGACATTTAAAAAAAAAATATTTGGTTACATCAGTTTCAGGTGCTTGGTAGCTGGTGGTGATCCAAGACTGATAAATTTAGGATAAATAGTCCGCGCTTAGGATAAAGGTAAAGGTATGCAGCCTCCCCTGAATGGACTCCCTAGGGAGCCAATAATTAAATAAAAGTGGTAAAGGGATGATGGCGCTCCCTAATGCAAAAATGTGTATGTGACCACACTACCTAACACACTTAATATGCTATAAATGATATTGGGAATAGATAAGTATGTGAAAGAAATGTGAATATAAAAACCAATAATAAAGTGATTAAGAGATTAGCACTCCATACCAATCATAGCCATCCAGCCTGGGGACACTCAAAATTAGGTGTGGTACCAGAGGAGAAGCTAATGGGGCTGATCACTTAAATTGATGCAAAAAACAGAGGCAAATCTATAATGTGATAAATTGGAATAAGATGTGTCCACCGACTGCCATCTCACACCACCCTAAATAAAATCAATACATGTGTCACACATATAGTGAAAGGTAAATGTATCTAACTGTAAGTGATTCCGGCAATAAGCATAAGATTTGAAGTGAAAAAGTACATAACATGGGCCACATAGAAAAAGTGTGTGAACCCCGTGAAAAAGTATATATGTATATATATACACGTAGAAAGTCCTCCCCGGGTTGGGTGCTCCAAAGGGTATACAAAAATGAAAAAAAGGAAAAGAAGGTATACAAATGTTCAATAATCAGTGACTGTAGTGACTTCGCTGTTGTAGGTAAGGTGACTTTGTGCTGCCCATATGGTCCCACACTCACCGGAAAATACCACCCCTGCAGGGGTAAAAGGTATAGATGGAAATCCGTCAGTGGTCCCTCTGCCAGCAATGGATCGATATCCAGCTCCTACGTATCCACAGGAATAGTCACAGGATCTAGGTACTGTTATCCAGCATCAGCACTCCATTAAATTCAGAAAAAATGTCCCTCCAAGGCAAAAGATAAAAAGAAAAATAGGGGACTCATAGCGCAAAATGTGAAAGCAATTACACTTTATTAAAGTAAAACCAAAAAATAAAAGCAAAAATTAGGGTTATAAAAAGTATATAACAAAGTCCCGGCGGGCTTGCGTAGGGCTTTAAAGCCTAATTGCCCTCTATTACAAATAATGCACAGTGGCCGCTCCGCAGCTTGCGTCCCAGCAGCGTTCCAAGCCTCCTGCGCTAACCGGAAGTGAGGTAAGTACGCCTTACGCACGTTTCGTCATGTGACTTTCTCAAAATCGCTTTTGAGAAAGTCACATGACGAAACGTGCGTAAGGCGTACTTACCTCACTTCCGGTTAGCGCAGGAGGCTTGGAACGCTGCTGGGACGCAAGCTGCGGAGCGGCCACTGTGCATTATTTGTAATAGAGGGCAATTAGGCTTTAAAGCCCTACGCAAGCCCGCCGGGACTTTGTTATATACTTTTTATAACCCTAATTTTTGCTTTTATTTTTTGGTTTTACTTTAATAAAGTGTAATTGCTTTCACATTTTGCGCTATGAGTCCCCTATTTTTCTTTTTATCTTTTGCCTTGGAGGGACATTTTTTCTGAATTTAATGGAGTGCTGATGCTGGATAACAGTACCTAGATCCTGTGACTATTCCTGTGGATACGTAGGAGCTGGATATCGATCCATTGCTGGCAGAGGGACCACTGACGGATTTCCATCTATACCTTTTACCCCTGCAGGGGTGGTATTTTCCGGTGAGTGTGGGACCATATGGGCAGCACGAAGTCACCTTACCTACAACAGCGAAGTCACTACAGTCACTGATTATTGAACATTTGTATACCTTCTTTTCCTTTTTTTCATTTTTGTATACCCTTTGGAGCACCCAACCCGGGGAGGACTTTCTACGTGTATATATATACATATATACTTTTTCACGGGGTTCACACACTTTTTCTATGTGGCCCATGTTATGTACTTTTTCACTTCAAATCTTATGCTTATTGCCGGAATCACTTACAGTTAGATACATTTACCTTTCACTATATGTGTGACACATGTATTGATTTTATTTAGGGTGGTGTGAGATGGCAGTCGGTGGACACATCTTATTCCAATTTATCACATTATAGATTTGCCTCTGTTTTTTGCATCAATTTAAGTGATCAGCCCCATTAGCTTCTCCTCTGGTACCACACCTAATTTTGAGTGTCCCCAGGCTGGATGGCTATGATTGGTATGGAGTGCTAATCTCTTAATCACTTTATTATTGGTTTTTATATTCACATTTCTTTCACATACTTATCTATTCCCAATATCATTTATAGCATATTAAGTGTGTTAGGTAGTGTGGTCACATACACATTTTTGCAGTAGGGAGCGCCATCATCCCTTTACCACTTTTACATAAGTCCGTCTTAGTCCTAGTGTTAACCCCTTCCCTGCCAGTGTCATGTATACATTTATCAGTTTTTTTTTTAACTTTACCACTTTCAGGGCATACAGCCCCACAGAAGCCTGACTGTGCTATAGAGCTACCGCGATTTAAACAGCGCTGGGTGCATGTGAGTAGGGCTGATTATACACTCACTTGACACATTGCATAGAGCGCTGCGCAATGGCTGCTTTTGGACGTGTCCTTTTTTCTACAAGTTTTTTGGAAAATGTGTAACATTTTTTTTACACAATGTTGTCAATTTACACAATGTTTTTTTAACACATAGCATGTACATACCAAAAATTACAACCCTAAATAGATTCCCCTACTCCTCCTGAGTATGGCGATACCACATGTGTGAGACTTTTCAACAGCGTGCCCACATAGAGAGGCCCAACATGCAGGGAGCACCGTCAGGTGTTCTGGGGGCATACGTTTCAAATCTAATTTGACTACCTATTACACTTTTGTGAGGCACTGTAGTGGCATGGATGAGAACTGATGTGGCATGGATGAGCATGAATGGGATGGATGAGCCGTGGATGGGATAACTGAGCATGAATGAGTATGGCTGAGTATGGCCAGGTAAGGCCACTGAGTATGGATGGGTATGGCTGGGTATAGATGGGATGGCTGGGTACGGCTGAGTATGGCTGAGTATGGCTGGGTATGACTGAGTATGGCTGAATACGGCTGAGTATGGATGGGATAGCTGGGTACAGCTGAGTATGGCTGAGTATGGCTGGGTACGGCTGGGTATGGCTGAGTATGGCTGGGTACGACTGAGTATGGCTGGGTACGGCTGGGTATGGCTGAGTATGGCTGGGTATGGCTGAGTACGGCTGGGTATGGCTGAGTATTGCTGGGTATGGCTGGGTACGGCTGAGTATGGATGAGTATGGATGGATATGGCTAATTATGGATTGGGGTGGATGGGATGGCTGAGTATGCTGAGTATGGATGGCTGAGCATGATGGATGGATGAGTATGCTGAGTATGGATGGCTGAGCATGGATGGATGGATGAGTATGGATGGGTATGCTGAGCATGGATGGCTGAGTATGCTGAGTATGGATGGATGAGTATGCTGAGTATGGATGGGTGAGCATGGATGGTTGGATGAGTATGCTGAGCATGGATGGGTATGCTGAGCATGGATGGCTGAGTATGGATGGATGGATGGCTGGAATGGGCACATATCAGCGCTGTGGGCACGCGAGAGCAGGATTCTGGGAGGACGTCAATGTACGCCCTCCCAGAGTTATCGAGCCGCGCTGTAGTCATCATTCAGCAGTTAAAGAGTAACTACGCTTTTGTTGAGAAAAAAGATTTCTCTTCTGTGTGATTAATGTGCAGTGCAGGGATTTTAACAAACATTGTTACATATTTCTACCTTTTTTTTGTTCTGAAGGATTAGCTGTTTGTCTGTGTCCATGTGCTGAGTGAATCTGTATGGGAGTGGTTTTATAATTATCAGCCAGCTGATACACCACCTGCAGGGCTCTAATAGGAAAAGTAGACGGGTCTGCATCCCTTTAGACATGATTTCCATATGGGAGTATCTCACCATAAATGACATTTTTGTTGCAGGGGATGCCCAAAATCTGACTTGTATCTTAGTGCAGACTTCGTGGAAAATCAGTGTAAGCCAATCACACAAGCAGGAAATTTAATTTTTTGGGGGGGCTTTCTGTACACCATCTGTGTAGAGAACACCTCCAGGTAGCCATTTTGCATTGAATTTTACAGAAAATTACAGCGTTGGTGATTGAAAAGGAAAGGTAATTTTTAACAACATTCAATTACAAAATGACTTTAGTCGCAATTGTATACACTATATATATATATATATATATATTTTTTTTTTTATTTGCTCTTTTAATTTTTTATTCCAACGAAAATTGGAGTTACACTTCAAGTGTATTTTTTTTTTCCTAAAAATGTGTGTTTGATAAATATCTGCACAAATATTGTATGACATAAAAAATTACAACAGCCACCAGTTTGTTCTAAGTAATTTTCTAGCAAACAATGCAGATTTTAACAAGTGTGCAAGAATTTTGGGACATATTAGAGGGCACTTTTCAATAGTTATTTAGACATAGGTGTCCTAAACCACGTGAGCTTACATAGGGTCCTGTCCAACAGCCAAGGCTGTTCCATTGGTGGATATAAATATACTTTAACTTCTGATAAATTCTTGACAGGCTGCCACAAGGTTTATTTTTTTATACAATGAATTATTTCTCTATTTTCCCAAAGATAGACAATCATCCTTCATGAGTTGATTTGTAGCAGTAGGTTATCATGACCCAACTGCTTTAAAACTTTACTACAGGTAACAACCTGGTAACTGATAAGGCAAGAATTTAGGTGTCAGTCTCAGTAGTAACACTTCCTCAATTTAGAATGGGAATAATTCTCTGGTAGACCAAGAGGACCCCTTCTGCTTTCTAGTCTTTAGGGTGGTTCTTCTGAAGGCCACATTTACTTGGGCAGCAACGAGACATACCGCATATACTCGAGTATAGGTCGACCCGAATATAAGCAGAGGCCCCTAATTTACCACAAAAAAAACTGGGAAAACGTATTGACTCGGGTATAAGCCGAGAGTGAGAAATGCAGCAGCTACTGTAAGTGTAAAAGAGGGTCAACAATGCCCATCTGCAGCTGCATGCCTCCCTGTGTCCTGTGCATGCCTACCTGTGCAGATCTGCCTACCTCCCTGTGTCCTGTGTACCTCCCTGTGTCCTGTGTACCTCCCTGTGTCCTGTGAACCTCCCTGTGTCCATTGCAGCCTACCTGTGTCCTGTGTACCTCCCTGTGTCCTGTGTACCTCCCTGTGTCCTGTGTACCTTCCTGTGTACCTCCCTGTGTCCTGTGTACCTTCCTATGTCCTGTGAACCTCCCTGTGTCCTTTGCAGCCTACCTGTGTCCTGTGTACCTCCCTGTGTCCTGTGTACCTCCCTGTGTCCATTGCAGCCTACCTGTGGCCTCTGTACCTACCTGTGTACCTCCCTGTGTCCATTGCAGCCTACCGGTGTCCTGTGTACCTACCTGTGTCCTGTGTACCTACCTGTGTACCTCCATGTGTCCATTGCAGCCTTCCTGTGTCCTCTGCAGCCTCTGTGCCCTTCTGCAGCCCCTGTGCCCTTCTGCAGCCTCCATGCCCTTCTGCAGCCTCCGTGCCCATCTTCAGCCTCCGTGTGCCATTTTGCACCAATCAGCGTGTAATAAGAAACAAACGGCGGCCATTCCAGTATTCAAAAGCCGCGCCTCCTCCTTGTCTGTGATAGGCGAACACTCAATTTCCCAGCAGTCAGTGTTCCACCTATCACGGACATCCACTCATCCTCATACCACGGACGAGGATGAGAGGATGTCCGTGATAGGCGGAACACTGACTTTTGGGAAATTGAGTGTTCCGCCTATCACAGACGAGGAGGCGCGACTTTTGAACACTGGAATGGCCGCCTTCTGTCTGCATGACACGCTGATCAGGTAGGCAGACGGCGGCGACTCGAGTATAAGCCGAGGGGGGCACTTTCAGCCCAAAAAAAAGGGCTGAAAATCTCGGCTTATACTCGAGTATATACGGTATGATGAGTTATGATTTTTGTTTTCTAACAATGTCCAAAGTCAATCGGATATTCCCTGGATCAACAGTCCCTTGTGTTATTGCCTATGAATGTTAATATCCTGTTATAATTTGTGCATTTAGGAATGTTTCCAGCTCTTTTTCAATACAATCTACTGATCTTGCTAGATCTAGTTCCTATCCTATCCCACCTTTAACCACTTCAGTCCCAGAAGATTTTACCCCCTTCCTGACCAGAGCACTTTTTACAATTTGGCACTGGGTCGCTTTAACTGACAATTGCACTATTGTGCCACTGCAGCAAGCAGCTTGTTATGGGGGCACCGGAGCCAAGCCGCTGCTCTGTGAGTCCATTCAGACTTGGAGCCGTGGCTCAGCCCTTTTTAGTTAAAGCGGTGTTCTGCCCACCGCTGCAAAAATTAAAAGCCAGCAGCTACACATACTACAACTGCTGACTTTTAATAATAGGACACTTACCTGTCCTGGAGTCCAGCAATGTCGGCACTTCAGCTGATGTTTCCATCAGCTGTTGGGTGCTGCCGCCACCATTGCGGGTAAAGGGAACCCGGCAATGTAGCCTTGCGGCTTCACGCTGGGAACCCTACTGCACATGCGCGAGACTCCGCTCCTCTCTCCTACTGACCCGGCGGCAGGGGAAAGAGGCGGGAGCCTAGTGGTGACGTCATGGGCCATGGCCCGGACTCCCGGAAGTGGAAACAGGATACCTGTCAAAGAGCGAAAGGTGCCAAATGTGGCACAGGAGGGGGGAGGAGACAAATCATCGGAAGTTCCACTTTTGGGTGGAACTCCTCTTTAAGCCAGGTTGGGAGGATTCCTAGTGCACTTGGAGCATGGGAGCTAAACCAGCACATCTAGGCCAGTAACAATGCAGGAGGCTGGGGAGAAGTAGACCTGCACCTAAGAGAGCTGGCTGTAGACTTTCTAGTCCTCATGGAGGTGGGGGGTGGATTACAAAAGGCCTTTAGGCCAAGCAAAGAGTTCCCTGAGTGAGGCTGGGTCCTGCGAGAGGTGTACATCTGGATGAGGTGATTACAGAGCGCACTAATGAGTACTAATGACCCTGGGTTAGGGGGAGATGGCTGCTAAAAGTTCTACATATGCTTTCACATGTGATTACTGCGGACTGTCCACTAAATGTGACTGACTATGTATTGTCAAGCAACTGTACAATATGTCAACGTGATGTGACTATTATGCCATTCCTTGAATTCCATCAGTAAAGTGCAAGAATTCTACTGATATATGTGGACATTCTTTTCTTGGGATATGAAGGTCAACAGCCCCTACCAAGCTTCTTCAATCGAGGAGGCATCCCATATGTACCTTATCCCCATCCAAATTCTATTCCCCTAATAAAACAAAAAAAAACAAAGTGCAAGGACTGCTTCTTGACTCGGTGTGTCTGGAAATTCGTGTGCCTGGATGTGCAGGGTGGGAGAAGAACCACATTCACCAGTGACCTTTACCGTGGTAGTGCTACACTTTTATATTTTACCAAAAAGTGGGTATTATATTGTGTTTGTGTGCACTAAAAGTTAGTTAAGTGTATTTTTTTCCTGAAAATTTTCATTTGATAAATGGCTGTGCAAACATTGTGTAACATAAAGAATTTCAACAACCTCCATTTTGTTAAAGAGTATTATAAGGCAATTATTTTAACAAGACTGGTGAAATGGGCAAACTTAAGTACCAATAAGAGATTGGTATAGATGGAGGATACACTTTATGCGACACAACTTCAAAAAACTATATGGATTCCACTGAAATTTAAAACACATAGTATAAATATGCACGAGTTAACCAAAACAGTATTTAAAATATGGGATACACTACACCGAAAAGAAAAATGGAAATACAATTCCCCTTTAATTCCATTATCAGGCACTCATTTTTTTAATCCCAGGAAACGGGACACATATGGGAAAACAAATAGGGTGTGCACAATTAAAAGATATCACAACGCACGGGAAAATTATAGTACGGTAAGATTTAATTAGGATTCACGGGTGGCATTATTTAAAGGATTGGGAATATTTACAAATAAAGCACTTCGTGAACACAATTCCCCAACCAATTAGAAATGAGGAAAGATTAACCCCATTCGAAAAGCTCTGTAACAGAAAAACATCAACAAGACATGGAATATCCCAAATATATGCAATTCTAACAGACCTATAAAGTCATGGGACATTACCCTTCATAAATAAATGGGAATACGATACGGCTATAAAACTGGATGAAACACAAGTGATAGGTGCAGTCAGTGGCGTTGCTAGGGGTGGATTTTGGGGCTATAGCCCCAAATCTGGGGCCCATAGCCCAGAGTCTCTACAGGGGTCCCCAAGGGGAGGGGAGGCTCTCTGGGTACCCTGATGTAAGGGGGAGGCTCTCTGGGGACCCTGATGTAAGGGGGGCTCTATGGGGACCCTGATGTAAGGGGGGCTCTCTGGGGACCCTGATGTAAGGGGGGATCTCTGGGGACCCTGATGTAATGGGGGTCTCTCTGGGGATCCTGATGTAAGCCGGGGCTCTCTGGGGACCCTGATGTAAGTGGAGGGCTCTCTGGGGACCCTGATGTAAGTGGGGGGGTCTCTGGGGATATGTACACACACACACACACGTACAGTATATTACTGTATATAAATGTGCATGCCCGCCCAAGCGTATGACTCTTTACTACGTTGCTATGGGCTCTAGCCCCAGATCTTTTGTAGACCTAGCAACGCCCCTGGGTGCAGTACACAACTTTCCAACCAACAAAACCTTGATTGAGGCAAATTACAAGTGCATGGTGTGCTGGCACTTGACCCCAGCTAGAATCAATAAATTCCATCCAAACAACTCCCCCCAATGTTGGAGGAATTGTAATAAAATAGGAACAACAATGCATATATGGTGGGACTGCCCTCTGATAAAAGAAAACTGGCGGGACATACTAACATATATAGAGAATGTAGCGCTGGCGCTACAAGAAGATAACAGGGGGAAAGATCCCGCAACACCCCTGGACTTGTTTGTTTCACGGGACAGCTAAAACCGTGACACAATACAGGAAAACATTGGTTCCGTTCTTGCTCAACGCTGAAAAGGGGCTTATTCCTAAAAAATGGCTGTGTAGTACGAAACAAACCATAAAAGAGTGGTTACAGAGAGTGGAATATATAAGTAATATGGAGACATACTCGAGTATATACCACAAAAAACTGGGAAAACTTATTGACTCGAGTATAAGCCTAGTTTTGGATCCCCCAGAGGGAGGGGAGGGGGGAGCAGCAGCAAAGGGTCCCGAAATGACATGCTGCAGATGGACACAGTTGACCGACTTTGGGGCCCTGTATCACATTGGTGCTAGGAACCCCATTATGTTTTAGTGCTAGTTCCAATGGGTTCTGCACCAAGTGGCCCCGAGATAGGGGGCACCAAAGTCGGGTCGTAAAATGTCAAGCACTTTTCTGCAGCACTGCATTAAAAAAAAAAAACACCATTTTATTATCCATTTGTTTCAGAAAATATATCATTTTGTGTCAAATTTGTTGCAAATAAATAAAAAAATATTTATACATCAGCGAACATGTATCCCATTCTCTATTTCCACTCCCTCATGTTTGATGGCTCTCAGTTTCTTCTCGTTAAACCATTCATGAACAAGCAAAACTGAATGTCAGGCTCATAATACCCTCAAACGTATACCCTGGAGGATGAACAGATTCTGTTGCAGATGCCACCGTCATGTCCCAGGCATCCACAAAACCCACATGCTTTTTAGTTATGGTCCCTTGAAGGCGATGACTTGAGTGCGGTTTCAGGGGTGTAAGGAGTTCTGGTAGGAAAGGGGTATCTCCAAGGGAAACCCGTGCCTTTTATAAGATACATAGATATCTTTTTCCATGTTTATAGCCTCGAGTGTCTTCTCCCAAAACCGCCATCCAGTCTCATGATGACGAAAATATTTTACAACTGGTGGAGACAAGAGAAACCTACCATGTTATATATACACTGGATAATATCATTTGCATGGTCTTTTTTTTTCAATATGTTTTTATTAAAGTTTTAACAACATACAAACATATAAAACATATAAAACAAAAGTGCTCTCCGTGTATACAAAGGGTCATTGGAAGTCATAACCATATGCAGTGCAAACATGGTACATCAGTACTATTTCTCTGTAAGGGTACATCTCTAGAGGCCCCAGATGGATAGCCTACAATCCCGAGTACAGTGACTTTGGTTCAAAGAGTTAACCTGCCTACAGAGGATGGTTTCAGGGGTGAGGAGTTCTGGTAGGAAAGGGGTAAACTGATTTGCAGTTTGCCCAGGTTTGGTAAATCCTTATATGTGATCCGTAATTCAGAGGCTCAGAGAGACTTTGGGTGGGAAGGAGCCTCCAATCCCGAGTACAGTGACTTTGGTTCCAAAAGAGTTAACCTGCCTACAGAGGAGGTCTGAAAATGGAGCAGTAAGGAGTCAGAACCAGTCAGTGAGGTGGAGGAGAGTAGTTCACAGCTACGAGAAACTGTCTGGTGACTAGAATATTGGTTTTCTGAGCTTCTGCGGCCTTTGAGGTAAGTGGAAGGGAACCCTAAACCCAAGTGTGGAACTGACATTCTGGCGTGGAGCTGTTACATTGTGGTAATTACAGTTGTGTTCAAAATAATAGCAGTGTGTTTAAAAAAGTGAGTAATGCTCTTATAATATCTCAAATCCTTATAATAGCTTTTATTTCCATACACGCAAAGGCATTGGGAACAATGCACAGTCTATTCCAAATCAAAACACGAAGAAAAATGTTTCAAATGTGTTATTACTTTACAGAACGTGAAGAAAAAAATGAATATTAGGCTTTTACAAAGAAAATAGCAGTGCCTGCATTTTTCTATACAAACTCAAACATTAACTGTTATAAACTGAAAAATGCTTGAAGATTTAGCTTTCCTTTGAATCACTGAACTAATATTTAGTTGTATCAGCACTGTTTCTGGGAACTGCTTCACATCTGTGTTGCATGGAGTCGACCAACTTCTGGCACCTGTGAACAGGTATTCCAACCCAGGACAATTGCACTACATTCTACAATTCCTCTGCATTTCTTGGTTTCAGAAACAGCATTTTTGATGTCACACCACACGTTTTCTATTGGATTAAGGTCCGAGGATTAACAAAACTTTGGACCACTGTAAAGCAAAGACTAGGTTTGGCAGGTTTTTTTTCTTTTACTCCTATTTGGCATAATCACTTTTATGCGGAACTGGCAAAACTTTGTGGATGAATGTGGGGATCTAACAGGATGTTGCTATGTCTACAAAAGGCTAGAGCCCAAAGCAGCAAAGTAAAGAGAGGCATACGCTTGGGCGGGCATACACATGTATATAGTATACATGTATGTGTGTGTGTATATATATATATATATATATGCATAGGGGTGTGTGTGTGTGTGTGTATCTATCCATCTATAGATATAATCATTACGTCCCCCCATACATCAGGGTCCCCAGTGTCCCCCTCATTACATCAGGGTCTCCAAAGAGCCTCCTTTTACATCAGGGTCCCCAGAGAGCTCCCCTAACATCAGGGCAGGGAGAGATGATGTCATCTCTCTGCTCTCTCGCTCGCCCACCGGCCAGCTCTCCCGTTCTGCCCACCAGCTCTGTCTTGCGGCCCTCCGGTTCTCCCGTTCTGCCCGCCAGCTCTGTCCTGCAGCCTGCGCACCAGCCGGCTCTGTCATGCAACCCTCCGACTCTCCAGTTCTGCCCGCCAGCTCTGTCCTGCAGCCCACGCACTCTCTGCCTCTGTCATGCGGCCCAGCTGCAGAGAGGCTGCGGCCCAGTGGTTGGGGACCCCTGCAGAGATTCAGGGCCATGGGCTCCGGTCCAGATTCGGGGCTTGCATCAAGGCTAAGGACTCTTCAAAGGAGTATGGAGGCAGGGTGCTGTGATATTTTCAGGAAGTTATGTACAGCACCCTGACAGCCCCTGCCATTAGCTATGATCTGTCTGCATTGTATAGAGAAGCCAAAAACTAGTGATGCATACCTCCCAACTTTTGAATTTCAGAATGAGGGACAATTGAGGAAGTAAATGAGCTGCAGTGCGCATTGCGGCCAAAGTCTTAATGGTGGGAGGGGCTTAAGGGGTGTGGCTAAACAAAACTCAGCTCTCTCACCAATGCCCCCAAGCTCTCACTAATGCTCCCCCCAGCTCTCTCACCAATACGCCCCAGCTCTCACCAATTCCCCCTCCTCTCTTACTAATCCCCCCTCCCCTCTTACTAATGCCCCCCCCAACTCTCTCACAAATGCAGATAAATATTTATTCCTGTGCTTTTTTAAGCACAGTTATGCTCACAGCTCCCACAGCAGTTTACGGTGCAGTTTCATAGCACTTCACCGGCTCCATCAGGGCCACTGAGAGGAGAACATCCGGGGCTGCTGATAGGCAGGATCAGGGCCGCTGAGAGGAGAGCATCGGGGCCACTGAGAGGCAGCATCTGGGCCGCTGATAGGCAGGACCAGGGCCGCTGATAGGAAGGACCAGGGCCGCTGAGAGGAGAGCCTCGGGGCTGCTTATAGGCAGGATCGGGGCTGCTGAGAGGAGAGCATCAGGGCCGATTAGAGGAGGATCGAGAGCCAGGGGCGGAGCTGAAAGGTGGCCTGCAAATGATGTCATCGGTTGCTAGGACGCTGGCGGTCCTAACAACTGGTGACTGTATTGAGGACGGAGGAGCAGAGATTGCCGGCCAGATTTTCTCCCAGGAATCCTCACTTGGTGCTGTGTGTGATAGCACACATTGCACCCATTGAGGATACCACTACGGAGTGGAGCCCAGGGCTGGAACAAGCTCCATCACTGGATTCCGGGACTCCAGCCCAAATCCGCAGGACCACGGGACTTACTTCAAATCGCGGGATGGTCCCGGACGGTTGGGAGGTATGGATGGCATTCCAAAGTCTAAAATAAAGTATGTGATAAAAACCATTGAAGTTTGATTTTAAATTTTTCATTAACATGCTAATGAGAGGGGATGTAATTACCAGGGAAGGTAAAATATAAGCAGATTAAACTTCAGCTTTAATAGACCAATTTAGAGCAAATCAGAGAAGTTAAGTGTCAGGGTTTACATACATGTTATCAAATATATGTATATTATAGCTAAACATGAAACCCTTTATTGCTTCCTATTACAAACTTAAAATACTTTTAGTTTTATTGATAGTCTAGTCCAGAGGTAGGCAACCTGTCAGTCCTGATCTACACATTGATTGAATGCAGGTGACGAATAGATAGCATTCAATTTCTGCCTTGCTGACCCTCAGCCCAGCTCCTCCTCCACCTGCAGAGCGGTGCAGGTAAGCGATATGCTGCAGTGTGCTGCACCGATCCCTGTCAGCCCTTCTCTGCCCTACTGAACCTGTACACTACCCTATACACACATGACCCCTGTACTAAGACCTTAAAACCACTGACCCCTGTACTGCCATACAATTACTGACGACATGGACTCAGCCATACAATTACTGACCCCCTGTACTCAGCCATACAATTACTGACCCCCTTGTACTGCCCTGCAAGTTAGTGACCCCTGTACTGCTACAAACTACTGACCCCTGTACACTGCCCTACATACACTACTGACCTCTGTACACTCCAATACGTCCTACTGACCTCTGTACACTGCCCTACATACTACTGACCTCTGTACGCTGCAATACATCCTACTGACTCCTGTAACACTGTCCTACATAGTAATGACCTCTGTACACTGCAATAAGTCCTACTGACCTCTGTACACTGCCCTACATCCTACTGACCTCTATACACTGCAATAAATCCTACTGACCCCTGTACACTGTCCTACATAGTAATGACCTCTGTACGCTGCAATACGTCTGACTGACCTCTGTACACTGCCCTACATCCTACTGACCCCTGTACGTTGCAATACATCCTACTGACCTCTGTACACTGCTGTACATAACACTGACCTCTGTACACCCTATATACTACTTACACTGGCCAGAACTCAGAGCAGACAGCCAGGCTACAATCGACCGCACAGCTGTAATCTTTGACCTCTTCTATGTTGTTTAGGTAGATCTTCGTCCCACAAAGATTGCCTACCCCTGGTTTTGTCCATCTGCTGATATGGGCAGAATCTTTGTGAGTTAGATAGACTGATTTGCTCCCTACTTGTTCCTCACCAAGATTGGCAACTTCAGTGACCAGTCGTGATGTTCCCTCTCCTGAATTCTGTGCTTACCTATTGGTCTAAGTCTTCCTGGCCATTTTCACTGGGCAATAATCAGACATGGAAAGTTAACCAACTTCATGGTTACAATATGTATTTGCATTTGAGGAGCTCCCTGGATTTGAGGGATCCTGCCTTCAGGCACGTTAGAAAGCACTTACTGTGGATGCCCTCTGTGAAGTACATGATGAACTGTCGTAATGTTGAATCTCCGATCAGGAAGAGTTTTTTCCCCTGTAGGCACTTTACAAAGTCCTCTGGAGTTTTGTAGGTGGTCATTGTGCAGTAGGCAGGATTCCATATATTATTGAAAAAGTATCCGCTTGGAAATGTGGAGTTCATTCCTGGCTGACATTTTAGCTTTGGAGGTAAAGGGATCTCTGAAAAAAGGACGGTTTTACAAAGGGAATGATTATTATATAGTAACAACAAAGAAGTTCAGCCTCACAAAAATTGCTCTTTACTTCCATAGAACTTCCAGGGGCATTTTTTTTAATTGTTCTGTTATAAAGATGAGCTAAATGTTAAAATGATGACCCACTCTGTACCATATATATAAAAAAAAAATGTTTTCATTAGTACATGTCCCCCATGGCAGTGCCCAGATTCCTATTCCCTAAAAATGGCCAGGATTATAAGGATCAGCCTCCTGAAGTTCAGGTTTCCTGAATCTCAAACAAGCTTTGCAGAACCCTTGGAAACTCATACCTGGACAGGTTGGCCCATCCCTAACTAGCAGTAGAGATGTAATGGTCGGATGAGTCCAATACCTGCAGACATCTCAAGTCTCCCACGAGGTGTGGGAGACTCCCGCATTTCTGCAGTGGCTCCCGCACACCCGCAAGCGCCTCTTTATCTCCCGGGAATGATCGGCGGGGAACAGCTGTGATCACCGATCTCCTTTGTATCGATTTTTAGCTGACAGACGCTTCTCCTTCTCTCCCTCCCAGGGCTGTCAGCTAAAAAGCTATACAGGGAGATTGGTGATCACAGCTGTTCCTCCCGCTGCACCGATCATTCCCATCTGCTCTGTGTGCTCCTCCTGCAGCTCCCTCTGTGTCCTTCTCCACCCCCCGCTCTCCTCTGGCCCCCTCCATGTCCTTCTCCGCCCCCCCCCCCTGATCTCCTCCGGCCCCCCTTATCCCCCGCAGCCGGCTCCCCTCCTCTCCTCTCCTGCCAATTGCAGGGGGAACTAGTAATTGGACACAGTGAGCGAGATCGCTCCTGTGTCCTGTGATTACTGAGCAGAGTACTGAGAGCGTTCTGAGAAAGGGAGTGGGGAACCTGCGTCCTCAGTCTCTTTGTCTGTCTCAAATGGGAGATGTCAGGGGTCCGTTTATACCCCTGATATCTCACCAAAGCCCCCCAAAAAATATAAAAAAAATAAAAAATATTGTAAAAAAATTCTAAAAAATTAGTGTAAAGTGTAAAAAAATTTAATAAAAAACTACTGACACCACTCTTCCCTGCCCTACCAACACTGTCCACTGCCTCAACCCCCTCCCCCCAAAAAGCATTGTGAAAAAACTACTGACACTGTCCACATGCAACCCACCCCCCACCCCCTCCCCAGAAGCACTGCGAAAAAATATTTAAAAAGCGATGGGGGCGTTTGCGGGTGCGAATCGCCACCTCCCTGAAATGAGTTTCTGCAGGTTGGGATGTCTGTACCTGTTCCCCCTGCCAGCCGCTGTGGTTTCTCCCATTAGCTTGTACATTATGTAGTGATGTACAAGCTGTTCGGGGAGAAGAATTCTTGCAGCAGATGGGGAGCGGAGATGTGCCAGCTTTTCAAAAGTCAGGCTAAGTATATTCACACTTCTTTCCCAGGTGACCTATTGGGTAAAAGTGACCTTGTCATGAAAAGGTCACATTGAAGAGTAACTCCACTTTTCCACTCCACTCCACTTTTTTACACATTCCCTCTGGGTGATCTATGTACATTAAAAGCAGGAAATTATGTTTCTGGGGGGGCGCTCTGTAAACCATCTCTGTACAGAACGCATCCATGTTGCCATATTGCATTGCATTTTTACAGAGAATTACAGAGCTGCAGATTGAAAAGGAAAGACCATTTTAACCACTTCAGCCCCGGACCAATTTGCAGCCAAAGGACCAGGCCCCTTTTTGCGATTCGGCACTGCGTCGCTTTAACTGACAATTGCGCAGTCGTGCGACGTGGCTCCCAAACAAAATTGGCGTCCTTTTTTTCCCACAAATAGAGCTTTCTTTTGGTGGTATTTGATCGCCCCTGCGGTTTTTAAAACAGAAATAGAGGGACAATTTTGAAAAAAATGCAATATTTTTTACTTTTTGCTATAATAAATATCCCCAAAAAATATATAAAAAAAAATTTTTTTCCTCAGTTTAGGCCGATACTTATTCTTCTACATATTTTTGGTAAAAAAAATCACAATTAGTGATTATTGATTTGTTTGCGCAAAAGTTATAGCGTTTACAAAATAGGGGATAGTTTTTATAGCATTTTTATTAATATTTTTTTTTTTTACTAGTAATGGCGGCGATCACTGATTTTTATTGTGACTGCGACATTATGGCGGACACATCGGACATTTTTGACACATTTTTGGGACCATTGTCATTTATATAGAAATCAGTGCTATTTAAATGCACTGATTCCTATGTAAATGACAGTGGCAGTGAAGGAGTTAACCACTAGGGGACAGGGAGGGGCCAAGTGTGACATGTACAGTAGGGGGGCGTGGCTGTACGTCTGACGTCACTGATCGGCTTTTCCGATGACAGGGAACAGCCGATCAATGACAGGCAGTGTAGGAAGCGCGGGGGGAGAGGTTTGTTTAAACAGACCTCTCCCGTTCTTCAGCTCTGTGAAGCGATCGCGGGACACCGGCGGCGATCGGGTCCTCTGGTCCCGCGGCCGTGGTCACGGAGCTCCCCGACCGGGTCGTGAGCGCACCACCGGCGACACGCGCGCGACCCCGCGGCTAGGCAATTAAAGGGGACGTATATAGACGTGCTTTTGCCTAGCCGTGCCATTCTGCCAACGCATATTTACAGGCGGCGGTCAGGAAGCGGTTAATAACATTCAATTGTAATATAACTTGTGTAGTAGCAATTGTATATGCTATAATATTTTTTTTTATTTACAAATGTTTTCCCCATTAAAGCGGAGTTACCTTTTAGGATGCCTACCCCTTCCTAACATATCAGCTTTCGTAAGATGGAATGTGCATGAAGCTGCAAAAAAATATTGGAGGTAAAATGTTATTACGCCTTTGCTAGCAGAGAAGAGATAATATATTATCTTTACGTGCGACAATAAGATAACAAACAAGGACGTTTCACTTGTTATCATTGAGTTACAGTTACACCCTATACATCCTACCATTATACATTTTTTTACAGCCTACAGACTTTTATTGCTGGCCGTGCCCCATCAGGGAGAGATACACAGCAAAATGTAAGAAGACGTCTTTCCAAAGAAAGAGGCAGTTGAGTTTACTTGCACTTTTTTGAAAGCAGATAAATCGCGTTCAGGGCTGTAGTTTTATACCGACATTTCAAACGGGTGTAACTGCTTGTAAACTCGTGTAAAAGCTGTAACCCGAGTTTGTGCACGTTTTAGTTTATAAGCGTTTTTAAAGAGGAGTAACCATTCAAAAAAATAAATAATTAAAAGTCAGCAGCTACAAATACTGCAGCTGCTGACTTTTAATAACCGGACACTTACCTGTCCCAGGGTCCAGCGATGCAGGGGATCAAAGCCCCGCTCACCCCCCCCCCCCCCTCCACTCAGTGGCACCGGCATTGTAACTGTGAAAACACAGCCGGGCACCCACTGCGCATGCCCGAGCGGCGCCTCGCGCCGTGATTGGCCGCGCAGTCATCTGGGACCTGTCACGTGTCCCAGATGATTGACAGGAGGGAGGGGCAGAGCTGAGCCCTTCCTGTGTCGAGGGGAAGTGATGTCACCAGCCCAGGCACTGAAGGAGGCAGACTACGAGGGAACCCCCTAGCAACAGCCATTTAGAGGTGAGTTAAAAAAATTTTAGGAATATT
>CM053031.1:262510922-262562562 GCA_028564925.1 Lithobates sylvaticus
AGCGAAGCGAGGTGAGCTACATATGAAAAGGATATTCTTTTTTTTTTATTTAAATACAAGCAGTATAAGTACCTTGTATCAGCCTCTTGTAGGCCTTGTACAGCAGAGCTCAAACTGGGAGGGAGAAGCAGCACGATAAATCAGTCATGTGCTAAGCAGGAGCATGCTGACAGGAGGAGCAAGCAGAGTGACAGAGAGATGAGCTGATCATTCTGACGCGTCTCTTCTCACTGTCCAGGCTGGGGGGGTGGGGTGGGGTGGAGACCTGTAAGCATAGCTCCCAACTGTCCCTGATTTCGAGGGACTGTCCCTGATTTGGAGCAATGTCCCTCTGTCCCTCATTCCTCCTCATTTGTCCCTCATTTTGGTCTGATCTATATAGATGTATATAAAATGCACTTTTTATCGATCAAAAAGTGTTTTCCAGCGCTAAACCTTTCATCCAAATTCTAAATTGCTGCATTTGTAGATTCCAAAAGCCAAAATAAAGGAAACGTAGTGGTAAAAAAAAGCACTTTTGGTTTTAACCAATCTTGTTTTTTGTACAATTCTCCTTTAAGAGGGCGTGGCAAGGGGTGTGTCCTATGCCTGCATACTTTTGCTGATAGGTGTCCCTCATTCCCATCTCAAAAAGTTGGCAGGTATGCTGTAATGCCGCGTACACACGATCGGAATTCTCGTCGCAAAAGCCTTGGATGTTTTTTCTGACGGAATTTCCGCCCAAGCTTGTGTTGCCTACACACGGTCACACCAAATTCCGACCGTCAAAGAACGCGGTGACGTACAACACTACGATGAGCCGAGAAAATTAAGTACAATGCTTCGGAGCATGCGTCGAATTGTTTCCGAGCATGAGTCGGAATTTTGCGCGTCAGAAATTGCCACAGACGATCGGAATTTCCGATAGAAACTTTTTCCGTTGGAAAAATAGAGAACCTGCTCTCAATCAGAATTTCGGCCAGCAAAAGTTCGAAGGAGCATACACACTGTCGCATTTTCCAACCAAAAGCTCACATCTGTCTTTTGCTGGCGGAATTTCCGATCGTGTGTACGGGTGTGTTAATAACGTGCAGCAAAGAAAGATTAGGTCCCCTCCTGTACTGTATAGCAGAGCTGTGTGAATCTTAGGGCTGAATAGACGGAAATAAAGATCCTTCGGCAGATAAAACAGCTTCCTAATATATATATATTATATGTGCAGAGGCGGCTCTCTAATTAGGCAAATTAGGTGGTCGCCAAAGGCCTCGCACTCCTACGGGGCCTCACGGCCGCCTAATTCGCCTGATGTGTGTGTTACAGTTGATTGGAATATCATGCAATTTATACAGTTAATTTCTATCGCTTTCATTATTTTTCCCATTTTGGGCCTCATGTCTAAGATTTGCCTAAGGCCTCACAAAGCCTAGAGCCGCCTCTGTATATGTGTATTTAGCTGTTTGCCTGGAGTTCAGCTTTCCGGTTATCTGTGGGTGGCCTTGCATGGTGTTAAACCATTCCTCATCCTGCTACTGTATTGATGACTCTTCCCGAGTTTAATTTCCTCGGCATCGCTCAGTTCAACAATCAGCGTATATTGTGCCCCAGGGCTCCCTCTCCCACCAGATTCTGCCGAGAAAATTGTCAGATAATTGGAGTTTCCTTTACCCCCAGGACCAGGGAGGCTGTAAATAGCTGGAATTAGAATAGATTCTGCTATGAAACAAATGATCTGAACTGAGAGAGAAAGTTCGAGCTACGTCACCTTCCCAAGCTTCTCATACATGAAACTTTTTGTAGGCCCTTGAGGTCAGCGGTATAAATCTGTAACTGCCTTACAAACTGCGTAACAAATGACGTTAGGAAAGGACTGATGCCAAATACAAAAAAAAAAAGAAAACAAGTTGGTCTGTATACTAAGTTTCAGGCACAACCAATAAGTTGCCATTTTCTGTCTAGAAAGTAGACATGTGCAATTCATTTAGTTTTTTTTCGTTTTTCGTTCATTCGTTATCATACGAATGAACGAACGATTCGCTAAAATTTTTAACGAATCATTCGAATCGAACGAATCCGAAAATAACGAAAATCCGAAAAAAACTAATTAGAAACAACGAATGTACGAAAGAAGAAAATCCGAAAAACGAAAACAGGAACAACGAAAATGAACGAAAAAATTTGTACATTCGTAACTTTTTCTTTTTTGTTGAATTGGTAATTTTCCGTGTCCCTTACAATGGCGCTGCTTAACGTGCCTCGAATGGATAGAACGAAAAAATTCGTACATTCGTAACTTTTTTTTTTTTTTAGATTCGTAACTTTCCGTGTCTCTAAAGCCCCATACACACGGTCGGACAAACCGCGGACCAGGTCGGTCGGATCCTGTCCGTCATACTTTGTCTGATGTTGGTTTTGCGTACACACGGTCGGACAAAGTTGTCGGAAAATCCGATCATTCTGAACGTGGTGACGTTTGTTGCCTACGAAGGGACTACGTAGAGCCAATAGCTTTGGTCTTGTAATGTGATCTGAGCATGCGTAGCACTTTGTCCGGTCGGACAACCGTACACACGATCGGATTTGGTGTGATCGGACCGGGTTGTCGGCAAATCTATCCAGCAGGAGATAAGACTTTGTCCGTCGGACAATCCGACGTACACTGTCCGATGGTGCATACACACGGTCTGATTTTTCAACAACATTGTCCGATCGGACAGAATCCATGAAAAAGTCCGACCGTGTGTATGGGGCTTTACAATGGCGCTGCTTAACGTGCCTCGAATGGATTGAACGAAAAAATTCGTACATTCGTTACTTTTTTTTTTTTTTCGATTCGTAATTTTCCGTGTCTCTTACAATGGCGCTGCTTAACGTGCTTCGAATGGATTGAACGAAAAAATTCGTACATTCGTAACTTTTTTTTTCGATTCGTAATTTTCAGTGTCTCTTAAAATGTAATAATAGCATACACATTACATAACATTATGAATTATGCTCCGATTACGAATCTACGAATGTACGAATAAATACGAATGCGTCCGAATTTCGAATAAACGAAAAAATAACTCTTACGAAAATACGAATCGTTACGAATACGAACACCGACGACTTACGAATGTACGAATCGTTACGAATCAACGGAAACGAAAAAAACGAAACGAAAATAAACAAATTTTTTTGTTGTGCACATGTCTACTAGAAAGCACTGCAGATATGCTGAAGTCAGAACATTCAATTTATTTTAAAGCAAAACTCCATGTTTAAAAGAAAATAACTACCCAGCAGTAGTAAAGCAGCCTTTGCAGTGCTGCTGCCCACTCGTCCACTAGATGGCACTGGTGTTCTGAGTTGAATGCTGACCAACGGCATTCAACCTACTTACTGTGAGCCCAGGCTGTCAGAAACACACCCTACTGCCCTGTACACGCGATAGGATTTTCCGACGGAAAATATTTGATAGGAGCTTGTTTTCGTAAACTCTATCGGACATTTTCCATCGGAATTTCCGTCACACAAAATTTGAGATCTGGTTCTCAAATTTTCCGACAACAAAATCCGTTGTCGTAAATTCCAAGCGTGTGTAGACAATTCCGAGTCACAAAGTTCCACGCATGCTCAGAATCAAGCAGAAGAGCAGCACTGGCTATTGAACTTCATTTTTCTCGGCTCGTCGTACGTGTTGTAGGTCACCGCGTTCTTGGCGGTCAGAATTTCCGACCAACTTTGTGCGACTGTGTGTATGCAAGACAAGTTTGAGCCAACATCCATGAGATTTTGTTGTCGGAATGTGTGTACGCGGCATACCAGTGATGGTGAATCTTGGCACCCCAGATGTTTTGGAACTACATTTCCCATGATGCTCAACTACATTACAGCGTGCATGAGCATCATGGGAAATGTAGTTCCAAAACATCTGGGGTACCAAGGTTCACCATCACATTACTGATTCAATCTTTCTAAAGAAGAAATCTCACTTCCATTTTTATCAGTGTGTTCTGTTCCTGGGGTGGGGGTGGGGGGCAAATTACATGTAGTACTTTGTCCCATGATCCTATCCTGTCTAAAGCTAACTGTGAGTTTGGTAAAGACAGTAGACTTTGAAGACTAAGTATAGTAGATATTAAAAAATGTATTAAAACAATGACAATTGGCAACTCACATATGGACAAGTATAAAATGTTTGTGATCACAGTCAGAAGGGGAATCAGTGAATAGGTGGAGTAGGAACACTGGCAGGTAAGACACCTGTAGTAACTGGGAGGGCAGCAAGAGGGCACCAATCTGTGCAAAGTGCAGTGGGTAAGAGATGTAAATTCACACAAACCAATTGGTGTCAGGAGCGTGCAATACTCCTGCCTCTCATTCCAGCATCCTGGTTTTGGCTGTGGCATTCTCCTTGTCTGTCTGCACAGTGCCTTGAAAAAGTATTCATACCCCTTGGAATTTTCCACATTTTGTCATGTTACAACCAAAAACATCTAAATGTAAATGTATTTTATTGGGATTTTATGTGATAGACCAACACAAAGTGGCACATAATTGTGAAGTGGAAGGAAAATGATAAATGGTTTTCAAAATTTTTTTTACAAATAAATATCTGAAAAGTGTGGCGTGCATTTGTATTCAGCCCCCTTTACTCTGATACCCCTAACTAAAATCTAGTGGAACCAATTGCCTTCAGAAGTCACCTAACTTAGTAAATAGAGTCCACCTGTGTGTAATTTAATCTCAGTATAAATACAGCTGTTCTGTGAAGCCCTCAGAGGTTTGTTAGAGGACCTTAGTGAACAAACAGCATCATGAAGGCCAAGGAACACACCAGACAGGTCAGGGATAAAGTTGTGGAGAAGTTTAAAGCAGGGTTAGGTTAGGTTATGAAAAAATATCCCAAGCTTTGAACATCTCACGGAGAACTGTTCAATCCATCATCCGAAAATGGAAAGAGTATGGCACAACTGAAAACCTACCAAGGCATGGCTGTCCATCTAAACTGACAGACCGGGCAAGGAGAGCATTCATCAGAGAAGCTGCCAAGAGGCCCATGGTAACTCTGGAGGAGCTGCAGAGATCCACAGCTCAGGTGGAAGAATCTGTCCACAGGACAACTATTAGTCGTGCTTTCCACAAATATGGCCTTTATGAGAGAGTGGCAAGAAGAAAGCCATAAGCCATTTGCAGTTTGTGATAAGCCATGTGGGGGACACAGCAAACGTGGAAGAAGGTGCTCTGATCAGATAAGACCCAAAATTGAACTTTTTGGTTCAATTTTGCCTAAAAAGCAAAATGCTATGTGTGGCGGAAAACTAACTCTGCACATCACCCTGAACACACCATCCCCACCATGAAACATGGTGGTGGCAGCATCATGTTGTCGGGATGCTTTTCTTCAGCAGGGACAGGGAAGCTGGTCAGAGTTGACGGGAAGATGGATGGAGCCAAATACAGGGCAATCTTAGAAGAAAACCTGTTAGAGTCTGCAAAAGACTTGAGACTGGAGTGGAGGTTCACCTTCCAGCAGGACAACGACCCTAAAGATACCGCCAGAGCTACAATGGAATGGTATAGATCAAAGCATATTCATGTGTTAAATGGCCCAGTCAAAGTCCAGACCTAAATCCAATTGAGAATCTGTGGCAAGACTTGAAAATTGCTGTTCACAGATGCTCTCCATCCAATCTGACAGAGCTTGAGCTATTTTGCAAAGAAGAAAGGGCAAAAATTTCACTTTCTAGATGTGCAAAGCTGGTAGAGACATCCCCAAAAAAGACTTGCAGCTGTAATTGCAGAGAAAGGTGGTTCTACAAAGTATTGACTCAGGGGGGCTGAATACAAATGCACGCCACACTTTTCACATATTTATTTGTAAAAAAAACCAAAAAATTATTAAAACCATTTATCATTTTCCTTCCACTTCACAATTATGTGCCACTGTTGTGTTGGTCTATCACATAAAATCCAATAAAATACATTTACGTTTTTGGTTGTAACATGACAAAATGTGGAAAATGTTAAGGGGTATGAATACTTTTTCAAGGCACTGTAGGAACAATTGAGAAAGAAAGTAATTGAGGTCTATCAGTCTGGAAAGGGTTATAAAGCCATTTCCAAAGCTTTGGGAATCCAGCGAACCACAGTGAGAGCCATTATCCACAAATGGCGAAGACATGGAACAGTGGTGAACCTTCCCAGGAGTGGCCGGCCGCCCAAAATTACCCCAAGAGCGCAGCGACGACTCATCCAAGAGGTCACAAAAGACCCCACAACAACGTCCAAGGAACTGCAGGCCTCACTTGCCTCAGTTAAGGTCAGCGTTCATGCCTCCACCATCAGGAAAAGACTGGGCAAAAATGGCCTGCATGGCAGAGTTCCAAGGAGAAAACCACTGCTGAGCAAAAAGAACATCAAAGCTCGTCTCAATTTCTCCACAACACATCTGGATGATCCCCAAGACTTTTGGGACAACATTCTGTGGACCGATGAGACAAAAGTGGAAATCTTTGGAAGGTGTGTGTCCAAGTATATCTGGCGTAGAAGGAACACTGCATTTCAGAAAAAGAACATTATACCAACAGTAAAATATGGTGGTGGTAGTGTGATGGTCTGGGGCTGTTTTGCTGCTTCAGGACCTGGAAGACTTGCCGTGATAAAAGGAACTATGAATTCTGCTGTCTACCAAGAGATCCTGAAGGAGAATGTCCGACCATCTGTTCGTGTACTCAAGCTGAAACGAACTTGGGTTCTGCAGCAGGACAATGATCCTAAACACACCAGCAGGTCCACCACCGAATGGCTGAAGAAAAACAAAATGAAGACTTTGGAGTGGCCTAGCCAAAGTCCTGACCTGAATCCTATTGAGATGTTGTGGTATGACCTTAAAAAAGGCCGTTCATGCTCGAAAACCCTCTAATGTAACTGAATTAGGACAATTCTGCAAAGATGAGTGGGCCAAAATTCCTCCAGGACGCTGTAAAAGCCTCATTGCACGTTATCGCAAACTCTTGGTTGCAGTTGTTGCTGCTAAGGGTGGCCCAACCAGTTATTAGGTTTAGGGGGCAATCACTTTTTCACACAGGGCCATGATGGTTTGGATTTTTTTTTCACCTTTAATAATAAACACCTTCATTTACAAATTGCATTTTGTGTTTACTTGTGTTGTCCTTGACTATTGTTTAAATTGGTTTGATGTTCCGAAACACTTAAGTGTGACAAACATGCAAAGGAACAGGAAATGAGGAAGGGGGCAAACACTTTTTCACACCACTGTATATATATATATAAATATTTTTAACATTAGTATATGTATTTTATAATATGATGATTTTACATCTCATATAATCTTTTGCACATATACCCCACATAAAAATGTATTTGAGTCTTAGAAAATGTGGTGACTCGACCACAAAAGCAAGAAAATAATACCTAGCACATAGACAGTAGTAGTCATAACAGCTCAAGATGACCTTTTTTCTTCTTCCTTTAAGAGTTTTTTTTTTTTTTTTTTAAATAGTTGTTTCGGCCGTATAATGAATATTTGTAGACTTCAAATCCCTGGCACAAATGAGAGGCTGGCAGCGCCGAGATAACAAGGGCACTGCCCTTAAGGTACGCGCTGCTAAATTTGGAGCAATTCAGAGGATTATGTCAGGAACAGTTTTAGTTACGAGCATCCAGAGATCCTCACAAAAGCAGCGGGACATTTATTGTGACAGGAGCGGCTCCCAGTATGGCAAGGAGTAGTGCCATCGCTCTGTAATTACCGCAGTCTGTCAGGAACACTATGGGCCTGGCAGACGCAATGCTGCTTCTCCAGGGGGGCACAAAACAAAACAAAGAGACAGGCTTGTCTGGGAGAAGATTGATTTAACTAGCCTGAAACACAGGATCTGACCAAATCTTGTTTCCTAATAGCAGGGGAGCTAAATATAGTGCAACATCTCTGCCCGTGTCACCGCGAGACGCCCAAAAAAGGTTTCTAAGCACGCCTGTGTTTTTATTTTTATTTTTTTTAGTTCAGCATTGGAATACCATATTGATTAGAAAATTTTGGATGACAACAGATTTGGACTGAATTTTATGTATGGCCAGATTTGAATTTTAGTGTTTTTTTTTTTTTTTTGGTGGTTTAGGTCCCGAAAATGGTTCCAGGGGAAGGCCATTAGACATGTGCACAATAGAAAAATTTGTTTATTTTCGTTTCGTTTCTTTCGTTTCCGTTGATTCGTAACGATTCGTAAATTCGTAAGTCGTCGGTGTTCGTATTCGTAACGATTCGTAAAATCGTAAGTCGTCGGTGTTCGTATTCGTAACGATTCGTAAATTCGTAAGTTGTCGGTGTTCGTATTCGTAACGATTCGTATTTTCGTAAGAGTTATTTTTTTGTTTGTTTTTCCGTTAGTTTAATTTTCGTTTATTCGAAATTCGGACGCATTCGTATTTTCGTACATTTAGTTACATTCGTACTTTCGTTAGATTGATTTATTCGTACTTTCGTAACATTTTTTTCGTAGATTCGTAATCGGAGCATAATTCATACGTTTATGTAATGTGTATGCTATTATTACATTTTAAGAGACACGGAAAATTACGAATCGAAAAAAAAAGTTACGAATGTACGAATTTTTTCGTTCAATCCATTCGAAGCACGTTAAGCAGCGCCATTGTAAGAGACACGGAAAATTACGAATCGAAAAAAAAAAAAAAGTTACGAATGTACAAATTTTTTCGTTCAATCCATTCGAAGCACGTTAAGCTGCGCCATTGTAAGAGACACGGAAAATTACGAATCGAAAAAAAAAAAAAAAAAAAAGTTACGAATGTACGAATTTTTTCATTCAATCCATTCGAAGCACGTTAAGCAGCGCCATTGTGAGAGACACGGAAAATTACGAATCGCAAAAAAAAAAAAAAGTTACGAATGTACGAATTTTTTCGTTCAATCCATTCGAAGCACGTTAAGCAGCGCCATTGTAAGGGACACGGAAAATTACCAATTCAACAAAAAAAAAAGTTACGAATGTACGAATTTTTTCGTTCATTTTGATTTTCGTTGTTCCTGTTTTCGTTTTTCGGATTTTCTTCTTTCGTAGTTTCGTTGTTTCTAATTTGGTTATTTCGGATTTTCGTTGTTTTTCGGATTCGTTCGATTCGAGCATTCGTTAAAATTTTTAGCGAATCGTTCGTTCATTCGTACGATAACGAATGAACGAATATAATAATTTTAACAAAAAAAAAACAAAACGAATTGCACATGTCTAAAGGCCATGCTGGAATAGAAAAGGGCCTTCTTCCAGTGATCTCACTACCTTCCTGAGGAAGGGGTCCTCGGCATCCCCGAAATGCTGCTTTGTTTTATGTTGCTAAATAAATAGTTTGTTTACAACTTCTGCTGATGGTGGGCCATTGACATTTCCATATCAGATATAGCACAGAAATGTTTTCCCATATTAGGTCCCAAAAAAAAAAGATGACAAATTTTAACTGTTGTGCTACAGAAGGACCTTGAAAATCCAATGGACAAGCATGGTCATGGGTGACAATAAAGAGGTGCTGCAAAGAGCCCGCTGGAAGGAATATCATCACAAGAAAGTAGAAATGTGCACAAAGTAATAATTTGTTTCGTTAGGTCATATTCGTTATGTTAAATTTTCGGAATTTGTTTTGTATATTCGGATTCGTTTTGTATATTCGTTAATTTCAAATCGATTAGAAATTCGAATTTCCGAATACGGCTATATTTGTTCTATTTTATTCTATTCTACTTTTTCTATTCTATGTGTAGCGGCCATAACCCCTAGGGGCGACCTTGACTTTTCTGGGCTTACCAATTACCTCCTCGTAGCCCGTCGGTTGTTGTCTAGGGGTTCCCAGGGTTAGTACCCAGTAACTTCAGAAGCTGACACACAAAAGTCCTTTTGGGGATTTTTTATTTTGCAGGGGTAACATCCAACCATAACACAGTCTCAGATGGGAATAGAGGGCACGGGTGATAAAACTCAGGCACTTTGAACTGCTGACATCCACTGAATGTATCTTAGTTAGCCCAGAGAGTAGCCACTCGCAGCTGGGCGCTTCACTGCTGGATAAACCTCTAACTGTAGATTTAGCGGCCAACATGTGATCCGGAAACTTTGCAAAGTCTCTGCCACAGACTAGATTGTAACTGAAGACAAATAGGAACCTTTCCCACAGTACCTGGATCTCTCAGCCTTCTTGGCGATACTGTGAGAAGTGTGGATTCTCTAGTGTACATACACCTCAGCTCCCAGGCTCTTACCGAGCAGCCAGCTTCTTGGCCCTCCTCCGAAGAGTCCTCCCCTGGTCACTTGTACGAGTTGCCGTGTCCCTCCAATACTGAGAGCACACCGAGACACCTCCGAATCCTCCTTCAGTTACTGGGCCTCGAACTAGCCAGTTCCGAGCCTCAGGAACCGATGGATCCCTGTCCCAGACCATGAGGGCCTCTGGGGCTGGTCAGGATGACCATGCTCACGGGGACGGCAGACACTCCTGGGTCCGGGACCCCTCACGGGGCTGGCCCGGACCAGAACCAGGAATCAATGCAGCAGCCAAACCCTATGCTTTATTCTATTCCTTTATTTCCTTCTATTCTTTTATGTTATCTTCTATTCTGTTCCTTTATTTTCTATCCTATTCTTTTATTTGCTATTCCATTCTATTCTTTTTCTATTCTATTTTTTTATATTATATTCTATTTTATTCTATTGTTTTATTTTCTATTCTATTCTTTTCTGTTTTACTCTATTCTATTTTATTCTATTATTTACATTTTTATTCTATTCAGCAGCCTTAATAGGAATCATCATCTTATTTCACTTTTAAACCCTACTGTAATTATTGCATTATGTTTCCATTTCAAATGTATTCATTTTCAAATTCAAATTTGGATCATTCCTTTTGTTCTAATTCATTTCAAATTCATTGAAATTCGTTACTATTGTGATTCAGAAGTTTGGATACGTCCGAATCTCTAAATGACAAAAATTTTGCCTGGATTTCAATTCGTAACAAAACAAATCGCACATTTCTACGAGAAAGACATCTGGAGAGGAGCTTTGCAAGATTGTGGTAGAAAGGAGAAGGGAGAAGAAGAACATGGTGGATGGATGACATTCAAGAAATGGCATTCGTATCTTGAAGCAGAACATGAACCTGGGACAAGGACAAATGAAAAGTGATAGTGAAAGCAACGTTCCAAGGTTTAAAGTTCACCAAAGATGACAAGCGATCATGGTGGTAGTGGTAATAAACCACCTACTTATGGTCATATAGTAGATGTGATGGTCAGGTGTCCACAAAACATTTGGTTGTATAGTGTATATAGGAATCTACTATTTGAGGCTCCTTAAAGGGAAGTCTATAGACAAGACCCAGGTGCCAATCAGATCTGAATATATTTCTGTTTAGCTCTAGAGCTGGTGTGGTGATGTTTTCCTGCTCACAGGTTTCGGTTGGGTTATCCCATGGAGGAAAACCACAGCCAGCCTCTTCTCAGCTTCTCAGTTTACTTGAACTGTGGCTGATTTGCTTCCCATCTGATAGTGCCTGCATAGTTCTGGGTCCAACGCCACTTGGCAGAGCCAGCAGTAAGACACCAGACTTTTTTTTTTTTTTTTTTTTAACTGCCCATCGGACCACCACAATAAGGAGAGCATTCTCCCAACTGACTAACCATGAAAGGGTAATTTTTCCTACCGACCACCAATAAAATGGTTTTAGCAGAGGAAAGACCTGGAAATAATTTTAAAGGTTCCTCTAGGGCAGTGATGGCAAACCTTGGCACCCCAGATGTTTTGGAACTTCGTTTCCCATGATGCTCATGAACTCTGTAGTGTAGTTAAGCATCATGGGAAATGTAGTTCCAAAACATCTGGGGTGCCAAGGTTCGCCATCACTGCTCTAGGGTAAAAAGGTTGAGAAAAGCTGGAATAATGCATTTGTCATTTCACATCGGATTTTTGTTTTCTAGACCCCATACTTCTGGACAACCAACAAATGGCCTGCCACAGAACTGGACTACGGTAGTTATTAATATTATTAATATTTTTGCTGTTTTTTAATGCCATAAATAGAATAGTAGATGGCAGAGATTAAAGACAGTAACCCTCTATTTGGCACAGACATATCGGCATAGATCTCTTGGCGGGTTAGATATTGGTGCCCGGACTTTCAGTGATGAAAAATTGTGATGTGGGTTTGTTTTGGCACAAGTCTTTTTGCAATATTGGTATCATGCTTATAAAATATTCAGCAAAACTTACATTTCAGCAAAATTCTTGGCTCAAAAGTAATATTAAAGCGGAGTTCCGCCTGCCCCTGGAGGCAATTTTTCCATGAAGATCACTTCTCTGGACAGTGGAGGGGTGTACCTGTGTCCCACTGGTTTCCGCCAGTTCTGTGCGAAAGGCACTGCTGGACACCTTCCAATGTTGAAGGGATGTAAGCATGATGTGTTTTTCATCTGCTGCATTAAAGTGATTGTAATGCTTTGTACACACGGTCGGACATTCCGACCACAAAATCCGTCTGATTTTTTCCAACGGATTTTGTCCGAAACTTGTGTTGCACACACACGGTCGGACAAAGTTGTCAGAAAATCCGATCGTCCCGAACAAGGTGACGTAGAAAACGTACGACAGGACTACGTACAGGTCAGTAGCCAATAGCTTTCGTCTCCAAATTTCTTCTGAGCATGCGTGGCATTTTGTGTGTTGGAATTCTCTACACACGATCGGAAAAAGTCTGATCGGATTTTGTTGTCGGAAAATTTTAGATCATGCTCTCAAATTTTTTCCATCGGAAATTCCAACAGAAAATGCCCACTAGAGCCCACCAACAATCGGATTTTCCGACAACATAAACCGATCGGACCTTTGACATCAGAATATCCGACCGTGTGTCATATCATACAGTACTTACCTCCACTGTGCAGCTCGTTTTGCACAGAGTGGCAACGAACCTCGTCTTCTGGGGTCCCCCGGTGGCTCTTGCAGCTCCTCCCCACATCAGATAACCCCCTGGGAGAAGCGCTCTTTCACCTTATAGATGCATTAAGGTGAAAAAAAACCTTTAAGTTTTCTTTGCCGACCACTGCATCCTCAACGCTGTCCGTTTCTTTGTGCTTCTTCAAAAGAGCTTGAACAGCACATCTTAAAACCCTGCTTTGAAATCTTTGCCTGGGAGAGACCTTGCTGATGCAGTATACCTACCTTGTGTCTTGTTGTTGTGCTCAGTTTTACCATGCTGCATGACCTGTGACATGAAACTGTCTTCCACAACCTCACCTTAGTAGCAGAGTTTGGCTGTTCCTCACCCAGATGTAAGCACAGATGTAAACACAGCTCTTTCTCTTAATTATTGTGTTGCAACCTACCTGAAAACAATGATCATTAGCACCTGCTTGGTATAGTTGGTTAATCATTCACCTGATTATAATCCTACAAAATCCCTGACTTTGTGCAAGTGTAAAGCTGGATACACACCATACAATTTTCTTTAGATTTTTTTTCCTTTAGATTTCTCAAAACCATATAATATGAGGTCAAATTTAATTTAAATTAGAATATATATATATGCATATACATTTAAATTCAATTTGTATGCAGTCAGGCAGGCCCTAGCACTACATAGTTGAAGGTAAATCTAAGCCTGGGTTCACACTATTGCGAATTCGCAGCGGGGGAAAACACTGCGAATTCGCAGGACATTTCAAAACCCATTGTTTTCAATGGGGCACGTTCACATATGTCCGGTGCATGCGCATTGCAGAAAAAACGCAACCGTCTTTGGTGCGGTGCGGGACGGATCAGGTGCTAATTCAGGCCCATTATCTTCTATGGGCACGCATCTGATTCGCACCTGGCTTGCGTCCTGAACAGAAATTCGCAAGTCATTGTACTACCTCTGAGGGGGAAGTCCACGCCCAATTTTTGAAAAAACAAAACGGCATGGATTCCCCCTCCAGAGGCATACCAGGCCCTTAGGTCTGGTATGGATTTTAAGGGTACCCCTACGCCGAAAAAAAAAAACGGCGTGGGGGTCCCCCCAAGATCCATACCAGACCCTTATCCGAGCACGCAGCCTGGCAGGTCAGGAAAGGGGGTGGGGACGAGCGAGCGCCCCCCCTCCTGAACCGTACCAGGCCGCATGCCCTCAACATGGGGGGTGGGTGCTTTGGGGAAGGGGGCGCCCTGCGGCCCCCCCACCCCAAAGCACCTTGTCCCCATGTTGATGAGGACAAGGGCCTCTTCCCGACAACCCTGGCCGTTGGTTGTCGGGGTCTGCGGGCGGGGGGCTTATCGGAATCCGGGAGCCCCCTTTAATAAGGGGGTCCCCAGATCCCGGCCCCCCACCCTATGTGAATGAGTATGGGGTACGATGTACCCCTACCCATGCACCTAAGGTGTAAAGTGTAAATAAAAAAAAAACACAAATTTTTGAAAATATTTTATTGCACTGCTCCGGGGGTCTTCTTCCGTCTTGGGGGTCTTCTCGCCGGACTCCTCCGCTATTTTACCTAGCTCTTTTACCGAGCGGAGGAGCCCGGCTTTCTTCTTCGTCGTCGCCGTCCTCTGGGGGTCTCGATCCGCCTTCGGGGGTCTTCCGGGGTCTCTTCTGTTCTTGCCGCTGTTGTGGCCTTCTGCGCCTTCTTCTTCTTCCGATGTTGACTCGTCGCTCTCTCTGGTCGGAATGGCAGAGCCGCGCTGTGCTGGGACTTATTTAGGGACAAGGGGGCAGGGTCACATGCTCATGTCACATGGTGACCCCGCCCCCTATGATGTCACAGTCCCAGCGGATCGAGACCCCCAGACGACGGCGACGACGAAGAAGAAAGCCGGGCTCCTCCGCTCGGTAAAAGAGCTAGGTAAAATAGCGGAGGAGTCCGGCGAGAAGACCCCCAAGACGGAAGAAAACCCCTGGAGCAGTGCAATAAAATATTTTCAAAAAATTGTGTTTTTTTTTATTTACACTTTACACCTTAGGTGAATGGGTAGGGGTACATCGTACCCCATACTCATTCACATAGGGTGGGGGGCCGGGATCTGGGGGCCCCCTTATTAAAGGGGGCTCCCGGATTCCGATAAGCCTCCCGCCCGCAGACCCCGACAACCAACGACCAGGGTTGTCGGGAAGAGGCCCTTGTCCTCATCAACATGGGGACAAGGTGCTTTGGGGTGGGGGGGCCGCAGGGCGCCCCCCTTCCTCAAAGAACCCACCCCCCATGTTGAGGGCATGCAGCCTGGTACGGTTCAGGAGGGGGGGCGCTCGCTCGTCCCCACCCCCTTTCCTGACCTGCCAGGCTGCGTGCTCGGATAAGGGTCTGGTATGGATCTTTTCGGCGTAGGGGTACCCTTAAAATCCATACCAGACCTAAGGGCCTGGTATGCCTCTGGAGGGGGAACCCATGCCGTTTTTTTTATAAAAAATTTGGCGTGGATTTCCCCCTCAGAAGTAGTACAATGAGTTGCGAATTTATGTCAGCAGCTGATTCGGACCTAAAACGCGGACACACCGCAGAACAGCCGACGTTTCACTGCGCAGTCACGCAGGGCCTTCAATTCGCACCGCACTAGTCTGAACCCAGGCTTAAGGAAATCTAACAACAAAAGTTGTATAGTGTGTATGTAGCTTAAGAATTGATGCTGGTTTGCAGCAAAACGAATAGTCACACCAAATATTGATTTGATTTTCCTTCTGTTTGCACTTTGTAAATTGATAAAAATAAACAATTAAAATATATATTTTTACGAGCATGCTTGTGTTTACAACACACCTACCTAAAACCTAGTAGCATAGACCTGTTTAGGCGTGTCTGTAATAATATATTTTCCCTATTGTGGTTTTATTCTTTAGCAATTTATCTGGCAAAGAAAAACATCAGAAAACAAGGAGATTTGGTGGAGCATGAGAAGGTGAGCTATTCATTTTTGCACATAATTTCTTGTATAGAATTAATGTTTGAAAACCACTTGCAAAAATCTTCCTCTTAAAGCTGAACTCACACACTTGCCTTGCCTCCATGATAACTGGGCAAATAAATGGTAATTCTGTTCAGACAGCTGTACAATCTAGGTAGCCCTGCCAGATAGCATGGGCAAGTCTCTCTACCTGACCTCTCTCTACTACATTGAAATGGTACAGCTTGGTCACTGACCCGCTCCTAGCCTTCTGATTGGACAATCAAGGAGCTGTGCCTCATGGCAAAGGTCATCACTCTGCTCATGGCCTTCCCACCTGCTGTCAGCAAACCGCCAGTGTTAGACTGACAGCACTTTGCAATGCAGTACAGTCCTAGTACTCCCCCTCTGTCTTCTAGTTGAGTGCTGCAGTGCACAATCAATGCAGATTCAGGTATTTGTTCTATCTGCCTTTATATAGAGACATTTTATTAATTGCTCATGAGTAGGGATGAGCCGAACACCCCCCGTTTCGGCTCGCACCAGAACCCGTTACTATTAGTTACAATGGATGCGAACGTTCGAAATCAAAAGTGCTAATTTTAAAGGCTAATATGCATGTTATTGTCATAAAAAGTGTTTGGGGACCGGGGTCCTGCCCCAGGGGACATGTATCAATGCAAATTTTTTTTTTAAAAAACGCCTGTTTTTTCAGGAGCAGTGATTTTAATAATGCTTAAATTGAAACAATAAAAGTGTAATATTCCTTTAAATTTCGTACCTGGGGGGGTGTCTATAGTATGCCTGTGAAGGGGAGCATGTTTCCTGTGCTTAGAACTGTCCCTGCAAAAAGTGTAATTTTTGCAGGAAAAAAAGCTATTTAACCACTTCACATCAGGCCGTAGCCAAATGCAGGCCACAGCGCGGATGTGAAATCCCGGGAGGCCGTCATATGACGGCCTCCCCTTTCCTCGTTCCCTGTGCGCGCTCACGAGCGCGCAGCAGGGAAATTCTGTGTTGGCCGTGTCCCTCGGACACGGCCAATCACAGATCGCTGTAAACGGCCAATCACAGCGGCCGTTTACAGCGCGATCGCCCTGGCCAATGAGAGATGATCTCATATGTAAACATATGAGATCATCTGTCAGCGCCGCTCCCCCTCCTCACACAGAGACAGCGTGTGAGGAGGGGGAGATGAACGGCTTCAGCGCCGTAAGTTTTTAAAAAAATTAAAAATTAAATGCCATCTGTGCCCACTGCCACCACTGCAATCTGTCCCCAATGCCATCTGTGCCCAGTGACATCGCCATCTGCCAGTGCCATCCCCAGTGCCATCTGCCAGTGCCATCCCCAGTGCCATCTGCCAGTGCCATCCCCCAGTGCCATCTGCCAGTGCCATCCCCAGTGCCATCCCCAGTGCCATCTGCCAGTGCCATCTGTAGTCAGTGCCATCTGCCAGTGCCATCTGCCAGTGCCATCTGTAGTCAGTGCCACCTGTCATCAGTGCCACCTGTCATTAGTGCCATCTGTCATCAGTGCCACATAGTGCCATCTGTCATCAGTGCCACATATTAGTGCCATCTGTCATCAGTGTCACGTATTAGTGCCATCTGTCATCAGTGCCACCTGTCATCAATGCCACGTATCAGTGCCATCTGTCATCAGTGTCATGTGTCATCAGTGCCACGTATTAGTGCCGTCTGTCATCAGTGCCACGTATTAGTGCCATCTCTCATCAGTGCCACATATTAGTGCCACGTGATATCAGTGCCATGTATGAGTGCCATCTCTCATCAGTGCCACATATTAGTGCCATCTGTCATCAGTGTCACGTGTCATCGGTGCCCCGTATTAGTACCATCTGTCATCAGTGCCACATCAGTGTCACGTGTCATCTGTGCTACGTCAGTGTCACGTGTCATCAGTGCCACGTCAGTGTCACGTGTCATTGTCCTGTTGCTCCAGGGCCTTCAAAAGTGTAATAGGTAGTCAACAATTTAGATGTGTAATTTATGCTCCTAGAACACGTGATGGCGCTCCCTGCATGTTGGGCCTCTCTATGTGGCCAGGCTGTATAAAAGTCCCACATATGTGGTATCGTAATACTCAGGAGGAGTAGCAGAATGTATTTTGGGGTATCATTTGTGGTATACACATGCCATGTGAGAGAAATAACCTATTACAATGACAATTTTGTAGAAAAATAAAAATAAAATAAAAAAATAATTCATTTTGCAAAGAATTGTGGGAAAAAATGACAATATCAAAAAGCTCACCATGCCTCTTACTAAATACCTTGGAATGTCTACTTTCAAAAAAGGGGTCATTTGGGGGGTATTTGCACTTTCCTGGCTTGTTCGGGGCGCAAGAAATGAGATTGGCCACCAGTAGATCAGATGTGATCAATTTTGTATAATTCGCACTACAGATTGTAGAGTCTCTAACTTTCACAAAGACCAAATAATATCCACTAATTTGGGTTATTTTTACCAAAGATATGTGGCAGTATAAATTGTGGCCAAAATTTATGAAGAAAAATTAATAATTTCCTAAATTGTATCACAGAAACAAAGTTTTCGGTCTTTTTTCAATTATAGCGCAAAAAATAAAAAACCCAGAGGTGATCAAATACCACCAAAAGAAAGCTCTATGTGTGCGGAAAAAAAGGACAAAAAATGAATTTGGGTACAGTGTTGCATGACTGAGTAATTGTCAGTCAAAGCATGAGAGCACCGAAAGCTAAAAATTGGTCTGGATGGGAGGGGGGTTTAAGTGCCTGGTAGGCAAGTGGTTAAAATCACTCGCGGCTAATGTATTGACGGCTCCCGTAACACAGAGAACAGTCATTCATTGAAAGTCATTGATAAAAAAAAAGTCATTGATAAAAAATAAAAAATTTTTTAAAAAAAAAGCGTGGGGGTCCCCCCAAATTCAATAACCAGGCCCTTCAGGTCTGCTATGGATATTAAGGGGGCCCCCTGCCCAAAAAAAAAAAAAAAAAAAAAAAAAAAAAAAAGGCGTGGGGTCCCCCTCAAAATCCGTGCCAGACCCTTGAGGTCTGGGATGGATTTTAAGGGGAGCCCTAGCCCAAAAAAATGGCGTGGGGTCCCCCTCCAAATCCATACCAGACCCTTACCCGAGCACGCAACCTGGCAGGCCGCAGGAAAGAGGGGGGACGAGAGAGCCCCCCCCTCCCTCCTGAACCGTACCAGGCCACATGCCCTCAACATTGGGAGGATGCTTTGGGGGTCCACAACCCTGGCCATTGGTTGTGGGGGTCTGTGGGCGGGGGCTTATCGAAATCTGGAAGCCCCCTTTAACAAGGGGAACCCCAGATCCCGGCCCCCCCCCTGTGTGAAATGGTAAGGGGGTACAAAAGTACCCATACCATTTCACCAAAAAAAAGTGTCAAAAATGGTAAAAATGACAGGAGACGGTCTTTGACAATTCCTTTATTAAAATCTTCTTTCTTCTTTCTTCTGGTCTTCCTTTCTTCATCCTTCAGTTTCTTCATCTTCTCCTTCCGGCATCTTCTTCTATATTCTTCTTCCATCTTCTTCTTCCTCCGATCCGCTTCTTCTTGCGCTGGTCTTCTCGTCCGGCATCTTCTTCCATGGCGTTGGCGTCTGTTCTTCTCCTCGCAATGGGAGGCTCCCACTGTGTGAGGCTTCGCTCCGTCTGACAGGTCTTTTATAACGGAGGGCACCTGTTGACCCCCCCCCCCTCTGACGTCATGGAGAAAGCCATAGGGAATTCCCCATGACGTCCCCGTGCGTCAAAGGGGGCGGGGTCACCAGGTGCCCTCCGTTATAAAAGACCTGTCAGACGGAGCGAAGCCTCACACAGCGGGAGCCTCCCATTGCGAGGAGCGGCCCGAGAAGAGACGCCAACGCCATGGAAGAAGATGCCGGACGAGAAGGACGAGAAGACCGGAACAAGAAGAAGCGGATTCGAGGAAGAAGAAGATGGAAGAAGATGCCGGAAGGAGAAGATGAATAAACCGAAGGATGAAGAAAGGAAGACCAGAAGAAAGAAAAGGTAGGGGTACCATTACCATTTCACACAGGGGGGGACAGGATCTGGGGGTCCCCTTGTTAAAGGGGGCTTCCAGATTCCGATAAGCCCCCCGCCCGCAGACCCCCACAACCAATGGCCAGGGTTGTGGGGATGAGGCCCTTGTCCTCATCAACATGGGGACAAGGTGCTTTGGGGTCTCAGACCCCCAAAGCATCCTCCCAATGTTAAGGGGCATGTGGCCTGGTATGGTTCAGGAGGGAGGGGGGGCCGCTCTCGTCCCCCCCTCTTTTCCTGCGGCCTGCCAGGTTGCGTGCTCGGATAAGGGTCTGGTATGGATTTTGAGGGGGACCCCACACCATTTTTTTTGGCTGGGGTTCCCCTTAAAATCCATCCCAGACCTCAAGGGTCTGGTATGGATTTTGAGGGGGACCCCACGCCATTTTTTTTTTTTTTGGCTGGGGTCCCCCTTAACCGGTTCCCGACCGGCGCACGACGATATACGTCGGCAGAATGGCACGGACAGGCAGGAGGGCATATGTATAAGTCCCTCCCTAATGCCGTCCATGCCATCGGGAGCGCACCGGGAGCGGTGCGCTCCCGCGCCGGTCGGGACCCCCGTGAGTCCGGTCGCGGGTCCCGCGGACTCGATCGCCGCGGGGACACCCACGATCGTCTCACGGGGAGATGCGGAAATAGACAGCATCTCCCTGTTCTGCCTAGCAACTAGTGACGCCGATCTCTGCTCCCTGTGATTGGAGCAGAGATCAGCATTCACTAGCTGACAGCCACGCCCCCCCACAGTAAGAAACACACCCCTAGGCATACTTAACCCCTACACTGACCCCTTGTGGTTAACCCCTTCACTGCCAGTGTCATTTATACAGGAATCAATGCATTTAAATAGCATTGATTGCTGTATAAATGACAATGGTCCCAAAAATGTGTCAAAAATGTCCGATGTGTCCGCCATAATGTCGCAGTCACAATAAAAATCGCTGATCGCCGCCATTACTAATAAAAAAAAATTATTAATAAAAATGCTATAAAACTATCCCCTATCTTGTAAACGCTATAACTTCTGCGCAAACCAATCAATAATCGCTTATTGCGATTTTTTTTACCAAAAATATGTAGAAGAATACGTATCGGTCTAAACTTTTTTTATATATTCTTGGGGGATATTTACTATAGCAAAAAATAAAAAATAATGCGTTTTTTTTTTTTTTTTTATCAAAATTGACGCACTTTTTTGTTTATAGCGCAAAAAATAAAAACCGCAGGGGCGATCAAATACCACCAAAAGAAAGCTCTATTTTGTGGGAAAAAAAGGACGTCAATTTTGTTTGGGAGCCACGTCGCACGACTGCGCAATTGTCAGTTAAAGCAACGCAGTGCCGAATCGCAAAAAGGGGCCTGGTCCTTTGGCTGCAAATTGGTCTGGTCTGAAAGTGGTTAATATCCATAGCAGACCTGAAGGGCCTGGTTATTGAATTTAGGGGGACCCCCACGCTTTTTTTTTTTTTTTTTATCAATGACTTTTTTTTTTTTTTTTTTTATCAATGACTTTTTTTTTATGAATGGCTTTCAATGAATGACTGTTCTCTGTGTTACGGGAGCCGTCAATACATTAGCCGCGAGTCATTTTAAATAGCTTTTTTTTTTCCTGCAAAAATTACACTTTGTGCAGAGACAGTTCTAAGCACAGGAAACATGCCCCCCTTCACAGGCATACTATAGACACCCCCCAGATGTGATACTGCAATGCTGTACTAACAGCACGCACACACAAATCCCCAGAATCATAGCACATAATGTCAGCAGTCAGCAGCACATAACACTGACACTGACGCTGGAACACAACACAATATGCGAGGCCGCCGCCGTGGCGGCCTTTTATACTGTGGGGCGTGTACTAAACCCCCTGAGCTATAATTGGCCACAGGCATCCTGCCTGTGGCCAATTATTGCTCTCCTCGCCACTGGCTCTTTGATTGGCCAAGCATGCGAGTCACAGTGCATGCTTGGCCAATCATCAGCCAGCAATGCACTGCGACTGGCGCAGTGCATTGCGGGCCGCTCGCATCACACGAATTTGATACGAGCGGCCCAAATAGTTCTGGGCTCGCCGAGCGGGCGAACGCCCGATGTTCTATTCGAACATGGGTTTGAATCGAACACCGGGCCCATCCCTACTCATGAGTTTAGATTTAAGGGTGAAAGAGTATTTTCTTATCCTGGTGTTCCACTTTAAAGAGAAATGTGTAGCCTTGTCAATTAATTTTAACTATGTGTGAAAGATCAGCTTGATTTACCTAAGGTTATATACAATATAGAATATTTCCCGCTATATGCCACGTGTAAGTATTTAGTAGCAGTCATATTTTCTCAGTATATATACAGTGTGTGCTTCCTGCTTTACATTGCTATAGAAGGGTCAGGCTTTACCTCTCTTTCTCACATTGCAAGTTTTTAGGGCCAGTTTACTTTTTCAAAACAATGCACTCCCTGTGTGGCTGATATCTTATCACATCATTGGTTAAGAAGGGGGGGCTGAGTGAGGCTGAGTCATATACAGAGCTCCCTCTTGTGGTTAATCTACAAATCTCTGCATTTAACCATTTGCCACCAAATCAGACATGTACGTGATTGTGTTCAAGTGGTTATACCAGGGTTATGGCTACAGCTGTCAGCCATACCCCCGGTATCCAAATTTTCAGCTGGGTATTTCCTACCCTATATAAGTGATCTGAGCGGCTGATTAGCCACTGGATCACTTTTAAGAGACCCCCCCCCTTCCGCCACCCACCGGTGCCCATACCTTGCTTTCAGCGCACTGGGGAGCCCGGGATCTGACCTGGTGGTTGCTGCCGATGAGGATAGAGGTGACTGGAGACCAGATCATCTCAGATCACCTTTATGGGCTAGGAGACCGGGAGCGACAAGCATTTTTGTCACTTCCAGTTAGGGGAAATGTAAACACTGCCATTTTGGGGGGGAGTTTAAGCATGAAATCATGTTTTTTTCTTTTTTCTTTTTTTTTTAGTCTCATGCTTTCAAGAAAAAGATCTGGGTTTTAGTCTTATAGATCCCAGATGTCTCCATAAAGAGGACCTGTCATGCTTTATTGCTATCACAAGTGATGTTTTATTATCACTTTTCAATAAAAGTGATAAAAAAAATTACAGTGTAAAAATAAAAAAAATGTAATAGAATAAATAATAATAATAATATATATACATTTTTAAAACGCACACAGATTGCGCACGCATATGGAAACGGTGTTTACACCACACATGTGAGGTATCGCCTCAAATGTTATGGTGAGAGCAATAATTCTACCTCTCAACCTCCTTTTTAACTCTAAGCCCCCATACACACGGTCGGAAATTCCGACCACAAAATCCGTCTGATTTTTTCTGACGGATTTTGTCTGACACTGGTGTTGCATACACACAGTCGGACAAAGTTGCACTTTGGCACTTTGTCCGTCGGAATTCTGTACACACGATCGAAAAAAGTCCGATCGGATTTTGTTGACGGAAAATTTGAGAGCAGGATCTCAAATTTTTTCCGACGGAAAAAGTCCGATAGGAGCCCACACACGGCCGGATTTTCCAACAACATGGTCCGATCGGACATTTTCCGTCGGAATTTCCGACCGTGTGTACGGGGCATTACTCTAAACTGGTAGCCTGTAAAAATGTTTATGGAAATTTTTAAGTATCGTAGTTTGTCGCCATTCTGCGTGCGTGCACAATTTGAAAGCATGACATGCTAGGTATCTATTTACTCAGCGTGACATCATCTTTTATATTTTACCCAAAAACTATGTTATTTATTGTATTTTTCACATTAAAATTTATTAAAGTGAATTTTGTTTAAAAAAATCGCATTTGAAAATCTGCTGCAAATACCGTGTGACATTGCAACGACCATCATTATATTCTCTAGGGCCTCTGCAAAAAAAAAAAAAAAACATAAGGTTTGGGGGTTCTAAGTAACTTAGTAAATAAAAAGTGCCATGCCTGGTCTTTAAGTGGTTAATACGAGGGGTCTTCAAAAAGTCTCTGCAGTTATATTTTATTTAGAAATAATGAGGGCGGGAGGAGTAGTAATTGGTCGTGTCTGAGGCTGTCATGTGACTAGTCTGTCTGGCATTGCAGTTTAGTAAAAGTGATGTATTTTGTTTTTGAAATTCTTAAAAAAAAAAAAAAAAAAAAAAAGTGCAGAAACTTTTTGAAGAACCCTACAATGATCATCAATGTACAATGATTAACATGGGGAAAAAAATGTTTTTAAGGTAAACACTACTCTTTCTCCACAACAGCACATCATCACCCTCCCTTTGCTCCTTCGGCACTCTGTTGAGCTGCCAAATGCAAAGAGAATTTCCTGGTACTTCTGGGTATGGAGAGCATGTGACCCACACCCCTTCTTCACATGTGACAGTGCTGGTACTAACTGATTGGTCTCTTGGGCACCCAGTGCCGTCACACAGTTTGAAGCTTTTACTGGACTTCCTGTCTTCAGTCCCAGCGGTCAAACAGAGCGGCCGGGTAGTGAAGGGGAGGTGAGCATGTGCAAAGGGGAATATTGGGTGAACAGGTCACTTTAATTAAATAAATTATTATCTGAATATCTGTGTGTGAGATGACTACCTTTTGAGCTGTATTGTTTCCATGTTGTCATGTTTGTTTAGTAGATTGCTCCAAAAGACACCTATCCGTTCTCTTTATATTTCAACAGGATAACTATAATCAGCTGCACAAACGAATCAACCACACGTGGGACTTCGTGGTGATGCAAGCGCGAGAGCAACTCCGGTAAGTGACCCCCGTGCGATACTGACATTCTGGAGTTCACTCTTACCATTCTTTTGCATAATCCTTGCAAACACATAATAAATTCAGTTATGTTGAGTGCCTAGAAAGGATTGCCGCTTAAAGCACCAGTCCACCAAAAGCAATGCCACAGCTGTAGGCGGAATCTAGTTGGATGTGTCACACCTCGGCTTCTTACACCTCTTGGGGACTCTAGTGGTGAGATCTCTCTGCTAGAAGTCCTAGTTCCTTAAATTTGGATCATCTCCACCACCTTGGAGATATGGATGTTCCCGCATATATTATAGTTGTGGTAGTTCCACCCATCTTTAAGTTGTAGGAATTTCCACTCACCTTATAGTTTGGGCATTCTCCTCCACCTTGGGGTTGTGGGCATTCCAAATCATCTTGGATTTGTGTGCTTTCCCACCCATCTTAAAATTATGGGTGTCCCCTCCCAACTTAGATTCGAGGGCATTCCAATACATCTTAATACATAAGTAAAAAAAGTTTTATTGAGATAAATACATACAGCTCAAGACATTACAACCAAGTAAACTGCATGATAAACATTCCAATACATTAAAGCCACCGTACATGGTCGGAAATTCCGACAGAAAATGTCCGATCGGAAAGACAGGCGAAGATGGATGCGTCCTGCAGTGGGGACGACGCAGGCTCAGTTTGCAGGTAAGTGTCGCATTATGTGCTAGTACATTAGCACATTAAGCCTTTACTTTGCAGGAAAGGGGCAACAAAAAAAAACAAATGAGAGAGTTTACTTCCGCTTTAAATCCTTTTCCACCCATAACATATTCAATTTGCCAAAATTGGCATCCATGAAGGTCTTTGTTCAGGCACTTCCTGTTATGGTGTGACAGCTCTGTCCTTGTCTCCCAAATTATGATTCTGCACTGTTACCCATGGACTCAGGGCAGGGACAAGGTCATCTGGAGCCCAGGGCAAACATGCCCCCTCCCCCAAGATATTAAATCATGTGTCAGAAAAAATCCCCCTATCACCAAAAAAAATGAAATCGAGCACTAATCTGCATGCCTGTACTCCTAAGCCTAAATCCCCTCCCCACAGTACAAATCCACCTCCCTGCTGACATCCCCCCTCCTGGCTTAAATCGTTATCCCCCCATCCAACCCCCGCCCTCCCAGCTCAAAACATCTTACCCTATATGCCCCAGCACAAATCCCCCCGCACAAATCCTCTCCCCCACTCCAATTCCCCCCTCCTAGCACAAATACCCCCCAATCAACTCCCTACTAGCACAAATACCCCCAATCAACTCCCTACTAGCACAAATACCCCCTCCAAAAAATCTGATCTTAGCACAAATCATTTTCACCCATCTCCCCTCCGAACACAAATCCCCCCAAATCACTACTCCTAGCACACCTACCCTGCTTTCCCTAGAACAATTCTTATCCCCTGCCACCCCTCTCAAATTCTCCCTCCCAACACAAATTCCCCCCCCCCCCCCCCCCCCCCCCAATCTCCTTGTGGTGCCCCCACCACCTCACATTATACTGCAGTGCCCAGGGCAGCCGCCTCTCCTGCCCACCCCTTGTCCCGGCCCTGCATGGACTTCTGCTGAAGACTACATACAAGAGACCATTTCCACATACATTGCACAAGAATGGTCGACTGTTGTCACCATCAGAAAAACAGATAAGACAACAGTGATGTCAAATATTCCCCAAAAAATTGAAAATCCCAGAGAATTCACTTGTTATAGTTGCCCCAGAATGACCTCTCCTCGGTTTACAGGGCATGGCAATGACCATAGACGTACAATCTTCTGAGTCTTGTCTAAAAACATCTGAAGTAAAAACTGCCCATGCTGCCAATAGCAACCAATAATCATCTCAGTTTTGATTTCCCAGAGTAGCTTACAGAAGGAAAGGCAGAGACTAATGTCCATAAATCTCTATAAATTCCTCTAGTAACTCCCGGGCCACGGGCCTAAAATGATGCTTCAATTGACAATTTGAGGTTCACTGAGTGTAAACGAGATCCGAGGTCTTAAAATGAGTACAGACAAGGCCACAGCTCTTCCTTGGCACATTAATTCGGCCTGTCAGGCCCAATCTGCCTCACATCATTGACAGTAAACTATTGTTATTTATTTCATATTGACTCACACCGAGAGGAGGGGGGGGGGCCAAATCTGATATCTCCACGTTATGAGCAGAAGACGTCCAGTCATCATTAGCTCCCAGTTTGTCATGTCAGGACTAATCCCCCTCATACGTCTTTTCATAAGGCCCAGATTAGTTTTCGGCTGGAAAATGAAAAATTAATCTTATTCTGTTATATCAAAGCACACCGAGGGACATAAAATCACGGCCTTCTGGCTCAAGAGTAAGACGTACAGCATTATGTGTGTCGATTTTGCATTTCTGCCGTTCCAAGAAGTATTTTCTGAGTTCCCAGGTGTCAGTCCTCCTCGGGATAAGAATTATTTTTGGTGCTTTAGTCCACAAAGAACTGTTCCCTTTTCTCATGGAAAAAAGGAAATGACCAAAGAGCAATTGCAACATTTGCTAGCACGCAGGGAATATTTATTGCACGCCCGCTCTGTGTTCAATTCCCTACTTACCATCAGGGATGAGCTCAGGCATGTTTAGATATTAGTCTAAACCTACCTGAGTTGTCCCACCAGGAGGCCAATTATAAGCAGCCAAGGCATTCCTCCCAACAGCTGTTACATAGCTAGTCAGGTTGAAAAAAGACACAAGTCCATCCAGTTCAACACAAAAAATATATATATCAAAATACAATCCCATATACACAATCCTTCTTCCACAGTTGATCCAGAGGAAGGCGAAAACCCCCAGCAAAGCATGATCCAATTTGCTACAGCAGGGAAAAAAATTCCTCCCTGATCCCCCCCGAGAGGCAATTGGATTTTTCCTGGATCAGCTTTATAATGTCAGTACCCAGTTATATTATGTACACCTAGGAAAGTATCCAGGCCTTTTTTAAATCAATCTACTGAGCTGGCCAGAACCACCTCTGGATGGAGTCTATTCCACATTTTCACAGCTCTTAGGCCCCTTTCACACTGGGGCGGGGAGCCGCGGTGACGGTAAAGCAGCGCTATATTTAGCGCTGTCTTACCGTCGTTTTAGCCGCGGTTTTCAACCGCTCGCGGTGCGGTTTTACCCCCCGCGAGCGGCCGAAAAAGGGTTAAAGACCCCCGCAGAGCGCCGCCGTAGCGGCGCTTTTGCGGCGGTATTGCCGCGGTATCACCGCGGTGTCCCATTCTAATCAATGGGAAGGAGCGGTATAGGAGCGGTGAACACACCGCTCCTATACCGCTCCAAAGATGCTGCTAGCAGGACTTTTTTGACCGTCCTGCTAGCGCACCGCTCCAGTGTGAAAGCCCGCCGGCTTTCACACTGGAGTTAAAGGGGCCGGATTTTTTCAGGCGGTATACAGGCGCTATTTTTAGCGCTGTACCGCCTGAAAAACGCCCCAGTGTGAAAGGGGCCTTACTGTGAAGAAACCTTTCAGTATTTGGAGATGAAATCTTTTTTCCTCTAGACCTAAAGAGTGCCCCCTTGTCCTCTGTGATGACCTTAACGTAAATAACTCAACAACAAGTTAACTATATGGACCACTTTTGTATTTATACATGTTGATCATATCCCCTTTAATCTCCTCTTCTCAAGAGAGAATAAATTCAATTCCTCTAATCTTTCCTCATAGCTGAGCTCCTCCATGCCTCTTATCAGTTTGGTTGCCCTTCTCTGCACTTTCTCCAGTTCCCCGATATCCTTTTTGAGAACTGGTGCCCAAAACTGAACTGCATATTCCAGATGAGGTCTTAGCCCCCGTACACACGGTCGGAAATTCCGACCACAAAATCCGTCAGATTTTTTCCGACGGATTTTGTCCGACACTGGTGTTGCATACACACGGTCGGACAAAGTTGTTGGAAAATCCGATCATTCTGAACGTGATGACGTTTGTTGCATACAACAGAACTACGTAGAGGCTAGTAGCCAATAGATTTGGTCTCGTAATTTGATCTGAGCATGCGTGGCACTTTGTCCGTCGGAATTCTCTACACACGATCGGATCGGATTTTGTTGTCGGAAAATTTGAGAGCAGGATCTCAAATTTTTTCCGTCGAAATTCCGACGGAAAAAGTCCGATGGAGCCCACACACGGTCGGATTTTCCGACAACATGGTCCAATCGGACATTTTCCGGCGGAATTTCCGACCGTGTGTACGGGGCATTATGCCATGTACACGCGAGCGGAATTTCTGACAGAAAAAGTCAGACGGAATCTTTTCATCGTGTATTCCGATCGTGTGTATACCCCATCTGACTTTTTACGTAGAAAATTCTGACGGACCTAAAAATAGAACATGTTCTAAATTTTTCCTACGGAACCAATTCCTATCGGGAAAACCGCTCGTCTGTATTCTGTTCCGATGTACCAAAAACGACGCATGCTCTGAAGCAAGTACGAGACGGAAGCTATTGGCTACTGGCTATTGCACTTCCTTTTTCTAGTCCCGTTGTACGTGTTGTACGTCACCGCGTTCTAGATGGTCGGACTTTGGTGTGACCGTGTGTATGCAAGACCGCTTGAGAGGAATTCCGTCCGAATTCTATCGGAGAAACCTTCAGAGTTTATTCCGACGACAAAACCGCTCGTGTGTACGCGGCATTACTAATGATTTGTACAGGGGCAAAATGATAGCCAAATGTGATGGGTCGCCATATGTGATGCTACACCATCATCAGGAAACCAATCAACATCAGGAAGTGCCACATAACCATTGCAGGAGTGCATGTAAACAGGAAGTGGTTGCAACAAAGCAGCAGTGGACTTTCAGTACTGAGGTTAGGGTTGCCACCTAATCCCTTTAAACCCGAACACATATGAATCACACAGGTTCTGAGGCTAATTTAACGCAGATAAGGCACCAAGTGAGTTTAATTACAAACTTAATCAGCCACAGAACCTGTGTAATTAATATGTGTTCGGGTTTAAAGGGATGAGGTGACAACCCTAACTGTGGTGCATACAAAGGATGATAAAAAGGGCAAAAATGTACTTTTTAAAAGCAAAATCATGTCACTTACTTATAATACATGGTGCTTTAGCACACTAAATGATGCTCATAACACGTGTGCACACATGTGCATAGAAATTCGCTCAGTGAAAGGGCATGCACATTCTTTCTGTGCTCCTGTGCCATTTGAAAGCTTCTCATTGATTTAAAATGGAAAATACAGCATTTGGCCACTAGATGCCACTATAGAATGAATTTTCCATGATACTTATGCCGCGTACACACGTGCGGACTTTTGCCGGCGGACTTAGTCCAGCGGACAATCCCGCCGGACTTTCCAGCTGGGTCCGCTGGACTTTCCGAGCGTGTGGACTTGCCCACACACGCACGGACTTCTCCGGCGGATAATCCGCCGGCCAAAAGTCCGCGGGACTTTTGAAAATGAACGGACTTGCCCACACACGGAGCAGTCCGTTCATTTAGAACGTAACTTCAGGTTACGTAGCTAGCGTAGGCAGTAAATGCCGCCGCGCTAGCTCCGTGACCTGGCATGGATTTAAAGGGACTCCCCACGCCGAAAAAATGGCGTGGGGGTTCCCCCCAAATCCATGTCAGACCCTCATCCGAGCACGCAGCCTGGCAGGCCAGGAAAGGGGTGGGGACGAACGAGCGCCCCCCCCCCTCCTGAGCCGTACCAGGCCGCGTGCCCTCAACATGGGGGGTGCCCTGGGGAAAGGGGGGCCGTGCGGCCCCCCCACCCCAAAGCACCTTGTCCCCATGTTGATGAGGACAAGGGCCTCTTCCCGACAACCCTGGCCGTCCTCCGGGACTGTGACAACACAAGGGGGCGGGGTCACCATGTGACATGAGCATGTGACCCTGTCCCATGTCCCTATATAAGTCCCAGCGCAGCGCGGCACAGGCATTCCGGGCAGAGAGAGCATCGGGTCAACATCGGAAGAAGAAGAAGAAGAACAAGAAGAAGGACAAGAAGAAGAAGAAGGCGGCGGCGCGGAAGACGACGGCCGCCGCAAGAACAGAAGAGACCCCCGGAAGACCCCCGAAGGCGGATCGAGACCCCCAGACGACGGCGGCGACGACAAAGAAGGTAGCCGGACTCCTCCGCTCGTGAAAGAGCTAGGTAAAAGAGCAGAAGAGAGCGGAGGAGTCCGGCGAGAAGACCCCCAAGACGGAAGAAGACCCCCAGAGCAGTGCAATAAAATATTTTTTCAAAAGTGTGTGTGTTTTTGTACTTTACATTTTACACCTTAGGTGAATGGGTAGGGGTACATTGTACCCCATACTCATTCACATAGGGTGGGGGGCCGGTATCTGGGGGCCCCCTTATTAAAGGGGGCTCCCAGATTCCGATAAGCCCCCGCCCGCAGACCCCGACAACCAACGGCCAGGGTTGTCGGGAAGAGGCCCTTGTCCTCATCAACATGGGGACAAGGTGCTTTGGGGTGGGGGGGGGCCGCACGGCCCCCCTTTCCCCAGGGCACCCCCCATGTTGAGGGCACGCGGCCTGGTACGGCTCAGGAGGGGGGGGGGCGCTCGTTCGTCCCCACCCCTTTCCTGGCCTGCCAGGCTGCGTGCTCGGATGAAGGTCTGACATGGATTTGGGGGGAACCCCCACGCCGTTTTTTCGGCGTGGGGAGTCCCTTTAAATCCATGCCAGGTCACGGAGCTAGCGTGGCGGCATGTACTGCCTACGCTAGCTACGTAACCTGAAGTCACGTGCTAAATGAATGGACTTGCCGATGAGCGGCAAGTCCGTTCATTTCAAAAGTCCCGCGGACTTGCCTACTAACGGCGGGATTGTCCGCCGGACTGCCAAGTCCAGCGGATAATTTTAAAACCAAACTTAAAACTTTGGCGCCAAAAAGTCCGCCGGACTTTGGCGCCAAAAAGTCCGCCGGCGCCTACACACGAGGGGATTATCCGCTGGACTTCAGTCCAGCGGATAATCCCGCGGGATTGTCCCTTCGTGTGTACGCGGCCTTAGAGCCACCTAGAGGCCAAATGCGCTATTTTCTGTTTAAAAATCAATGATAAACATTTGACCAGCACTGGATATAGCCTAATAACATTGTTTGTTTTTACCCCAATAACACAGAATGAATGTATGTGCACGCTCACCAAATTGCTAATAATTTTTTAATAAATACACCCTTTGTGTAATTAATTTAGGGGTTAGCTGTCTTTGCTATTCATACTGTATGTACTTCCTTTTTCTAATAAATATTGATTAAAAAAAAAAAAAAAAAATTAGGGGTTAATGCAGACACTTTGACACACCAGGGGTGAGACAGTCAGACTAATCAAGCTTGTAAGCTGATTCCTGCACATCCCTAAAGAAAATACAGGCAACGTAAAGCAATTACCCATGATGCACTGTGCTTTTATAGACACATTCCCTTCCTTTAAGAATGTTTTAAATCCCCATGAATAAGTAAAGTGTTTATTCGCTATACTTAATACAGAAGGCGCCCATAAAATATTCATGTAAATCCGCCATGAAAAATTCATAATAATGTGTAAGATTTCTGTGATTTTTGCTGCATGTGCACATCGAACCATATTTGTCCATACTTATTAAAGCAAGCCTTTTTACAGACGCACAAAAATATTTCGGTGAGTTTTTTTTTTTTTTTCCTTCAATGAGGCATGTGAATTTAAAATGTAGCTCAGAACACAAGAAATAAAATACCTTATTTATTTTCCATTTGGAAGGCCAAAGATCCCTCTTCTTATTGAATTTGGTCTCATAATGTCGATTTAGCGCGGTTCCAAGTGAAATAGTATCAAACTTGGTTATTTATTTCATAGGAAACTACAACTTATATACAAACCTAAGAACAAAAATGTAATATACTGCACCAGTCCTTAGTATGGTGGATGTATTATGCCACGTACACGGGATCGGAATTCTCGTCCGAAAAAGCTCTGATGGTTTTTCCGACGGAATTTCGCTCAAACTGTCTTGCCTACACACGGTCACACCAAATTCCAAAGGTCAATAACACAGCGGCATACAACACGTTCGATGGCACTATAAAAGTGAAGTTTAATGCTTCCGAGCATGCGTCGAATTGTTTCCGAGAATGCGTCGGAATTTTGCGTGTCGGAATTGCATACATATGATCGGAAAATCCGATAGAAAGGTTTTCCGTCGGAAAAATTAAGAACAGGTTCTCAATCCAAAGTCCGTCGGAAATTCCGACAGAAAAAGACCGTTGGGCATACACACGGTCGGAAAATCCGATGAAAAGCTCCCATCGGACTGTTTCCATCAGAAATTCTGACCGTGTGTACGCGGCATTCATTTTCTTTTTTTCAGGCTTTTTCCTGTTATCCTGCTATTAGCACACTTCCTGTCCTAGAGTGACAACCCTTCCTCACTCACTGTACTGTATTTGTGTATACTGTGTATACTGTGGTCTTGGCCACCGTGCTGTAGCTCAGTTTCAGGATCTTGGCAATCTTCTTATAGCCTAGGCCAGTGATGGTGAACCTTGGCACCCCAGATGTTTTGAAACTACATGCTCAAGCACTCTGCAGTGTAGTTGAGCATCATGGTAAATGTAGTTCCAAAACATCTGGGGTGCCGAGGTTCGCCATCTTTATCTAGAGCAACAATTATTTTTTTGAGATCCTCAGAGAGTTTTTTGCCATGAGGTGCCATGTTGAACTTCCAGTGACCAGTATGAGAGAGTGAGAGTGATAACACCAAATTTAACACACCTGCTTCCCATTCACACCTGAGACCTTGTAACACTAACGGGTCACATGACACCGAGGAGGGAAAATGCCTAATTGGGCCCAATTTGGACATTTTCACTTAGGGGTGTACTCACTTTTCTTGCCAGCAGTTTAGACATTAATGGTTGTGTGTTGAGTTATTTTGAGGGGACAGAAAATTTACACTGTTATACAAGCTGTACACTCACTACTTTACATTGCAGCAAAGTGCCATTTCTTCAGTGTTGTCACATGAAAAGATATAATAAAATATTTACAAAAATGTGAGGGGTGTACTCACTATTGTGAGATACTGTAGATATGTATAATATTATAGAATATTATTATATTTTGAGACTCTATGGGAGCATCAATAATAAGTGTTCTTTTTCAAAAATAGTGAAAGTTCCCTTTAAAGCCCCATACACACGGTCGGACAATCCGCGGACCAGGTCGGTCGGATTCTGTCCGTCGTACTTTGTCCGATGTTGGTGTTGCGTACACACGGTCGGACTACGTTGTCGGAATATCCGGTCTGCAAGAACGTCGTGACGTAAGTCGTCGTCCACGAGATTAGAAAAGGGAAGTTCAGCACCACGTCAGGCACCCGTTGGGCTCCTTCTGCTGATCCCGTGTTTATCGAGAGTTAGTCGAAGTTTGGTGACTTAAGATTCGCGCTTCTCAGTTTTCTGACTCAGATCGTTACTGCTCTTCAGTTTGTGCTTGTCGTGCGTATCTGTTTATTAGTGCGTGTAGTCAGTTCGCATTTGTTGGTCATTGCGGCCTATATCTTGATATAGGACGCTTTGATTTGCACTGCTTATTGTCTGCTCGTTTCTGGTATTCATTTCGTTCTTTCAGGCCTTGCTGTTTATCGGTGCTTTCTGTTTGTCCGTTCTGACCAGCCGACCTTTTGTGACCTTGTGAGCGATGTTTCCCGTGCGTACTCGTCGCCGAGTTCGTGATGTACGCGGAATTGGTGTCGGGCTTTTAGCTTTGAGCCAAGACCCGTCCATGAACAGAGTGACGAGGAGTATGTGGACCAAGAATTGGTTGCTTCAGCGTGACCAATTCTCGCACATGCCTTTGCTTCGTGAGATCCGGGAGAATAATCCTGATGATTTCAGGAACTTTCTCAGGATGACGGACCCCGATTTTCACCGTCTTTTGGCTTTGCTGACCCCCTTTATCAGCCGGCAGGATACCTGCATGAGACAAGCCATTACTCCGGAGCAGAGGCTTGTTGCCACGTTGAGGTACTTGGCGACAGGGAGAAGTCTTCAGGATTTGAAGTTCTCTTCAGGTATCTCTCCCCAGGCCCTGGGAATCATTATTCCAGAGACCTGTTCTGCCATCATCCAGGTCCTGCAGGAGGACTATATTAAGGTAACATTTATCCTTTACTATTCCCTTCTATGTATGCTCTGTTTGCTAATGTCTTCTATTTTTGACCTCCTTCCCTAATTACCATGATTGCAATATGTTCTAATATGCTGTGCCCCTTTTCTCCTTCATGCATTTTTCCCTTCACTTACCTCCCCAGCATGCTCTTCTGCCCCAATAGACACCTATGGCCTAGTCACTTAAGCAATGTCTTTTGTCTGCTGCATAGTATTGTTTGCCCCCAAACACCCCCTAAAATATGCACAAATGTTTGCTGTGTGGTTTACTTCATGTAGAGCCCCTTTTTTTTTTTTTTTTTTTGGTGGGGGGGGGGGGGGCAAACTCATTAGGAACCCCCTCCCCCAACTGCTCTGTCAGATGGTACCAATCCTTTATCTGCTGGCTTTCCCAAGGTCCATACACACTATATACCTACCTCTTTATAGTGGGCATCTTTAGGGATGAATTCAGCAAAGCATGTAGTGCAAGGGGCTGCCTCCATACTTTCCATTTCCTATTTTTTTGTCTTCTTTCCCTCCTATTAGCTTGCTTGGTAATTTCATAATGTCACAATGTGCTTGCCTTTTTTTTGGGGGGGGGGGGGGGGGGGTTGAAATGTTATTTTATCTTTCCTGGGGGCTGCCAATAGTGTTAAGTACAGAGGGTCTGGCCAAACTAGCACACATTATTGAGCCATTTGCCAATCAATGAAGTGCAGAGGGTTACCTGTCCACCACCCCCCCCCCCCAAAAACCCTAGTTATTGCCAATGGCCCATCAGAAGTGGGGGGATTGATGGGGGGTGAGTAATCTGTGAAGGGGAGCCTCTACTTTTCTGTGCAAATACTTTCCAGCCTCCAATTTTAAAAAATGCTCTTGTTCCAAGATGTTGATTGTCTAATCTGCTTGCAATGTTTAGGTGCAAAGTGACTAATTATTTTTTCTTGTTTCACTCCACAGTTCCCTTCCACGCCACAGGAATGGCAGACTGTGGCCTCCCACTTTGCCAGCCGTTGGGACTTTCCTAACTGCGGAGGGGCAATTGATGGGAAACACGTCCGCATCGTCCCACCGCCCAACTCGGGGTCCTACTATTATAATTATAAAGGGTTTAATAGTGTAGTGATGTTGGCGGTGGTGTCGGCAACATACGAGTTTATGTATGTGGACGTGGGGATGAACGGCCGGATCTCGGATGGTGGTGCCATTACGCACACGGAGTTCTACTGGCGTCTCCAAAGTGGCAGTCTGTGCTTGCCACCTCCAGAGGAGAATGCCGAAGGACTCCCCTTCGTCTTTGTCGCAGATGAAGCGTTTGCGTTGACTCCCCATGTGATGAGGCCGTTCCCGATGAGGACCCTCACCCCAGACCAGAGGGTCTTCAACTACAGGCTGTCCAGAGCCAGAAGAGTGGTGGAGAACACTTTTGGCATCCTGGCCAGCCGCTTCCGCCTGTTCTTGACGGCATTTAACTTGGCGGAATACAAACTGAACCACATAGTTCTTGCCTGTTGCATATTGCACAACTTCCTCAAAAGACATAACAGGAACTATGTGGTGCCCGTTGGCCCAGATGTGGAGGGCCCTCCAAATGCGGACCTCACAGCCCTTCAAGTGGCACGTCCAGGCTTGCCCCCTCTAAATGCCCGCGCGGTCCGCGAGCAATATATGGAGTACTTTGTGGGTAGGGGGGCCATTGCTCTGCCTGACGATGTGTGAGAGGCATTTTTTAATAAATCTGATATTTCAACCAACCTATGATTTCTTGTCATTTCAGTATTCTTTTTAGCTTATTTTACCTTGACATTTTTTCCCTTTGCCTTCGACAGTGTGAATGCACTTTCTGGGCAAAAGGAGGTAACAATCTCTTCTTCCCAAAAAGATTATTCTCATGTTGTGTGTTTGCTACCTAATCTTTGGTCTAGAGAAGGTTTGTACTGCATAACTGACACCCAAAATACTCCTTTTCATCACCAGGTCTGACATGTGTGTTTTCTCAAAAATGCTGTGCTCCGTGTTTTCGTACAAAGCACTGTGGGTGTCATTTACATAAGTCAAATCCGCTATGCTCTACAAGTGCAGTGAAAAAGTTCCCTGGGAAAGAAAATTGCAGTGCAAAGTGGATTTGCCTTTAGTAAATAACACCCATTGCCCCCCATATCCTTTACATTTTACATACATAATGCATTGTGTGTTTTTTAAATAAGGAAGCCACACATTTAGAAAAATAAAAAAGTTTACTTGGAAAACATTCACAAGTGCGTTTACAATCTTCACGCCAAAACTGACAACATCTTGGTTATTTACAACATTGTTTACAAACATTCCGCAATTGGTAAAACCAGGCATGGAGCAAAACAGAACCTATGAACTAGGAAAGTTCAACTTTGTAAAGTGAAGACAAGATCAGACATGACTATATGTTCAAAGTGTGTTTGATCTTGCCTTCATCACATGGGGGGGTCACCCCTGGAAAGTGGAAATTTAGAACATGCACACAATTTGGGTCTGAAAATGGTCATTAGATGGTCAAACACATGCCTAGAGGCTTCAAAAGTGCCATTTTCCATCATGGGGATGAATGGACGTTTTTTGGGGGTGCAACCCCTTCACCACAACCACTTTCGTAGTTCGTAAAGTGGTTGCACCCCCAAAAAAACGTTGCCATTCATCCACCATGATGGGAGCTAGCACATGTGGCCACAATGTGTGCATGTTCCAAATTTCACACAGTTCTTAAGTTGCAAATGTGTTCAGAAGCTGGCACAAATGTGTGTTAATTACTTGGTGCGTTTTCATATTTTCCCTAAAACATCAATGATGTTCTTCAATTTTTGTTGAACATCATTGATGTTTTGCTTTATGTAATCTAGATCTCTATTGCAGACCATTATCTCCCCGATGAGTACGTGGGCACTCTCTGTGGTAAAGTGCGATTTTTCTTCCACAACATCCACGTCACCTAAAAACCACAAACCAAAAAAAAAACGGGTGTTGGAAATGAGGCAGGCATACATTGATTAGCTTACCAGTAGCTGTGTTCTCCCACACTCACCTGTTGTGGTGACAATTTCTCCAAGTTCGATGATCTCTCCTTCCTCCTCCTCCTCCTCTGCTTCTGCTCTTTCACCTTTTTTGGTAGGTGTTGGTTTTGGGGTTTCCTCAGACGGCCCACGTTTTCGCTCCCCTATGAGAATGTACAAAAGGAATATTTAGCAACACAATCTATTGAGGACAGAAATAGGAAATGACAAACATTGCTTGAAAGTGACGGACACTATTTTTGTTTGGCCAGTTACAAATGGCAACTACATGAATGTAGTCACTTTGTAAAGGTGCTAAACTTACTAGCTTTTTGGTAGAAGTTTGTGTGATGGAGACCCCCCTCTAGTATCCACTGGAGCACATGTGTGGAAAAGCCTAATAAAAAGGGGGTTTGGGTGTCCCAGCACTAGTGCTCTAGAGTCCATATGGGTAAACAGCTACTGGGTGACCTCTCCTTTACATTGAATAAATTGGCTTGACATTCTTGATGACATTTCTAGTGAGAACAAACTTCCTTTCCCCAAAAAAAACAACAAACATCGTATTATAAGTGGCCGAACGATCGAGGTTGCGTACGATCGAATGGACACACACGATCATGACAGTGGCAGAAAGATCGAGGCTGAGTACGATCGAATGCACAGACGAACCTGAAAGTGGGCATTTTGGAATGTACAACTTTTTAAAAATCAAACCACATGGAGCAGTATGCAAGCAAGAAATAAAACAAAAAAAACACAACTACTTACTTTTTTGAAGAATTCGCTTGATCTTTCTGTACTGATCGGCCTCCCTCAGTTTCAGGTCTGACCAGCGTTTCCTCAGTTGCTCCTTGGATCGTTGTACCCCAAAATGATTGTACAGCCTTCTCACAACTTTAGACATGATCTTGGCCTTGCGGACATTGGGGTTGAGGTAAGGCCCATACTTCCCATCATAGTCGCTCCTCTTTAATATGTCCACCATCTCCAACATTTCTCCAAATGACATATTGGAGGCCTTGAATTTCAGGCTCCGGGATCGGGACGTTTCTGCCTCCGGCCTTTCCTCGTCCTCCTCCTCGTTGGTGGGATATTTGGGGCGCACCTGCTGTGTCCCCGCCATGTGCTCTCCCCACTGCGCCGTAAAGAGAAGGGGTGGGGAATAGACGAGAAAGATCGTCAGGGGCGGGCGGAGTTTGACGCATGCGCACTGTATATAAAACGTCACACGCCTGTGTCGTAGCCACGATCTTGGAGACGAGGGGAGAGAAAGCTCACGCACGAGACGATCGCTACAAACGAAGGTACAATTTGACGTTGGTACATAACTAGCCTAGACTGATTAGAACTTGAGGCTTCTTTATGTAGAAGATTAGGAGAGTTTAGGCTGACATTATTGATATTCTTTTGTGTGGTGTTGTGTCTTGCAGAGGTGATGGAGGCCTTCTACGACGTGAGTTTTCTCCCCCTCTTCATTGATAAATACAGGGAATTTCCCCTCTTATGGCAACCCAAGCACCATGACTACAGTAACAGACCAAAGAGGTACGCAGCCATGCTGAAACTTGTGGCATTTGTAAAGCCAAACCTGCCCATGGCAACCGTGGCAAACTTAAGAGTCAAAATCAACAACATGAAGACTACCTATTTCCGGGAGCGCAATAAGGTCCGGAAGTCCCTAGCATCTGGAGCTGCAGCAGCTGATGTCTATGTCCCCACGCTCTGGTACTATGAGAGGCTCCACTTTCTCAAAGACCAGGCTAATGTCAGGAAGTCACTCTCGACTCTTCCTTGCACTCGTCCTTCCGCGTACGCCACCCCTGGTGAGGCTTCCGAGGACCAACCTGGGCCTTCCAGTATGGAAGATGTGCAGGAGCCCAGCTTGTTCCAGGTATAGTAGTTTTGTAACCATTTTTGGGACTAATGAATGATGTTCAGTTAATTCAGGATCCCCAATTGCTTAGTTCCTAACGTGATTGACATATCAACAGACAGTGGTGTTGGAGACATTTTTGGGAAGAATCTAAACTGCAGGGCTGAGAATTGTATGGTTTTCTATTTGTAAACATTTTGCAACAGTCACTAGATGAGAATTGTGTGTGTTTTGATGAACAAATAACTGAAACTATGTCCCTTTTTCATACACAGGAAGACCTCAGCCAGGAGGTGGCTGTGGAAGGTGGCAGTCAGGAGGAGGCAGGGGTTAGTGGCAGCCAACAGGGGGGTAGGCCTAGGAGCCTGACTGTCTCCCAAGTCTCTCCCCTCCGCCTTCCCTACAGAAGGGCGAAAAACATGGGGGAGGTGGGAGAGTCAGCGCTCCAGCTGATAAAAGATGCCTCAGCCTCCCTCTATGCCACACCCACCTACGAGGAGGCCTTTGCCTCCTTGGTTGGCAGTAAAATGACGGGTATGGAGGCGGGGCAACGCAGCATGTGTGAGGATGTCATCCTCAAAATACTAAATGAGGGGATGGCTGGGGAGATGACCCCACTCACACATGTTTGCGAGAGTGACCTTGCTCCGCCTCCTCCTCCTCCTTCTGCCACCCCACCAGCACCACGGCGTGGAAGGAAGAGTAGAAGGAAGACAAGAGAGTGATGACCTTGATTCAGTCTGGTCTGAGAGAAGATGGAGCCTCTCGTAGTACCAGAGCCTGGGGACCTAGATGGCATCTGCTGCAGTTCCGGATGTTTTGGACTTCAGGACCAGATTGCGCTCCCTTATTATTTAAAGATAGGTACTCCTCAGGCCCCCATTTTTCAAAGCTTGAAAAATGATGGTTGCCCTGGGTGTCCAAGGCTTTGCAAATTCCCCAAGTTTCACCATGGCTGCGTTCCTCTTTGGTTTGTTGCTGAGACCTAAATAAATGTTTTTTGGATTTGAAATAATCATTGACTATTGTGTTTTACTTTTCTACAATGACAGTTTTTCTTTGAGTAGGCAGGTACATTTCACTAATCCTAAAGTAGAATTAACAAGGGGCACCAACAACCAACAAACTCCTAGTAAATGTAAGCAAGAAATACAAATGTTAATAATGTGATTTTGCTAAGTTGAGACACACAACCCCCCTCCAAAAAAAAAAAAAAAAAAAACCTTCAAATATGTATTCCCAAAAAAAAATAAAAAAAAAAAAGACAAATCATGGTAAAAATATAACAAAGATTCTTTTACGATCTGAGTAAAAATAAACATGTAGTGTATAAATGCTGCAAAGTAATAAAGAACTAAGTTTGTGAGAAGTGCGGGTGAATAGGAGCAGCTAAAACATGTCATTCTTGTTGCATTGTAAAGAAAAAGAGAATGCGCTGCATTAAAGACATTTTAACATTGCAGCGTGACGAATGTGCTGTGTCGATTAGAAAAGGTAGTTTTACCTGACCGAGCGCTTCCGTCACAGAATTTCTTCTGAGCATGCGTAGCACTTTGTCCGTCGGACAACCGTACACACGATCGGATTTGGTGTGATCGGACCGTGTTGTCGGCAAATCTTTCCAGCAGGAGATAAGACTTTGTCCGTCGGACAAACCGACGTACACTGTCCGATGGTGCATACACACGGTCTGATTTTTCAACAACATTGTCCGATCGGACAGAATCCATGAAAAAGTCCGACCGTGTGTATGGGGCTTTAGATGGAGGGGCAGGTCATGGTGTACCTAGAGGTCAGAATAAAACTTTGTCGGAAATTCCGACGGAAAATGTCCGAACGGACCATGTTGTCGGAAAATCCGCCCTTGTGTGTGGGCTCCATCGGACCATGTTGTCGGAAAATCCGCCCGTGTGTGGGCTCCATCGGACTTTTTCGAAAAAATTTGAGAGCAGGATATCAAATTTTCCAACAACAAAATCCTATCAGACTTTTTCCGATCGTGCGTCGAGAATTTCCGAGGGACAAAGTGCCACGCATGCTCAGATCAAATTACGAGACCAAAGCTATTGGCTACTAACGTGAATGTAGTCCCGTCGTAACGGACGAACGTCATCACGTTCAGAATGATCGGATTTTCCGATAACTTTGTCCGACCGTGTGTATGCAACACCAGTTTCGGACAAAGTCTGTCGGAAAAAATCTGACAGATTTTGTGGTCGGATTTTCCGACAGCGTGTACGGGGGCTTACTGTGAAGAAGCCTTTCCATTAGTGGATGTTAAATCTCTTGTCCTCCAGACTTACTGAGTGTCTCTTTGTCCTCTGTAGTAACCTGAAGGTTACGTAGGCTGGCCATAGATGATTTGTTTTTGTTTGTTCAACTAGCGAGCTGATCGAAAAAATGTAAATATGAGCAGGCCAGATTCCCCATCCACACAAGGAAGGTAAACAGAGAAGACCTTCTTGCTGTACCATACCAGGGACTCTCCGCAGGCAGAATGCACTGATCATCTGTCAGAATCACTGCAGTGAGCTGATTGAGAAATATGTCCCAGCAAGCCTGATCGCCAAAAGTCGATCTCACGATAGACTTCTGTCGAACATGCATGGCCACTCATGGATTCAAATTTAGATACCTCTATGCCCATCTTTACTCATATCTTTTGGTTGGTTTACATTGGTAGAGTATCTATAACCTCAAAAAATCTTTGTGTTGGTGTCTTTCTCAACAGAGTAGTTCTGATCCAATCCGATTGAAAGACAAACTTGTCCAATTAAAGGTTTAGTGAAGGTGGTTTGTGGTAGATCCACCAATGTAAGATCACTTTTTTGACCACTAATGATATAATAAATAACAACGTTCTCCAACCTGCTGTGATTTTAGCCCCTTAGTACAGGGTTTCCCAACCAGGGTTCCATGAAACCCTAAGGTTCCCCCATAGGTTGCTAGGGGTTCTTTAAGCTATGAGCAATTTCTGCCTCTCAGATAAGTTCCCACTGACACCTTTGATCTTTTTAGCTATCTGTAAGGGGATTATCTTTCACAATGAACACAAGTGTAAGGAGCGCTCTTCCCACTGACCATCACACTAATGTATCCTAAGCTGTAGATATAGGAATTTTTAGCAGGGGTTCCCTGGGACTGGAAAGTTATTTCAAGGGTTCCTTTGTGTTGAGAAAGGCTGCCCTAGTAGATCCAAGAAACCTAGCCTAATGCCCCGTGTACATGGTCGGATATTCCGATGGAAAAAGTCAGATCGGATTATGTTGTCGGAAAATCCGATCATGTGTAGGCTCTAGCGGGCTTTTTCCATCGGAATTTCAGACGGAAAAAATTTGAGAGCAGGATCTAAAATTTTCCGACAACAAAATCCGATCTGACTTTTTCCAATCTTGTGTAGAGAATTCCGACGCACAAAGTGCCACGCATGCTCAGAAGAAATTTGGAGACGAAAGCTATTGGATACTGGCATCTACGTAGTCCCATCGTACGTTTTGTACGTCACCTCGTTCGGAACGATCGGATTTTCTGACAACTTTGTCCGACCATGTGTGTGCAACACAAGTTTCGGACAAAATCCGTTGGAAAAAACCTGACGGATTTTGTGGTCGGAATGTCCGACCGTGTGTACGGGGCATTAGACATCTAGAATTTCCCGGGCCGGAGTAGGAGGGAGGTCGTTCACCAAGCTGTCAGTTGCGTATCGGTTTTCCAAAATAGTTTTATCTTAGGAATGGCCCAAAAAACATGGTACAACTTGGATCATGACTGCATTTAATGCTGAACTCCAGGTATGATTTTTTTTTTGGGCAAAATATAAGTATACCTATTCCTTACCCATTGAGCAGCCATTGTGCATATCTTTTGGGACCTGTTCCAAGAAGCTTCTCCTCTTGCTTAGCACTGCCACCATTCACAGAACACCTTGTACTTTTTATGAATACAAGGCATTCTCTGATTTGCAAATTGTAACATCACCACCCTGCCTTTCAACCTCATCCAATCAAAGAATACTTTGTCTTTATTGAAAAAAATACAAGACACTCTGTAAAAGGTGGCCATGCCAAGCAAGCAAACCCTTGTGTTCACAATGCAGAAGAGCCGCCGCTCGGCACAGAATTCAGAAGACAGCGGCGTTCACTGTAGTAACATTGACTACTACAGTAATTCTCAGCTTCCACAGAGGTCCCAGAGGTTGTCACGCTTACCCCTAACGCAGGTGGTGAGACACTATAGCTAGCAAATGTGTTCTTCACCTATAGCAGCCCCCTTTCCTATAAGGCAAGCAGGTACTTCACGCAGGGGCAGGCGCAAACTGTGCAAGACAAACAGGTACTTGCGGTTGGCAGACAGGCAGGGTCTCAGGGTTCAAAGACAGTCCAGATACAAGGCAGACAATGTTCAGAAAAGTCAGGGACAAATCCTTAGTCAAAAGACAGGCAGAGTTCAGAGAGTAGTAGATATCCGATCCGAGGTTGTCAACAAGGGAATCCAAACAGCAGAGCAGGACAGACAAACTGAGAGCTTGGAGCACGTCTTACAAACACAATATCACAAGCATGAGACTGCAGGCCTGGCTTGCCTAAATCAGGTTTGGTCTCCACCCAGAGACTGGGTCAACATCAATCACCTTGCAGGTGCACAGATAGGGAGAATGCATCATAGCTAGAACCAGGATGCTGGATGGGGACCAGCAGCTGTCAAACAGGAGTATTTACACACTCCTGACACAGGTATGGAAGATGTGTATTTACCTTGGCCAAGTGTATTTACCTTGCATGTAAGTATGCAATAAATTCCATACCTAGAGTTCAGTTTTAAGACATTTAGAAGAGTGAATGAAACCGCTGAGATCTGTGTGGAGAAATGTATGCACTGTTGTCCCTACGCATCATTTCCGTAGAAGTGAAGGCAGAAATCGCACTTAGCGCTCTAGTAAAATAGTTGAGGATGTCCATTGATCATGGCTTTAATCCACGCGGTATGTTTCTACAAACAGGGCCGCCAAGCAGCGCCGAAAAGGCGATCGGATCGTCATTGAATGCCAGGAACAGGCGTACTGGCTCGTCAGCAAGCCATCGGTGAGTTGGTCATGGTGTTATCACCTATTGTAGCTACAACGAAAGTGATAAAGGTTTGGTGCACAGTCAGAAGTGGGTCAGATACGGCCATAAGAAGATATGGGGTTGGTCATGCATTTTCCTTCGTTTACCATTGTTCATTCCGCAGCCCCATGAATTTTCTTAAAGTAGTTTAAATGCTGGTCAAAAATTACTCTCCCTCACCTTCCTACTGTGTCTGGAGGGGACCATGCACCATATGACTTGTCCATACCATGTTCATGTACCTGTCTGTGATGTGCCTACTTTATATTATCTCATTGAATCGTGATTCGGGAGAAGGCGGGTGAAGGGTTGTTTAGGTATTTTTTTTTTCTCTATTGTTTTTTAGCATGTTAAACCTCTGCAGAGTGACCACTGCTCACACACAGAGAGCTAGGATTCTGCACTACAGCATTCTGGCAGGGGACAGGCAAAAAATGCAAAGTCCTACAGTTCTACAGTCAGAGTAGAAAAGCTTGGACTATAGGCAGAGGTCAAGTATGCCTTCTGCTGAGTCAGAGCTCCCCATTTAACAGGGAGCATGAGCTTTACTGATCACAGAGCTATAGGCTGGACTAAGCAGAGTGTGTGTCAGACTTCTGCAGAGAGACCACTGCTTCCACATAGAGTAAGGGTCCTTCTCCGCAGCATGCTGGAGGGAAACAGGCTTTTCTACTCTACTGTAAACTATAAAACCTTGCACACCTTTTTTGATTCAACTGGATTGTAGCTGATTTTAACTGAAAGTTTAGTTTGGATTAAAAAAATAAAAGGGGTCTATTCAAAAGCGTAACTAGAACCTTCAGGGCTCCGGTGCAAGAAACCATGAAGGGACCCCTGACCCCCAGCTGGGGACCCTTCCAGTGGTGGAATGCCAGGGCAGGTCGTAAGTGAGACCTTTGTGACCCTGGTGGTTCTGTCACTGGTGTTAGTAGTTTTTATATACAGTATATATATATATATATATATATATATATATATATATATATATATTTTTTTTTTTTTTTTTACCAAATTATTTCTTATTATTTTTTTTTTTTACCATTTTTTAGGAGCCCTGTTGGGGTGGTTTTGGTGAGATATCAGGGATCTAAACAGACCCCTGATGTTTCCCCTTTGAGACAGAGAAAGAAGATTGAAAACACAGCCCTCAATCACTATCTCTATAACATAATCTGCACTCAATAGACGGGAATAGCTCTGTACAGAGCTTCTTGTTCATTCAAAAACTGAAGGATAGTAAACAGTTTACTACACTTCAGTTATGAATAAACAGAGTCAGTGATCGGTAATTTGGAAGGGGCCCCTTCCTCGCTTTCCGTCCTGTGACATCCTTGATGCAGCTGGCGAGGGGGGGGGGGACAGGGAACACCATGGGGACTGTAGAAGAGCATGGGACAGGAAAGGGGGGGGTTGTGGGAGATAGTATGGGTACCGGAAAGGAGCACAGGGAAGACCAGAGAAGAGCACGGGACCAGAACATAGTGGGGATGGGGGGGGGGGGCAGTATGAGATCACAGACAGATGTTGCCAGGGAATATCACATGGGGGCCAGGAGAGAGCAGAGGGGCCCACAGAAGGAAGCTGGACAGAGGGGGCAGCATATAGAGCAGGGGTCTCAAACTGGCGGCCCTCCAGCTGTTGCAAAACTACAAGTCCCATCATGCCTCTGCCTCTGAAAGTCATGCTTGTACCTGTCAGCCTTGCACGGCCTCATGGAACTTGTAGTTTCGCAACAGCTGGAGGGCCGCCAGTTTGAGACCCCTGATATAGAGGAACCGATGTCCTCCATGTTTCTCCTGCAGCTTCTGAATGCCTGTGGGAGGGAGGGGAGGAGAAGGAGGAACATGGAGGGCATTGGTTCCTCTATATGCCGCCCCTCCTGTCCAGGTGTAGAGGGGAGCCGCATGGGCCCCCTGGAGCATGGGGCCGGGCCACAATTGCAACCCCTGTGACCCCTGTAGTTACTCCCTTGGGTCTATTTATTATTGTTTCACCCAATATTCACACAAATTTCCACCAGAGATCCACACATTTTCTTTACATAGGATTCAATAAGAAAATCAATGGAGCTCTAGCTGTCTGTGTGAACACAGTTGTCACTTTGCAGAGGTTCGAAGCCCACCTGACCACCCACAGTGGGTAAGACCAACAGCTGATTGGAGAGCTCTAGCAAGCGGCGTGCCAGCTGATAAAAGAGCTCTAGCAAGGGGTGTGCCAGACCTTGGCAGAGAGACCACTGCTTCCACGCAAAGGTCCTTCTTTGCAGCATGCTGGCAGGTGACACGCTTTTCTACTCAGGCTGTGGCTGCTTTCTAAAGAAAATAAACTGTAGGACACCTTTTGTCTCGATGTACCTGGAATGTATTGAGTTTATTTAAACTGGAAGTTCAGTTCGCTTTTAAAAACATTAAAACCACTATTGCTTCTTTTTACTTTTTAATCTTTTTACTGTATCACTTTGTAAATATTTTGCCAGCTACAAGGCTCCTTTGAAACGAGTATGTAGTTGTTGGCCTTTAAAGTTCTCGCACAAAAGTGTCACAGCTTGAGTCACAGCAGCGCCATAACCACATCTGCACACCTTGTGAAGCGAACGCGTGTTTTTCTCCCACGCTCGTCTTTCATCTAAGCCTTATATAGGCCGTGCGCTCTTTTGCATTTCTTCATTAGAAAAAAAAAAAAAAAAGCACACATGCGAGCAATCGAACAATCAATTCCGAAGCTTTCATGTGACCTTCGAATGACTTTGATGGCCCCTTTCATCTTCCCATCAAGGTCGCGGACGAGCTCACATCCAGCACAATTATATTTATTAAAGCGCAAGGTTTTCATGAGCGGTATATAATTACATGTCTATAATTTGCTTCCTGTCGTGTTGTTAACACATGCTGCTGCTTTTTTTTTTTTTTTTATTAAACTAAATATAGTTTCTCTGGTTGGCACGAACGCAGCTATAATTTTCTTTTTTTTTTAATGATCTACTTTTCACAGGAAGGATTTGAATATTTGGGATAAAAGTAAAAGTAAAACAAAAATCTTCTTTCGTTATAATTGCCAGGCTGGCCTTTTTCTGATCTGATGTTATTAAAAATTAGCGTTCCCTTTCCTTGTGAAGCAGGTTGTTAGTTTCTATAGCTTCCTAAATATTAATATATTAATTAATATATATGCCCCTCCCCCTTAACCATGGAAATACCGCAGGCGTTCTGTACAATGAGGATTTTTAAAGCCCAATTGGACTTTCAGCTTATATATGCTTAATACATTGCAGGTGGGGGTCTATGCATAAATAACTCACTGTGCAGATGTCTCAAACATTCGCACAGGTGGCACAAATGACCACCGCATTGCTTGTAATATAATTATCTACTATGATCGTCAGCTCTAGTGGCCAAAATGTGGTATTTTCCTGAAATACTGAATGACAAAAAAAAAACAAAAACATTATGGCCACTAGATGGAGCAGCTGCTACGTCTGCATTCACTTGTATAAGTTACAGCCTATAGAAGTGAATGAAGATGCAGCTGCTGCTCAGACAGCTGCATGTAAAAATGGGGGCTGCAGCTCTAAGGATGGCTTCACACTGTTAGGAACAGAAGGATGGAAGAGTCTGGGGATGGAGATGGAGGAATCCATGGATAGGAACAGGAGGATGGAAGTGTCTGGGGATGGAGATGGAGGAATCCATGGATAGGAACAGAAGGATGGAAGAGGCTGGAGATGGAGGAATCCATGGATAGGAACAGAAGGATGGAAGAGGCTGGGGATGGAGATGGAGGAATCCATGGATAGGAACAGAAGGATGGAAGAGTCTGGGGATGGAGATGGAGGAATCCATGGATAGGAACAGAAGGATGGAAGAGGCTGGGGATGGAGATGGAGGAATTCATGGATAGGAACAGAAGGATGGAAGAGGCTGGGGATGGAGGAATCCATGGATAGGAACAGAAGGATGGAAGAGTCTGGGGATGGAGATGGAGGAATCCATGGATAGGAACAGAAGGATGGAAGAGGCTGGGGATGGAGATGGAGGAATCCATGGATAGGAACAGAAGGATGGAAGAGGCTGGGGATGGAGATGGAGAAATTCATGGATAGGAACAGACGGATGGAAAAGGCTGGGGATGGAGATGCAGGAATCCATGGATAGGAACAGAAGGATGGAAGAGGCTGGGGATGGAGATGGAGGAATCCATGGATAGGAACAGAAGGATGGAAGAGGCTGGGGATGGAGATGGAGGAATCCATGGATAGGAACAGAAGGATGGAAGAGGCTGGGGATGGAGATGGAGGAATCCATGGATAGGAACAGAAGGATGGAAGAGTCTGGGGATGGAGATGGAGGAATCCATGGATAGGAACAGAAGGATGGAAGAGGCTGGGGATGGAGATGGAGGAATCCATGGATAGGAACAGAAGGATGGAAGAGTCTGGGGATGGAGATGGAGGAATCCATGGATAGGAACAGAAGGATGGAAGAGGCTGGGGATAGAGATGCAGGAATCCATGGATAGGAACAGAAGGATGGAAGAGGCTAGGGATGGAGATGGAGGAATCCATGGATAGGAACAGAAGGATGGAAGAGTCTGTGGATGGAGATGGAGGAATCCATGGATAGGAACAGAAGGATGGAAGAGGCTGGGGATGGAGATGGAGGAATCCATGGATAGGAACAGAAGGATGGAAGAGTCTGTGGATGGAGATGGAGGAATCCATGGATAGGAACAGAAGGATGGAAGAGGCTGGGGATGGAGATGGAGGAATCCATGGATAGGAACAGAAGGATGGAAGAGTCTGTGGATGGAGATGGAGGAATCCATGGATAGGAACAGAAGGATGGAAGAGGCTGGGGATGGAAATGGAGGAATCCATGGATAGGAACAGAAGGATGGAAGAGGCTGGGGATGGAGATGGAGGAATCCATGGATAGGAACAGAAGGATGAAAGAGGCTGGGGATGGAGATGGAGGAATCCATGGATAGGAACAGAAGGGTGGAAGAGGCTGGGGATGGAGATGGAGGAATCCATGGATAGGAACAGAAGGATGGAAGAGGCTGGGGATGGAGATGGAGGAATCCATGGATAGGAACAGAAGGATGGAAGAGGCTAGGGATGGAGATGGAGGAATCCATGGATAGGAACAGAAGGATGGAAGAGTCTGTGGATGGAGATGGAGGAATCCATGTATAGGAACAGAAGGATGGAAGAGGCTGGGGATGGAGATGGAGGAATCCATGGATAGGAACAGAAGGATGGAAGAGTCTGTGGATGGAGATGGAGGAATCCATGGATAGGAACAGAAGGATGGAAGAGTTCAAAGATAAAAATTATGGTGGTGAGGTGGGACTAAAGGATGGAAGAATCAAGGGGAGGATGTTAAGATGGTCATCACAGAGTCTTGCAGGTGAGGAACATCAGAGGTAGAGGATTCCCTGTGCTGTGCACACGGCAGGGTTAGGGGTGTGATGGTCTCCTCCTGGAGTCCAGGGTTGGGGATGTCATAGTGCTTTCTGTATATTAACCACTTCAATACCGGGCACTTATAGACCTTCCTGCCCAAGCCAATTTTCAGCTTTCAGCGCTTTCGCAATTTGAATGACATTTGCGCGGTCATACTACACTGTACCCAAACAAATTTTTTATCATTTTGTTCCCACAAATAGAGCTTTCTTTTGGTGGTATTTGATCACCTCTGCGATTTTTATTTTTTGTGCAACAAATGAAAAAAGAAAACATTTTTTGTAAATAAGTACATTTTCTTCTTCAATGACGGGCACTGATGGGCACTGATAAGGCGGCACTGTTGGGCACCAATGAGGTGGCACTGATGGGCACTGATAATGGGCACTGATAGGCGGCACTGGTGGGCACTGATAGGTGGCACTGATAGGCACTGATAGGTGGCACTGGTATGTGGCACTGATGGGCACTCATAGGTGGCACTGATGGGCACTCATAGGCAGCACTGATGGACACTTGTAGGCAGCACTGATGGGTACTTAAGGGTGGCACTGATAGGTGGCACGGATGAGTACTGATGGGCACTGATAGGTGGGCACTGATGGGCACGGATGGGCACTGATAGGTTGCACTGATGGACACTGATGGGTGACACTGATGACACTGATGGGTGGCATTGCTGGGCATCACTGAATTAATTTGTTCTATAATGGTGCCAGTCAGTGCCCATTTGTTGATTGGCATAGATTGGGCATTAATTTGCACATGTGGATGGCCATGGGGGATGTACCTGGCCATCCACATGTTATGTGCATCCCTGGTGGTCCTGGTGGCTTCCCTGGTGATCCAGTGTGGGCATCCGAGGGGGGACTACGCTGATAAACAATCAGCACAGACCCCCCCCTGTTACGAGAGCCGATCAACGGCTCTTCCTGTTTACATCGTGATCAGCCGTGATTCGACACGGCTGATCACGTGGTAAAGAGCCTCCATTGGAGGCTCTTTACTGAGATCAGTCTGACACACCGCACCACCGATCGCCGCGATACATGCCCCCACGGGCACGCGGCAGCTGTTATCCTGCAGGATGTCATATGACGCCCAGTCAGGATAACTGAAATACCGCCCGGCCGTCATTCTGCTATAGGCCGGGCAGGACTTTAAGGAGTCCTGACCTCCTTACATGCCACAACTGACATGTCATTTTTTTTTTGGGGGGGGGGGGGGGGGTAGTGGGTACCTAGTTTTGACAGGTACCTGCTCTCACTTCCACTTCAGCCC